>CM076574.1:890472803-890529917 GCA_034641835.2 Pinus albicaulis
CCCTTTTCCTCTTGAAGGCCTAGAAACATATTTCCACAATGGGGTTTGGTTTGCTTTGGTTTTTGTGACATCATCATGTCCACTTTCATTATCCTCCACCTCCTCACCAAGGTACTCCTCTTCTACAGCGTTTATTCAACCACAACCCACTTCTTCATCATCTTCATCATTCCTCCTACTACCCAACAACATCATAACCAAAAGAGGAACCAACAAGAGAATGCCAAGCCACATACCCATTATGTTTGAAGTTTTGAACGTTGATGGAGTTATAGTTTTTTGCCTACATTAAAATGGAGGAATGGGAATGGGAAAGAGAGAAGAGAACATTTTCATTTAACAATGAACATATAAAAAACACAAATGCTAGATTAGAGTCTAGACCTTACCTCTTTGACTCTCCAATAGCCTTCAATCCCAAGCTCCAATCTCCCTTGCACAAGCTCCTCAAGCTCCCAAGCAACCCTCTCAATCTTCCTCCTCAACTCAAGCTCCAATTCCAAAAGCCCTTTCTTGCTCTCTCAATATGAAAATGGTGCATTGCTCTCAATATGAAAATGGTGCATTGTGGAAGGGGAGGAGGGCCTTTTAGTTTTTTTGGCCCCTCCCCTCCCTCCAAAAATTGGTCACACCAATTTCGCCAACGGGGAGCGATTTTTTTAAGGTGGGAGCAATCACACCCACCTTAAAAAATTTTCTCCGTGAGCAAATGGGAGCAATTTTTTTTCAGGGAACATGCTCTAGGAATTCACTCTCGTGGAGGTCACTCTAGATCTGCTCCCGAGCGGAGTGCGCTTCGGGGGGGGCGGTCCCTCGCACTCCTGGTTATGAGGGCATAATGTGTTGAACTTTGGAGCTCACTTGCCCGTGTTGATGCAACTAATGGGGTGGGGTGCCCACTTTGAAGGTTGGTGTTGCATTTTTGAATGGGATTGAAGGATACCCTCGACACAACATAAAGATCGTGTAGCCACCTTTGAAGGAGCCTAAGGGGCCTGGTCATTAGTGAAAGGGACAACTGCCAGTTTTGGATCCCCACATGTTGGGGGTGTTATGTCATTTGTGGGTGGATTTTCCACCCATTTTGGAGGAAAATTTTGAGTAGTAGTTGATTTGGTAAAATGTTTGCTTTTGGGGCTAAGTATGTAAGATGGGGAACCCTTGGACTCGTGATCCATGGTTTGAGCTAGCACATTATATCGATCCATTGTACTGAGAAGGCTCTTTAACTATTTAAGGAGGGAGCTTCCCTAAATGCATTTGTTGGAGACTAATGAGAAGTTAGTCTTGATTTGCATAATTTATTGTGTAGTTTTGTTTATTTGGAGAGTTTATTCTTATGTTATATATTGGAAATTTCTTTGTTTTCTCAAGTGTCTTTGAGGAAGGAGTTGCTACAAGACCATAGAATGGCATCATACCACATTGGATGAATATTGTAAAGTAAAACTCGCTTTGTCTCATCCTCTTTGATAATTTGTGGTTAGGATTTAGAGCATTGAGCTTAGATATCCAAGGATTCTACATTTTCCTTTAAGATTAGCTTACAGTTCATCTTATAGCACTTGGATATGGATTCTTGAAGGACCAATTCCCCTAATGTGTTTGATAAGTTCAAAGGTTTAATTAATGCTCATAAAGCAACACTTTTTAGCACATGCGACTTTAATACCGAAGTAAAGTGAGTAAACCCCTTCAAGCCAAGCAAGTGACTCCATAGCCTAACCAAGGTAGGCATTGGTCTATTTTCAAGCCTTCCAATCACAATCTTTAATTTTTTGTTCTTTCTTTTTTATTTTCTTTTGAAAAGAAATTTAGGGTTTTAAAGACTAACATCATCACATGTAAAATGATTTTCCTTTCAATTTAATTAGACTATTAATTCTCATATCTAGTTGGTTGAACTTGATTTAAATGCAAATCGTGTCCTTCCATTATTACATTCTAAGTCAATTTATTATATTTATTTTGCTTTAACAAGAATAGTATCATTAAAAATGAATTTAACCAAACCTAATGGGTTTATTTTGGATAATATGGTTGGATCTAGTAGTTAGATTTCATAAATGACTAAATTAATCCAAGAAGAGTTGAAACAATTTGAGGGTCCAGTCTCTTATATGATTTCTCGTTTGCTGAAATTTATCACTAAATCATGGAATTAGAGTAGATCTAATGCATATAAATCAAATCTAAAATAGAGCTATGGTTAAACACACCTAAAGAGTTAAGCCAATGCTGCACTTGCCTAAACAATTCAATAACTTATGTTATTTTGCTAAGGACCTTGTTGATTGGTTTATCTTTGCAATTTCAAAACTAGATTTGAAAATTGATTTTTAGTGTTGTCCTGAACAAATTTGGCTCTTCTAAGAGTAGGCCACGGCTTTACTATTTCAATTTTAGCTTTTTTCTCATAAAATACTTCATATTTTACTAGTTGGAAATAGATACTATGGTGATTTGAATGATGTTCATGGAATATCTCACAAGTGATTTGTTTAGGGAAAATCAATTCCACCACATGTGGATGATGTTATGATAATGGTTCCACATTGATATTGATCTGAAATAATTTCATACAAGTAATCACAAGTCTAAGAAACACACCCACTTGTAACATTACATAACTCTCATAAGCCTAAGAAACACACCCACTTGTAACATTACATAACTCTCAAAAGATTGATTCTTGTACTACTTGGTGGGTTCATATCAAAATATATTAATTACATAACCACTATATTTGTGTTGTTATATCATTCATATGATTGATCATTTGAATGAGCTACTCTTTCATGGTTCAGACTGTTAATAACATTGTTGGTTGTTTTCTCTAAGGAACAAAATTTGAACCTATAACACTTAATATGTTCATCATTCATGGATGCCCATGTTGTCTTTCAAGATTGTTTAATATTTTTGACTACTTTGTAAGTTTAGTTTTGCATTTTGGAATTTATTTACAATTCTTAGATACTCTCTTACAACATTATTTTTCATGGTTACATGTGTTGATCTCTAATGCTACATGTTTCATTCATTATTGGAGCAATGTTGTGTGAACTAACACTCATTTTTAATACTTTTTAATGGTTCAATTTACTAACATCGTCTAAACAGTCATTAAGGACTTTTACATCTATATGTTGAATGGAATTTTATTGGTGGTTAAATTGTTACACAAACATACCATTCTCTTTGATGCAAATGTAATTTGAGGTTATGACGTAAGGTTCAAATATCTCTCTAAACAAGTCACACATAGGGACATTCACTTTTGATTATTTTACAATGAATTTGTGTACTTCACAACACTTAATTATATTCACTTGCAAATGAACTTGCTAGTTAAATTATCAATATAAGCTAACATTTCACTCCCATTCTATAACGAATTGGCTAGATTGACCTTTAGGGATTCCCCCCTTGACTATGATTGTTTTGCTATAGTCTAAAGAGTGAGACAACGCTACCAAAGTGACAATGGAAGGTTTGCTTGCCAAGTCAGCTCTAAGATCTCTCATTGGAGTTAGGGGTTTTGGAGAGAGTTTGAAGGGTAACAACTCCAAAAACTCCCACTTAGTAACTCACTTAAATTCACATAATGAAGTCACTAATACAAACTTCATCCACAAACTCATGTTTGCATTAATCTTGAACTCTCATCTCTTGCCAACAATAATTAATTTATTGTCAATGGTTATTCTCCAATATTTCACTCAAATTACAAAGACTATAATGAATGTAATCCTGGAGGGAACTAAGAAAATAAATCTAATGTCATTATTACTAACCCTTCTTCCCCTTTTAGTCATCTCTCCTCTGGCACAAATGGGTATTTTTAAGGCTAGGATTTAAAATTTCGATTTATGATGATTGTTTAATAGGGATTCTAGGTTTAGTAAATCATAAAATAAAATGATTTTTCAATTTATAGTCTAAGGTGGTTGAAAGAGGTATTGATTCCTTTACATATTAGGGCAAGTGGAGTTAAGAGTTTAAGCTTAGTGGGCCCTATCTTATGAATTGATGCAACAAGACATTGTTATAATAACATGCATAAATCAAATGATGTTCATGTTTTTTTATTGTAAAAATATATTAGGAGGGTCCATCCAAAATTGCTCATAAAATCAACGACTATAAGGGTATACTTTACTATGAACCATAAACTAATTACCACCTTTTACTAAAATGATGGTTGCAAAATTCATATCTTCAACAATGAAACAACAAGGAACATAAGAGGGAAAATCCACAAATCTCAAGAAGCCATTACAAGAGATTTCGCAAGCAATTTCCAATAATAGTATTCAACCTATTGACAAGATTGTTTCACTCATGGTGTTATTGAGGAAGAGGTGTACATAGAACAAACTCAAGAGTATGACATATGAGCAAGTTCGGCCCTACAAGGATGACTCTCATGGCACTGAGCTCGACAGGGGTTTCGAACTTGCATCCACCGTTTGAACTTGGCTAAACATGCCCACCATCGTCATTGGTTCCCTCTCCTTTGTCACCTCCCTCTACTTGTCGAATAGTGTGTCGTTCCTCCGAGGGCCGCGGGAGGATATTCGTTGGGGTCCTGTGCTTTTCTGGTGGTCGGTTACTGGTAGTGGTTCACGGTTGGAATTTTTTTATCATGGCGACTGAGATAGATGAGGAACTCCTTGACTACTCTGAAGACCCATATGACTTTGCTGCCATTTGGAAGGACCCTCCATTTTTTATTGAAGCTATGCCATTTTCCCTATCGGCTGATTTTTTGCAGTCCATTGTCAGGTCGGTTAGGGTTTCTCCATAATATTCCTCCTTAGCTACCCCCATCTTGGATTTTGACTCTTTATCGTTGCTGGTCTTACTGCCGGGGGCTCCTCTGTTATCTGCTCCCCATCTGAACACTATCTTCCCAATCCTCGGGACTTGCCTATTCCGTCGCCATCCTCTCTTCAGTTTCTCGAGCAATGTTTTCCTCCTCTGCTTCTGGACTCCTTTGTTGCTCCCTCCTCGATTATTGACGACTTGGGTGTGCCCCATTTTACCATTTCTGGTCATGGAACTTGCAGCGTCGTGCCGCAGGTCGCGCCACTATCTGTCGGTTTACCTATTGCCCCCACTCGCTCCTCACCTAACTCATCTCGCCCACCTTCTGGTAGTTTTAGGGTCAACATTGCAACTCCCCACAATCCCTCTTCTTTAGTTGTGCATTTACCCCCTCCCTCCTCTGTCGATTCAAAAACTCCCCCATCGGGTATACACAGTAAGGCTGCCAGGAAGACGAAGTGTGTCCGTGTATGAAACAAGGGTAGCTAGCTTATTCATGGGGAGGGTTTACAGATGGCTGATGTATTGGGTATTATGGACCGGGTACTAGTGGGCCAGGTTCGTGGGCGGAGCTACACTGCTACCAAGCTGAGATTGTGGGTCACAGAGATTTGGGGGAATACCAGGATAGTGCTACCCACCGTGTTTACTCTCACTAAGGGATGGTTTGCCATCGAATTTCAATCAAGGAAGCTCACCGACTGGGTATTATCACAATTCTGGCATATTGAACTGTATCCCGTGCTCCTCAAGCGATGGATTCCCCTCTTTGATCTTGATAGGGAACATTTGGGAGTCAGACCCATTTTGGTATGACTACCTGGCTTGCCCATACATCTTTGGAAGGAGGATATCTTCACAAATGTTGGCAACATTCTCGACACCTATCTTGATCATGACATATCATTTACTATCACTGGTAAGATGGCTTTTTCCCACATACTGGTACATCTTGATATTCGGGAAGGGCTGGAAGAATCCCTGAAGATACACTGGTGGAACACCACCCGGGTACAACTCTTGGACTATGAAGGGGTTCCCTTTCGTTGTCGTCAGTGCCACAAGGACATGTCTACAAGGAATATTCACTTCTACCGCACACTGCCCCAACTACAGTTTCATTGGGGGCACAAATTCTACAGGAACCGGTCACTGTTGTAGAAATTTCTGTTCCCAACCCCGGTTTTCAGTTTCTCCTTATTTCTCCCATAAAGTTAAATGCCCATTCCCATAGCCATACATTCAACAAGCTGGAAAAATAAATATTTTCTGAAAATACAAATTCTAGGAATTTCATAGTGCTGAAATGCAGAAATAAAACTCAGAAAAATAAATCAGCCCCACACAGAAAATTGACACGCTGATTTTTGGTCAACTTGACCATGGAAAAACCCCCTACGACTCTTGGGGAAAACCAGTTCGAAAGCTTCTCTTTATTTTTTGAATATTGCTTTTACAGTGAAATAGAAAAACACAGTAAAAATTCCAGCAACCAAATTTATAGACTTATCTCGATTTTCGTGCTTGCACACTGCCTCGGAAATTGTGCCAAATCAGCAACTTGCAAAACAGAAAATATTACAGCATTAATGACAACAATAAAAGTTGTATGACCACCTCGGGAAGCATGCCGGAATAGGCTGTACAGTGTTGTACTGACTGTACAGATTTGTACAATAGCCCTCCTCGAAATCCGAGCCCAAAAACTGTCTGGAAAATCGTGTTGTTGTTGCTGTACTTTTTCTCGATTTTTGTGCCAAAAAATCAGTAGCTTCTCTCCTCGAAATTCATGCCTAGTTTTCTGCCTTGAACTGCGTGCTTAATGTTGATGCCCTCTTCCTCGATTTTTGTGCCTCCTTTCTTGGAAACTGTGCCTCTCTCCTGCTGTACGAATTTTCTGCCTTGGTATTTGTGCCAATAAATGATGTTGTACTTTTTGTTGAATCTCCTCATTGTTGCCCTCTTTCTTCTCACTGCTCAGAAAATCTCCTTAGCTTTTTCTTTTCCTCTCTCAATCTGCTCATGAAAGAATGAATAACTTTTTCCCTCATTTTCCTCCTTTAACCTAACCCTAAGTGACTTTTGGGGAATTCCTAAATCTAATGGCTGAGATAGCTTTAGATCTAGGGCTGAGATTAAATGCTCATTTAATTCTCACTTTCTATTTTAATTCACCCCAATTTAATAAAGACCCACTTTAAAATCAAACTTAGTAACTTTATCACTTAAAGTCACTTTAAGTAGATTTTCTTCTGCTTTATAAAGTCTTTTTTAGAATAAAAATTAAATTCTTTTGGACACTTTTCCATAGGCCAAAGATCAAAGCCTTAGGGAACCACCTGTCCTCCGGTAACCAAATTTCAACACTCCCTCTTACCGAGGAAGGTGTTCCTCACCACACCCATCTTGTCTCTGAAGTAGACACGCTTGCCATGTGGTAAGGCTTTGGTAAGAATATCTACAACCTGCTCATCAATGGGAATATACTCAAGCTTCATAGATCCCTTCTGAACATAGTCTCCGATGAAATGATATTTGATCCCGATATGCTTTGACCTATCATGAAATACTGGATTCTCCGTGAGTTTAATGCAACTCTGATTATCACAGTAAATCACTGAAGGTCTCAACGACTGACCAAATAAACCAAAAAACATCTTACGAAGCCATATGGCCTCACAACTAGCTAGACTAGCTGCCATGTACTCTGCTTCTACTGAACTCAATGCCTCTTATGCCTCTTATTTGTTGCTTTCGGCTAAACCACGGCACCACTGCCCCACGTGAACCCAACCCCCAACAACACCACAGGAAGTGCAATTCTATCGGGAAGCCTGTCTTGCCCAATCAGAATCAGTGTAACCTGCCAATCTCACTCCATCTCCCTGCCTATAATCGAGACCATACTCCACTGTTCCCTACAAGTATCGCAAAATGTGTTTTGCAGCAACCTAGTGCACCCTCCTGGGCTCACACATGAACCGGATCATCGTGTTGACTGCAAAACATATATTTGGTCTTGTGTTGACCAAATACATCACAGAACCAATCAGTTGTCTATACAATGTGGGATCCACCAATTCGGAATCTGAAGCGTGAGGCTTCTTCCAATTGGTGATCATAGGTGTCGACATGGGTCTACAATCCTCCATGTGGAATCTGTTAAGGATGTCCACAATATACTTTCCCTGTCCCAGGAAGAAATGCCCCTCCTCACATACACCTCCAAACCCAAAAAGTAATGCATCAAACTGATATCCTTCATCTCAAACTCCGACACAAGATCTCTCTTGCGGCGCTCTATGAGTCTCTTCACAAGTAATGACAGTCATCCACATACAACACCGGGAATGGGAATGAAGGCTCCTCACATTTTACAATAAAAGTAAAGGTTCGAATCTGCATCCTCTTTGGGAAACCCATCTCTTGCAAGTATGTATCTATCTTGGAGTACCAAGCTCACGGGAGCTTGCTTCGAATATAAGGGCCTTCTTGATCTGCACATGGGACTCGTTCCCATGCACCTCAAAATTTATTGGTTGTTATCTTGCCATCTCCTCGTATGAAGCCATTGAGAAATGCGGTCTTCACATCCATCTGGTGGATCTTCCAACCCATCTCTGCTGCTATCGATATAATGGAGCGAATCAAAGTATATCGAGCCACGGGAGCGAAGTCTCCTCATAATCAACTCCCTCTACTTGGGAGATCCCTCTAGCCACAAACCTCACTTTGAATTTCTCAATGTTGCCATCTGCAGCATGCTTTACCTTGTAAATCCATCTGGAAGTAACCATGGATTTGCCCTCAAGCCTCGGCACCACCTCCCAAACATCATTCTTCATGATAGAAGAATACTCCTCCTACATGGCCTCTCTCCAGATCTGCTGGCTAGCTGCCTCCTCATAGCTAGAAGGCTCAGAGTCAATGATGTTGGCAACCATTTCCATATAGCTACAGAACCTCTCAGGTGGTCTACTCTCTCTAACCGGCTTCTTAGGCCCAACAACAGAGGTGGCCTCTCTCAAGGTATCCTAAAGCCACTTGGGCTTCCTCTTCCCTGACCACACTTCTCCCACTAGAGAATGAAACTCCTCCTCCTCGTCATCAGGAGCCTGAACTCCTGACTGTCTGTCTGTTATCCTCCTACCTGAACCTGAACCTGTAGACACTGAAGTACCGTGTGAACTGTCCATCAATGGACTCCCTAGTGAACTGCTCTGCGGATTGCTCTGCATGTTGCTCGAAGCACCAACCCTCTGACTTTGCGAGCCACTGCTCACTGACGGACCTCACATCGTAATCGATGTACCTCTGGATCCTCTTGATCCCTGCCCACTAGATCCCTGTGCCTGACTCAACTGCTCCTGAGGGTCTGGCCGATCCAGATAGTCTAACTCTCGTGACCTCCTGAAAGCCATGTCCTCCTCAAACTTCACATCCCGACTGACAACAACTCTCCTCTGTGCGAGAACATAAATCCGAAAGGATTTCGAAGTCTCACTGTAGCCCACAAAGATACCCTTCTCTGCGGTGGGCTCTAGTTTGGTCCTCTTCTCCTTGGGTACGTAGGAGTATGCAATACACCCAAAGATGCGGAAGTGACCAACATCGGGCTTTTCAGGAAAACTCCTCCTCTGATCACATGCCCCAAGGCATGATGCGGACCTCTTGTTACGCAAATATACAACAATGTTGTAGGCCTCGCCCACAAAAACAATGGCAACCCCCGATCATAATAACATGGCTTTGGCAGCCCTTGATAGATGCGATTTCTTCCTCTCCGCAACCTCGTTCTCACCGGGGTTGTAAGGCTGTGAACTCCCCTCTAATGCCTAAATCCACGCACAATACTCAACAAACTCACCGAAGTGCCTCTCCTCCATTGTTCGACCTCGGGGACTTGATCTTTGACTGTCTTAGTCTCCACAAGAGCTCGGAGTGATTTGAACTTGAAGACGACTCTTGTGGATTCTTCGAAATAAATCCGGAGGTCCTCTAGAGTGATCATCGATGAATAAAACATAATACTCATATCCACTCAAGAAAACATGAGACATCCGACCGCTCTCATTGGAATGAATCAAATCAAGTATACCAGTCGCTCTGTTGTCACTGCTAGGAAAAGGGGATTTAGCAAACTTGCCCATAGCACATCCTTTGCATGTATCAATGTGATTAGTACTAAAATCTGGCACACCTGTAGTGATCTCTCGCAATGTCCTCAAGGCCCCATGATACATGTGCCCCATCCTGCGGTGCCAAATCTCGCACAGCTCTGAACTGCTAGCTCTGTTGCCAGTACTACTGCTCAATGCCATAAGGAGCTAAAATGAAAACTTGTACACCTTGGCATGGCATACACCAATCACTCTAGTTGAATCAGCTAGAGCACCCCTGGGATATATAAGCACATGTCCTCTCCTAAACAACACCTCATACCCTCTATCCTCCAATGCTGAGACAGATATAAGGTTCTTCTTCATCCCTGGCACATATAGAACATGAGACACTTTCAAGGAGTTTTGGGTTCCTATCAAATGTCAATGTCCCTATGTGTACAGCCCCCAACAATCTTTGTCATCTCAGAGTACTACCTCTATATCGGTGTCACTCTAAAAATAAGAAGTACTCCGGGACTCATAATCATGGCGGTAAGCCCAGCCTCCAGCATGCAGGATACACAGTGCTCCGCTAGTGGAGGGAAATGCACACTCCCTCTCAACCTCCGTGGCAGTTGATCCTGCACTAGTGGACTCACAAGAGATGAACCCAAACTCCCGGTCAAAGCTATTCGTAAAGTCCTCTATCTCTGTTGATGCTGCCATGCTCTAGTTCTTCCCCTTCTTCCTCTTCTTCGGACACACAACTGCATAGTGTCCCATCTTTTTGACAATTCCAATGTTTCACCTTAGAATAGTCCTTCTGCGTGTTCCCCTGTTTACCTTTACCTTTGCCTTTGCCCCCACCAACACTTGTGGAAGCTTGCTTCTTTCCCTTGCCTTTCTTGCCTCCACCTTCTTGGTGCTACATCCTCATCACCCTTATTTGGTTTGGCCCCAAGCTAGCTCTTCTGATTTATGTCTATATGCAATCATCCCGGAACAGCCTCTCCCAAGTGGGGAAGGGTCTCACGTCACGCCAAACCCCATTAGCAAAGTTCGGTCACCCTCTTCCAGACTAGGAAGGCTAGGCTCTTTGCAATCCGCACCAACTCAGTGGGTGGAATGACCTCTCCAACTGCTGCCAATGCATCTCTCACATTAGTAATCTTTGTGAGATATCTAGTTGCACTATCAGTCTTACCCATCTTAATGGTCTTCAGCTTCTCCCTTAGGACCATTTCCTATTCTCATTGGTAATCTGGTAGAGATTGGTCAATGTTGTACACATCTCATGAGCATATCTCTTTCCTTTCACATGAGGAATTCAATGGTCTTTAATTCCATCCAGAATCAGTCTCTTACCTTTGTTATTCTTTTTATTAAAGTCTGCCAACTGAACAACATCAGTAGGCACATTCACAGGGTGTTGTACCCCAAACCTCTGCCTCCTCAAAGATGCTTTGCATTCTCTCCTTCCATATACTGTAGTTACTTTTCCCTTCCAACCTATCCTCCACCTTCAAGCCCAAAGACATGATTGATGTCCTAATAAACTGAAAATAACACTACTATAGTAAAAGTATTGTTTTATGTGTGAAAAATCAGCTTACTGTAATTTTTCTTCTTGTTGTCCCAAACTGCACTTTTCAGCAAATAGGCTCTGATACCATGTAGAAATTTATGTTCCCAACCCCGATTTTTAGTTTCTCCTTATTTCACCCATAAAGTTAAATACCATTCCCATAGCCATACATTCAACAAGATGGAAAAATAAATATTTTCTGAAAACACATTCTGGAAATTTCAGTGTTGAAATGCAAAAATAAAACTTAGAAAAATAAATAAGCCACACACAGAAAATTGACACACGGATTTTTGGTCAACTTGACCATGGAAAAACCCCCTGCAACTCTTGGGGAAAACCAGTTCGAAAGCTTCTCTTTATTTTCTGAATATTGCTTTTACAGTGAAACAAAAAAACATAGTAAAAATTCCAGCAACCAAATTTATAAACTTATCTCGATTTCCATGCTTGCACACCGCCTTGGAAATTGTGCCAAATCAACAACTTGCAAAACAAAAAATATTACAACATTAATGACAGTGATAAATGCTATACGACCACCTCGGGAAGTGTGCCGAAACAGGATGTGCGGTGTTGTACGGATTTGTACAGCAGCCCTCCTCAGAATCCGAGCCCAGAAACTGCGTGGAAAATCGTGTTGTTTCTATTGTACTTTTTCTCGATTTTTGTGCCAAAAAATTAGTAGCTTCTCTCCTCGAAATTCGTGCCCAATTTTTTGCCTTGGACTGCGTGCTTAATGTTGCTGCCCTCTTCCTCGATTTTTGTGCCTCCTTTCTTGGAAACCGTGCCTCTCTCTCCTGATGTACGGATTTTTTGCCTGGGTATTTGTGCTGATAAATGCTGTTGTACTTTTTGCTGAATCTCCTCACTGCTGCCCTCTTTCTTCTCACTGCTCGGAAAATCTCCTTAACTTTTTCTTCTCCTCTCTCAATTTGCTCATGAAAGAATGAATGACCTTTTCCTCCTTTTCCTCCTTTAACCTAATCCTAAGTGACTTTTGGGGAATCCCTAAATCCAATGGCTGAAATAGATTGAGATCTAGGGCTGAGATTAAATGCTCATTTAAATCTCACTTTCTATTTTTTAATTCACCCAACTTTAATAAAGACCCACTTAGTCATTTATTTCCAAAGTCACTTTTCACTTTCTAATTTCACATTGACTTTATTAAAGTCACTTTAAAATTAGACTTAGTAACTTTATCACTTAAAGTCACTTTTAAATTAGATTTGACTTTATAACTTTATAAAGTCACTTTAGGAGAAAAATTAAATTCTTTTTGGACACTTTTCCCTAAGCCAAAGATCAAAGCCTTAGGGAACCACATGTCCTCTAGTAACCAAATTTCAACAACTGTATCCTTGAACCGGCCAACTAAGAAGACGGGTTTGCATCCTACCACTCCAGGGACCTCGCCATTGCGGAACACAATTGATGTTGCGACCCGCTCATCCACCAGAATTACCATATCCATGTCTGCGGCATCGGGTCCTCCTTCGGGCTTTGGTACCTCTTTTCTCCCTCCTTTTACATTTACTTCACTTATGACATCCCCTGCTATGTCTCTATGTATTGATTCTTTGCTCTCTAGGTGGCATATATCTTCTATCTCTTGCCCTATTGCATCCTCCCTGGATGTTTACTCCTCTCCCCCTCCCTATTTCCCCCCTTCCCCCGTCCACTTCCTCTGTACCACTGGAGATCCCATCGGACTCTCAATTCGGCCACTCCTACAATCTTTGCTCTCGTGTCAATCTTCCACTTATTGGATTGGGTCTTGGCCCAAGTCCCCCCCATGTGCCGGCCAAACACACTAGGGGAAAACATTCGAACATCTCTCCATTTTACAAGCCAGTCTGGACATCACTGAAGGTCGTCAAAATTCCATTGAAGGGGTTCTTAGAGCAAGAAATGCCCCCCTATTGGTTTCCCAGTGAAGTTCATATTCTTCAACTATCATGGGCTCGCTAACCCTGCAAAATGCCTAGCCATGAGGCGTCTTTTTTACTGTCACTGTGGATGTACTTCTTCTTCAAGAGACTCTTGGCTTATCTGAATTCATTACCTCTGCAATTTCCTCACTTTTTCTTGGATGGACCTTCCATGCACTCGATCCTTGTGGTCGATCGGGAGGCATTGCTATTGGCATTAACCCTAGAGTTATTAGACATAATAATATCTGGGGCAGGGATGGATTTTTGGTGGCGGATTTATTCTCTGAACACCTTGGGATTGACTTCAGATTGGTTAATGTTTATGGCCCATGCCATATCAGAAAGGATTTCTGGGACTCACTATTGCATTCTTCCTTCATGCAAGATGTCAACATCATACTCGGTGGTGATCTTAATTTTTCCTTGGGCCTAGCAGAACCCTGGGGTTCACATGCACAGATGGACCCCTTATCTAATCACTTTAGGAATTTACTTGATCATCGCCACCTTGCTGACATCTCGATGCCCACCCTTCAAGCTACCTGGCGCAATAGGCGAACTAGTGATGTGATGCTTGCATGAAGGTTGGATCGGTTTCTCATTAAGGGCTTCTACATCGACTAGCACATTAGAGACAATGGATCGGTTCTGGGGGTATATATGACCACCCACCGATCTATCTGGAGCTCTCAGGAAATTTCCCTAAACCACCTGCCCCTTACAAGTTCAACTCGACTTGGTTACATGATGAGTCTTATATTATATTGATCAATTATGCATGGAGGAGTGCCCCTGTCCCCTATGATCTATCGATCTTAGCCACCTTTTCCACCAAACTTCTCTTTGCCAAGAAAAAACCAATTGAATGGGCTAAGGCTAAGCAAATACATGATGATCTTGAATTAAATAAGATTAAACAGGAGATTTCCCAATTCGAGGACCCATTAAATGGTGGCTTCTCCACACCGGCATCAAAGGATTATATCATTAAACTGGAGGCGAACCGTCTCGGGATCCTTAAATATAGGGAAGAAACCTGGCTGCTCAAGAGTAGAGCTACTTGGTTACATGTTGGTGATGAAAATACCAATTTTTTTCAACAATTTTCCAGGGGTTGTAAGGCCATCAACATGATATGGGCACTGGATAATGATGAAGGACAATTTGTTTCTTCCTTCAAATAGTCAGTTGCCCCAAGTACTACACATTTCAGAAATATCTATAAAGCACCACAGGAGGTTACATTGGCTGAAACTATAAAAATTGTTGGGCTCTTCCCTAGGTTTGTGGACGGGGATATTGCTGAGGACCTCAATATTCCAGTTACCATGGAAGAATTAGAGGTGGTCCTAAAATGGTTCAAAAGGCATAAGAACCCTGGACCTGATGGTTGGTCAGTTGAATTCTATCTGGCATTTTTTTATTTACTTAGGCATTATCTTCTCGGTGTGTTTGAAGAGACCAGGTCAACGGGGTGAATGTATGATGCATTCAATTCCACATTTATCGCCCTCATCTCCAAATTTGACAACCCTTCATCATTCAATGACTTTCGACATATTTCACTCCGGAATTGTATCTACAATATCATCGCTAAGATTATTGCTAACATACTCAAGCCTATACTATTTGCTTACATCTCACAGGAACAATTTGCCTTTTTGGAGAACATGCAGATCCATGAGGCCATTGGCATTGCCGAGGAAGGTCTCCACTCTATGCATACTAAGCACATCAAAGGCATGATCCTAAAGATAGACCTAGCTAAGGCATTTCACCAGACAAGTTGGTTATATATAATAATTCTACTCACACATCTGTGATTCCCCATTTCTGTCATCAATTGGATTATGTGTTGCATCACATCGGTCTCCTTCAATGTACTTATCAATGGGGCAACTTCCAACTTTTTCCATGCAGAACAGGGTCTTTGTCAGGGATGCCCTCTTTCACCTCTGTTATTTCTATTGGTTATGGAAGGATTGAGCAGATTATTGATAGATGAGAGAAATCATGGCAGGTTGAAGGGTATCAAGATCAATGAAAATTGCATCCTAACTCACCTGCTATTTGTGGATGATGTACTTATATTTTTAAATGGATTTGTTAGTGAGACAATGGTCTTCAACTCTGCTCTTAAATTGTTTTGTATTGCTACATGTATGACATGCAATCACAATAAATCCACCCTATCAACTCAAGGTTACTCACCACATGAAATACAATTTGCACTTCAGATATTTCCATTTAATCCCATTGGTTTTGATGAGGGACTAAAGTACCTAGGCTTTCAATTTAAACCATCCAATTACAGACTTGTTGATTGGACATGGTTGATTGCCAAAATTGAAAGGAGGCTCAACATATGGTTTCACAAATGGCTCTCTCGCATTGGGCGCCTTGTACTCATCAAATCAGTATTAGAAGCGCTCCTAGTTTATTGGATGTCTCTGGCCTGGATACCCAAAGTCATTCTTTCTAGGATACAAAAAATATGTTGCATATTTCTTTGGATGGGTTTGAAGGAAGGTCACACCTTTGCCTAGACCAGATGGGACCTAATTGCACTACCTAAAAAGTGGGGTGGATGGGTTATAAAGGACTTACCCTCTTTCCCTATGGCACTGGCTGCAAAATTAGGGTGGTGGATCTTTACTGCTAACAATATTTGGACCAAAGTTGTTATTCAAAAATATATCAACCCATCTCATCCAATTTATTGGATCAGACAAGGGCATTGGAACAGAATCAACATTTCCACCATTTGGAGAGACATAATAAATTCTACTGACCATATGAGAGTAGGCTTGGCTTGGAATGTTGGTATGGGCAATAAAGTCTGAATTGGGTGTGATCCATGGTCAGGTAGTGGTAATGCTCATCTCTTATCCCCTTACTTAATACATTTCTTGAACAATGCAGGTTTATATGCACTGGACCAGGTTGTTAATTCGGTCAATTCGACCATATTCTCACAGGCCTGGAAAGCCTTCCATGAACTACGCATTCCCCATCCATGGAACGAGGAATGATCACATTACACTGCAGCTTTGGCAGAATCACATGTTAGGATCTCTGGCAAAGATGATGAGCTCATCTAGGCTATCTCAAAACATGGAAAATATACTCCGAAAGATGGTTATCCTATAAGTTATTATGTACACAAGCCACAGGAATTGCTTTGGTGGTGGTGCCCTTTATGGAAGCTGAAAGTTCCTTCAAAAGCCAAACTATTAATGTGGTGCTTCTCTCTAATAAGATTCCCACAGGCGTATATCTACAGAAACGCTCTTTCATTGGTCCTTCATGGTTCTCTCTTTGAAAAAATGAAGCTGAGGATACTGCTCATTTATTCCTCCATTGTCTTGCTACTCTATCTCTCTAGACTCTTGTGAAGACCATCCTCAACCTTACCATTATCTAGTCTAGGCGATTTGTACCTCTTGCATGGGATACATGGTGGCATTATGCACTGCCACACAAGATACATAACCTCCCCCTCCTTATTTGTTGGGGAATTTGGATTGCCTGAAACTATGTCTTCTTCCATGATCATCCACCAAATTAGCACATCATCTATGCACATATCACCTCCTTATACCATATGATCCTTGATGATCCAAACCATCCACCCCCTAGGAATATTATTCCAGAAACTATTGACAAATATATCCCCTGGGCTTACTTTGATGGCTCAGCACAACATTTTGGCTGTGGTGGGAGTGTGGTTCTGTATTTGACAGAACACCATTTCTTTAAGTTAAAAATTGGCCTGGGTAGGGGTACAAACAACTATGCAGAGCTCTCATGTCTCAGATCCATCCTATCCTTTGCTCTGACCAAATCATGCAGGCACATCCATATTTTTGGTGATTCAAAGATTATCATTGATTGGTTCAACCAACAAATTTATGTCACGTGCACACACTGCAGAATATTTTGGAGGAGGTATTTCTATTGAAATGCCACTTTGACTATATTTCTTGTCATCATATATACAGGGAGAGGAATCAGAGTTCCGATTCACTTTCCAAGGAGGTTGTGCACCTACTAAGGGATCATTGGGTGATCCAAGAGCAAAACGGTCATCAATTCTACCAATATTTCCACCGGCCATATGAAGATGCACCAGCACAAGGGCTGATGGGCCCTAACTTTTTGGAGATTTTGGCTATTTTGAGCATGCACTTATTTATATGATCTTATGTACAACTTATTGTATATATTTCTAGAACTCATAGTTGCTTTTTAAATTTTATTGATATAAATTTTTTAATGTGGTTTGTGCCACCATATATGCATATGCTATATAAAGCATCTACAACATGTAATTTTCATCCTATTAATGAAAGTTATGATTTTTCCTGGGGAAAAAAAAAATTGACAAGACAAAGTACTCCAATAGACAAGTCAAAATACATAATAAAATACTAGTACAAATAAGTGGGGGTTCCATTTGTCATCTCCTGAAGCAAAACGCCTTCTTAGATTAGGGTTGTGGGACCTTGTCATATGCATCCTTAAGTAGTCTTCCAAATCCCCTCCTCCATAGCACTTATCAAGAACCCTCTTAAAATGTGCTAATGAACAACAAATCAAGGGAGTGTTATCATAGGTGAAGGAGTTAATTGCCTCAATATACAACAAAAAAAGAGCTAGAACACTATCTCCAACGAAACAAATAATACTCCAAAAGATGGATAGCCATGTGCATAGCCATTATATCTCTAATCAATGCCTTAGAGTGGAGGACTCTGGGAAATTGCACAAAAAATGGTGAAACACTCAAAATTTGTGTTGAAACCCTCAAATCATGTGCCAAACAACTTTGGAATCCTTTAATTAATGGGAATTCCATTCAAAATGTGTGCAAGGACATGTGTGAAAGCAATCAAATGTTAAATTTGTTGGAAATACTGAGGGTGGGGGTGAATAAGTATTTCTTAGCAAGTAACACTTTAATAATTTTTTCAGAGCATTAGTTAATCTTCAATTATTATTATTATTGTTTAGTAAGAGCAGTAAATAACAATGCAAAAATAGAGAAAATAGGCACAATATTTTTAGGTGGAAAACTCCCTTCGGGTCAAAAACCACCGAACGTTTTTCTACCAAGTTCTTTAATCTTCAGCTCCAACTGAAAAGAAATCTACAACTTCCTAAAACTCTAGAAAAACATTCTTCTCCATCTCCCACTAGAAGGATGCCCCAACACCCTAGTTTTATCAGCAATCTGTTGAAAGGATGCTCCAACACCCAAGTGAGCCACAAATCACCCTAGCACTACCCTACGACCCTGAAGTGTTTACAAGTCCAAACCTAAAGGTGACTTCATTCACCAACCTAGAACCACCCTACCACCATATAAAGACAAAATACAAATAAAATAAAAGTATGGACTCCCATAATAGGGACAATGATCCACGTTACAATAAGATTTTCAATGAATTTTATTTGACTGACCAACAAATCTAGGACCTAAACCCTTTTCCCGACAAAACAAGAACCCTTGTCTAATAGCAACACAAGTCCTTATTCCAAAAAAATTTTGCCTTCTTCAACTATAGGAAATGACACAAATTCTTTACAAATGTGGGCTCCCTTACAAGGGATAAAGGCCCATTTACAATGATGTATAGTGTTTGACAAATGACACTGACTCTTGGACAATCTCCTTAAGAGATATTGATGTGGATTTTCTTGCTTCTCATTGCTTTATTGCTTGATCATTGTTTTATTTCTTATTTCTTTATTGCTTCACTTGATGTCACTGGTTAATCTTAAGTTCATACCACTGATCCACTGCTCAAGGATGTTGAACTGCTTGAATTATGTTTGAACCTGCAATTGAAAGTATGCCCAAACGAAACACCAATTTCCAAACACATAAAATAACCCTAAACCCAATTATGAATCTTAAATAACAAATGAAAACAAAATCTACATACCTGGTGTGTGCTCACTTCTACCTGTATTGAAGATGGAGTTGATGTATCTGACCTTTGATGATGTGACCACAACTGACACTTCTTTGATAGTTATGTTCTTACTACTTGCTTTAATGTGAAGACAATGCTTTGTCCTTGAATGCTCTGCCCTTACTGCTTCCCTCAATGGAATCAATACTCTCTCCTTGATGCTCTGCCCTTACTGCTTGAGAATAAATTGCTCTTACTGCTTCCTTCAATGGAATCAATACTCTCTCATTGACGCTCTGCCCTTACTGCTTGAGAAGAAACTGCTCTTACCGCTTCAAATGTTGTCAAAAGTATTGATGATAATATTTTGTTATATGTCTTTGTCAGCTCATCTTTCTGCTTGAGCACCACTTCTCATTGAGGATTAATGTGCAATGCTTAGACTTTATATTTTTTTGCTTAGTTTCCAAATATTGAATGGTGTTACTGTTCTGTTACTTCAATTGTTGTAAAATAAATACTTTTTACTGTAGTATGCCAAGTAGCACACTTTGTTCTGGGTGCCAATAAATTGTTGGTTTATGAAGAAAATATTACTGGGTACATCAAGGGTCTACAAACTGAAGTGCCTAACTGTTGTGCCTATAAAATATTGCTATAGACTTCATACAACTATCGAATTTTTATGCCAATGTTGATATTTATTTTGTAAATTTGGACAACATATTCAGGTATTCGATGTGGCTACAACTAAGTCACAAATATAGCCTACTAATTAGGATTTCACATACCTCCACAGATTTAAATCAAAAGGTGATTCTAAATGTTTTCATTCCTGAAACAAGTACTTCAAATTACGTATTAGCTTCTATAACTTCACTCCTTATAAGTCACAGGTCTGAGACTACTCCTATTTGGTTCCTTTTGCAACCTTGTACCTTATGCAATGCTTGATGTAATATTTAGGTCCAAAGATTATGATCTTGTACCAGACAACCTTAAATAAAGGCCTAGATTATGTGAGTATAAACTCGCTCTTCCTTGGAGATGACCTATATTAGAACTAGACCCAAACTCCATAAGAGACCGAACCCCAATCACTTTATATTCCTGCGTTAAAAATTATTGAGGGTGGCCGAAGATTACATAAGTTAATTATACGTAAAAAGGTCTATTCTTAGGTGAGAAAATACGTCTTATTTTTATAGTTTATGGAGGGCTTTATAATGTGACCGTTAGAGGCCTCAAAATACCTTATTCGGGGTTTCAAAGATATAACGTTAAATGATAGGAGGGTTTAATGAGCTAGACATTAGAGAGGATTAGGATTAAGAATATGTATATATTTTTTAATGTTTATTTACTTAACTAATTTCTATATTATCTTAAGCCCTAAGCAAAAAGGTCATTAGCCTAGTTAATGATTATTTTAATAATTTACCAAATTAATATAATTTTATTAATATTGATTAAATAACTAACCCTTATTTAATATTATGTTAAGGATCTTTCTTAGAAATATAGAAATTTGAAATCAATGATTGGCTTAGTGCATATGGTCCTACCTGGTTGTGAAGTCAATGATTGGTTTAGTGCCTTTGATTCTTGAATATATTCAACTTATACGTGATGATATTACAGTGAGAATCCCTATCATATATCGACAATCATTGGTGAATAAGGTGTCATGTCTCTACCCCCCGGGGTTTTATCCCACAAAATTGGGTCTTCAACTTTAAACTCAATTTTCTCTAGAACCAAAAGGAACCACGGGGTGTACTATATATCAACATAAACATCTCGACGAGGAGAATCTATCTAGAAATATCTTCACACAATATTTTATGAATTTTCCATGTCAAATTTCCATGGAAGATCGGGGTAGCTCCTGGTGCTGCTTGGGTTGACATCAATGACAACCACCTATCAAAAATCTTCCCCTTTAGCATCGATGGAAACACAAGTACTCCCTCTGCGATCATAACTCCCCTTGACATCATGCTATTAACCTTCCTAATGTTTTCTCTCCCCCTTTGACATCAATGGAAAAGGATAACTGCCCCTGAAAACCTTCCTTTCCTGCAAACCTGTAACCTCCTTAAAACCCCTTTCTACTTGACTAGGTACAAGAATAATTTAATGGGAACTTGGGAGAATCCCAAGCTTTTGGCAAAGATACTCAAATGCCTCATGCGATAAAGGTTTGGTAAAGATGTCAGTGATTTGTTCTTTCGTCCCAATGTATTCAACCTTGATGTTTTTCTCGGCAACCTTTCTCTAACAAAATGGTACTTGATTGGAATATGTTTCGTTTTTTAATACATGACAAGATTCTTGGAGATATTGATGGCATTGATGTTATCGCAAAAGATTGGAACAGGCTCATCAAACTTCACTTGAAGATTGTGCAAGTTTTGTTTCATCCAGAGGACTTAGGTACAACAAGTTGTTGTTGCTATCTATTTTTCTTATGTTGTGGATAATGAGATTTAATAATGTTTCTTGCTCAACCACGAAACTGACATGGGATTCCTTTGATGCTGCTTGGAATCTTGCAACTTTATGTTATGAAACTAGCTCCAAAAATAGAATAAAATAGAGATCAATGCCTTTGAAATCAGCCACTTCGAGGGGGAAAACTCCTTTACATTGCATAAATGAACAATTCCTGGATGATTCAAATGACAAAACCTCTTTTATATATATAGGATTACATGGGGTCACAATATAATCCTAACCGACCTAACAATAATAATGTAAGGGCACAACAATAACAATAATGGGGCTTTATGGGGCACAATAATAACAATATGGGGACTACAGGGGTACAACAATAACAATAAGGAGGATACATAAAAATAAGGAGAAATTTTGCACTGACTGCACTATTAATATGGGGACCTACTTATATAAGTTATCAACTGAATAAATTCAAGTTAACATCGAAGAAAAACATATAACAGATCTCTACCAATTCAGTTCTATAATAAGCACATGCACACATTGACAAAGTGACACAGTTATTTCTGGACAAATTGTCCCTGGGAAAACCCAATGTGGGAAAACCGGTCTCTGGCTGTTGGAGGGTTCTATTATTAAGAATATTTCTAAATACACAACTCTGGGTTCCAGATCTAGAAAACCCTACAGAGAAAACTCTAGATCTACAACTCCTAGCTGATCTAAGACCAAAAATACTGACTGATCCACAACCTCAAACGGGATTTACAGAACTCGGTCAGATCTAGGCCTAGAAACCCCAGCGCTACCCCTGAAAGGCTCTGCATCAGCCTCTGAAGCCCCTAACAGGCTCAGCGTCAGCCTTGGATGGCCTCCAAATCCTCATTGTTGCCTATGGAAGGGACTGCGTTACCCCAGAATGGGTGACACAGTCACTGCGCTGCCCCTAAGGGTATCTGTGCAACCCCTGAAGGGTTTCCTGAAAAATGGCATTGTCCCTATTGCTGCTACTGCTGTTGCCTTCCTGCTGCTGTTGTCTTGCTCTGCGTTGTACTTGAGATGATCTCTTCTCTGTCTCTTGTGTATTCTAGACCCTAGGATTAGATCATCCCCTTGGTCTAAATTCCCCTCTTTGCAACTGAAACACTTCTGAGTATTCTTAGCAACCCTGCCCTAGAATCTCAGCTTAGCATCAGTGCTCTGCCTCTGCGTGTCTTTACAAATGACCCCAAGCCTTTCCTTTATGCTTTTCGCGTTGACAAATCAACGACCATGATCAAATCTTGAATCAATGGCTAAGATTAAAAGAAAGCTTGATCCGTGTGACTTAAGACAATTTCATCACATGTTTAATTAAATTAAATTAAATTATTTTTTTTTCTTAAGTTTTAAGTTAGGAAATACATTAAAATAATTAATTAATTTAATATCTCCTAAACCAGATGGAATTTCCCAAATCCATTTCCGGGTCTTGTAGATAAGGTGAACTCTAGTCCTTCCTCAAAATTTGGGACCTAGATCACAACTGATGCTACCCCAAATACACAAAATCTCAACACTCCCTCTTAGCATCAAGGGTGTGCTCTAGAAATACATCACACTTATGCATTACATGATTTTGGGCACTAGTTCTGTGCTACTGATGCTTGGCCTGCTGCCACTCAACTCTGCACTGTTGCTGCCATTTTGTATTGTTGCTCATGAATTTGCCACTGCCATTGCAACCACTTTACTGCAGCTCCCTCTCAATCTGTTGCATCTGTGCTGCTCATAGCACTGCCACTGCTGATCTGCTGCACTGCAACTTCAGTTGTTGAGAGAAACAATGGAATCTCCTGCCCAATCTTTGACAAACAAGTCTGATGGGCTGCATCCTCATCACTGAAGCTCCATAGGCTACAGATCTGTGCTGGCATCTAAATAATGATGCACATCTACAACTTTGCCTACGTAATCAGACTCCCTCTGCACTGTTGAAGTCACATAAGCTCCTTGTGCTGAATTCTATCACGTTGATGCTGCACTGCGTTGTCCCTCTGAAGCTCTCTGCGTTGTTGCAGCTCTGCACTCTGTAAGCAGCACTGCTCTGCGCTGCTGAAGTCACATCAGTCCCTGCGCTGCTACTACTTCTACGTTGTTGTTGCTATGCTCTGTGCTGCTCCTCCCAGCTTTCAGATCTGCCTCTGCTTCTGCCTCATTTGTGATCTATGCACCCACTACTCCACTTGTCCCACTACTGTCTTAAGGCTGCTGTAGCTCGCTTGTGATCCAAGAGATGAGCTGCTCAAGGATCCCACCTTACTCCCATGTAGCTCCTCTACATGTCCATGTCACCCCACCTCCGTGGTTCATGAGCACTCATGGCTACATCATCTCCCGATCCATCATCTGCCACCGCTGCTTTAGAAGAAGATGCTTCCTTGTCATTCTTCTTTTCTGAACAATGGCTGGCAAAATGTCCCATTTCGCCACACTGGAAGCACTTGATCTTTGAAAGATCCTTCTTCTTCTTCGGCTGCTTCTTCGATGCCAAGGATGCATCTTCCTCCTCCTCTTTCTTTACTTTTCTCAACCCAGGGTTGTGCTGCTTCTTGGTGAATCTGCGTAGTTCTTCTTGTCGCAGGATTGACCACAAGTTGTCCCAATCTGGGAGGTCTGCTCTGCGCAAGATACTTTGGACAAAGGTTTCCCACTCATCCGTGACTGCATTGAGGGCAGTCTTGACTATCACTGCATCATCTACGGTAGCACTCATTGCAGTCAGCTGATCCCTCATTGACTGAAATATGAAGAGGAAATGCTCGATGTATTCTCCCTTGGTCATCATGAATGACCTCATTTGGGCCTCCAACAACATCTTTCTTTGGATTGATTTTCCATCATACAGGGAAGTCAAGGCCTTCCACATTTCGTTAGTTGTCCTCTTCTCAGCTATGTGTGGGACAATATGGTCCTTGATACTATCCATTATCAACCGCTTGGCATGCCCAACAGCTTCCTTATGCTTCCATAGGAGATCTGCATATGTCGGTGTGGCCAGAGTCTGCTCTGCATGGTCTCTTAGACCATATGCCTCAAGGACAATCATGATCCTTGCTTTCCACACCGAAAAGTTTGAGAGGCCCTCTAGCCTATCCTGATTACGCAGTCCATGAGGAGCCATCTGCTCAGAATGTGTCGGAGCTCCTCCTCTCTATGCTAGAGAGCTGGATCTAGGGTCTTTTACAAGCTGACATCCTCTACTCCCTCTAACAATTGATTTCCCTCCTTGGAAATCTACCAAATCAACTATGATTCGAGCGTCTTCTTTGATCTCTGATCAAAGCTGCAAGTTTTTCTTTGGAAAGAAACTCTCTGAGAAGTTGATCCTCTTCCCCAATATTTGTCGGTTGTGCTAAGGCTAAAAATCTTGAAAACTTCATAAATATTTCCCTACGATATTACGAATTTCGTTACTTTCTGCAGTCTTTTCACGGATACGAAAGATTCAGATATAGATCACATTGGGCGGCTTCGGACCTAACCGAGGCGTTCAAGAAATTTGCCCTCTGCCATGATAATTGTGTGGGCTTGTTAGGACCACCGTGGCGGGCAAGCCCTCACCCCTTCTCTGCGTGAACCTCCTCACAGAAAATTACCCTTTGCCCCTTCAAATCCTGCCTCTCTACTTCTTTTCAAATTTTCTGTGACTAGATCATCGATTCTTGGGTTAATTCCTACAGATTTGCAATTGCTCCGATACCATGTAGAAATTTTTGAATCCTTATACTTATGCAGAAATTATTACTATTAATATGGTTAAGATCCTCCTACTTATATAAGTTATCAACTGAATAAATTCAAGTTAACATCAAAGAAAAACACATAACAGATCTGTACCAATTCAGATCTAGAATAAGCACATGCACACATTGACAAAGTGACACAGTTTTTCCTAGACAAATGGTCCCCGGAAAAACCCAATGTGGGAAAATCAGTCTCTGGCTACTGGAGGGTTCTATTATTAAGAATATTTCTAAATACACAACTTTGGGTTCCGGATCTGGAAATCCCTACAGAGAAAACTCTAGATCTATAGCTCCTGGTTGATCTAAGACCAAAAATACTGACTAATCCACACCCTCAAACGAGATTTACAGAACTCAACCAGATCTAGGCCTAGAAACCCTAGTGCTGCCCCCAGAAGGCTCTGTGTCAGCCTTTGAAACCTCTAACAGCCTCAGTGTCAGCCTTGGATAGCCTCCAAACCCTCAACGCTGCCTCTGGAAGGGAATGTGTTACCCCAGAATGGGTAACGCAATCATTGCGCTTTCCCTGAGGTTCTTTGCACAACCCCTGAAGGGTTTCCTGAAAAATGTCGCTGTCCCTACTGCTACTGCCTTCCTACTGTTGTTGCCTTGCTCTACGTTGTACTTGATCTGATCTCTTCTATGTCTCTTGTGTATTCTAAACCCTGGGATCAGATCATCCCCTGGTCTAAATTCCCCTCTCTGCAATTGAAACACTTCTGAGTATTCTTAGCAACCCCGCCCTAGAATCTCAGCTTAGCTTCATTGCTCTGCCTCTGTGTGTCTTTACAAATGACCCCAAGCCTTTCCTTTATACTTTTCTCGTTGACAAATCAACACCCATGATCAAATTTTGAATTAATGGCTAAGATTAAAAGAAAGCTTGATCTGTGTGACTTAAGACAATTTCATCACATGTTTAATTAAATTCACTTAAATTATTTTATTTTCCTAAGTTTTTAACTTAGGAAATACATTAAAATAATTAATTAATTTAATATCTCCTAAACTAGATGAAATTTCCCAAATCCATTTATGGGTCTTGTAGATCAGGTGAACTCTAGTCCTTCCTCAAAATTTGGGACCTAGAGCACAACTGATGCTACCCGAAATACACAAAATCTCAAAACTAACATGCCCCTCTCCTTCAAAAAAGTGTTTTCCTCAATGCTTGAGTAGCTTTGGATGCTTCTGTATAAAATTCTCATCCTCCCATGTGGAATCTTCAATGGGGAAGTTCTTCCACTTGATGAGATACTCTGAAATTGATCGATTTCGTAGCTGTCAAGTTCTTGTTTCCGTGACTGCTTTAGGTTCCAATATGATTTTTCCTTCCTCATCAAGTTATGGCAATATTGTTTTAACTGGAATTTTGTCATCTATAACCTTATTTAAGCATGAAACATGGAAAACTAGGTGCACTCGAGAAGAAGCAGGAAGCTCCAATTTGTATGCCATAGTACCAATATTTTGCAACACCTTGTAAGGACCATAGTACTTTGGCGATAATTTATTATCCTTCTTAGCTTGCTTGAGGTACATTTGTTTGTATGGTTATAGCCGTAAAAATACCCAATCTCCTACATAAAACTTCTCTTGCTGTGATGTTGATCTGCGTGTTGTTTCATTCGATTTTGTGCCAAATTTAGGTTATCCTTTAAAAGTTGGAGAACTTATTGTTGATGCTCGATGTGATCTTCAACTGCTTGAACCTTAGAATTTTATCTTAAAGAGGAGATGATGGACGATGGATGATATCCACAAATTGCCATTAATGGGGTCATTTTTGTTGCAGTATGGAAGGAAGTGTTATACCACAATTTTGCTAGAGGTAACCACTTGACCCATTGTGTTTGTTTATCAGATTAAAAACAAAGAAGATATCCTTCCAAACATTTGTTCACTATCTCAGTTTTCCCATCAGATTGAGGATGATAAGATGAGCTATGGGCTAGTTGAGTACCTAAACAAGAAAACATTTCGTCCAAAAATTTCCATTAAAAATGGGATCTATGTCTCTTACAATAATCTTTGGGTTTCTATGTAGCTTTTGAAATGTTTCCATAAATGAAGTAGCAATTGTACTTGTTTTAATGCACAAAAATGTGCATACTTGGTAAGTCTATCAACTACCACCATGATGACACTCTTTCATTCAGACTTAGGTAAACCTGTGATAAAAGCCATTAAAATATCCTCCCAACGCTGACTTGGAATGGGTAAAGGTTGTAGCAGACCGGGGTCTTAATTGTGTCAACTTTATTTTGCTGGAAAAATAAACATTCTACCACAAAATTTTGAATATCATATTTAAGGCCATCCCAAAAGAAATATTTTTTCACCCTGTAGTAAGTTTTAAAAAATCCGAAGTGTCCTCCTACGGGAGAGGTGTGCAATTCCAAAAGAATATTTTGTTTTAGTTGGGAATTCTTACAAAGATATAAGCGATCTTTGTACCATAAAGAATCATTTTTCCAACTAAATGTATCACATGTACTAGGATCTTGTTGCAACTTTTGAATGAGTGTACATACTTCTTCATCATTCTTCCATTCCTCCCGTGCTTGGGTTATCCAATATGGTGGGATAATAGAAATGGCACAAAACATTACTTCCACCTCCTCATCCTTTCTTGAGAGTGCATTTGCAACAACATTTAGTTTCCCTTTTTTGTAGATGATTTAAAATTCATAACCCAACATATTTGTGACCCATTTCTGTTGCTGTTTTGAAGATAGTCTTTGTTCCAAAAAGTATTTAAGACTATCATGATCAGTTTTTACCTTGAAGTGTCTTCCCATTAGGTAAGGTCTCCATTTCTTTAGTGCATGTAGTATTGCCAACATTTCCTTCTCATAAATATATTTCTGTAAATACTTTCCTTTGACTGGATGACTTTCAAAAGGAATGGGTCTTCCTTCTTGCATTAAAACAACACCAATTCCATTTCTTGAGGCATCACATTCCATAATAAGGGTTTTTGTGAAGTTTGGCGTAGCTAAGACCGATGCCAGGCACATTACCTCTTTAAGATGTTCAAAGGCCTTAGTTGCTTCAGGAGTCCATGAAAATGCATCTTTCTTCAATAATGTTGTTAGGGGTGTTGCTATTCTCCCATAATTCTTAACAAACTTGCGATAATACCCTGTTAACCCGAGAAATCCTTGAAACTGCTTTATGGTTGTGGGGACTTTCCATTCCTTAATGACTTTAATTTTGTTACGGTCTACCTTAACACCCTCCTGAGATACAATATGACCCAAATACTCCACCTCTTGTACTCCAAAGAAACATTTGTAGGTTTTTGCATATAATTTTTTCTCCTCCAATAGTTTGAGCACCCTGTCAACATGTTGAAGATGATCCTTCCAAGACCTGTTGTAGATTAGTATATCATCAAAAGATACTAACACAATTTTTATAAGGGAGTGTTTAAAAATGGAATTCGTCAACCCTTGAAATGTAGAAGGTGCATTGGTAAGGCCAAAAGGCATGACCAAAATTCATAATGACCCTCATGAGTTCGACATATGTTTTCGGAACATCTTCAGTCTTCATTCTAATTTGATGATATCCTGAACGAAGATCCAACTTGGTAAAATAAATTGCTCCATGTAATTAATCCAATAATTCATCAATCACACGAATGAGAAATTTATCTTTAATATTGAACTTATTGAGCTCCCTACAATCTGGACACATGCGCCATGATCCATCCTTCTTGTGCACCAATAATACTGGAGCAAAGAAAGAACTTTGACTAGGTTGAATTATACCAGCCTCTAACATTTATACAATCATACGTTCAATTTCGCTCTTTTGGGCATAAGGATATCTGTAAGGCCTGATGTTTGGAGGAAGGCTTCCTGGAATCAAATGAATAGCGTGATCATGATCATGAATAGGTGGGAGTCCTTTGGGAGTTTCAAACACCTTGGATTGATTGCCCAAGACTTTTTGGAGATCTGGAGAAATAGATGATTTTGATGTTGGAAATTCTAGTGAGCATAATTGTGAAATTACGCCTCATTGTTCTTTCTTCAGAAGCTTTGTCATGGCATTAGAGATTATTATCTTTCTTGGCTTCCCTGTGATACCCCGTATTTCAACTTCTTTTCCTTCCGAAAAAAATTTCAAGAAAATTTCTTGAAAATTAAAAGCTATCATCCCCAAAGATTGTAACCATTGTACTCCTAGTACAACATTAGCACCTCCCATTGGAATGGAAAGCATTGGAATATTCATTACATATTACCCCATGGTTAGCTTGATATTATGGCATTTTCCAGAGCAATTTATAGTCCCTCCATTTGCAACCATCACTTGACACTCTAGTGTTGGGTATATGAAGCAATTCAATTCCTTGTCTACCTTACAATGAATAAAATTATGGGTACTACCTAAATCAATCAACATTATTATTTTTTTCTTCTTGATATGTCCTATCTTGGGAGTTTGAGGCGTGGTAATTCCTGCCAATGCATTACAGGATATGGTCAGACTCATTTCTTCTTTCTCTAGGGTTGGTTCCTAGTTTATATCCTCTTATTTTGAAGTTTCTTGTTCATTTTCTTCCTCCTCTTCGCTATCTATGTAAAAAAAATTCTTCTCAGCACACTTATGACATTTAGTGTATTTTCTAGCAGAACTGTATAAAAGCCCTTTTTCTCTTTTTCTTCCAATTTTTGTGGTGTCAACCTTGTAGGTTGTGGAAGTATAGGAGTAGCAACACTTCCATCTTTATAGATGTGGGTGGTAGGCTTCCTTATTGCCATAAGTTTACTTTCAATTTTTCTTTCCAACCTAAATGCCTTCTCGGATGAATAAGGTGAACCTCATGTTGGATGTTATCCTTTAAAGTCCCTATGAAGACAAAAATCATGTGTTCCTCTAGAATATCAATTACCCTTATATTCAATTTTTGGAAGTCCTCAATGTGCTCCACCATTGAACCCTTTTGTTTGAGATTTATCAATTTTCTAAAGAAGGTATTGCTCTTTGTATCCTCATAATGTGTTATCATTCCCTCTGTAAAAATTGACCAAGTGACAATTTTTTTACGAGAGCAAAGCCATCGATACCATACAAATGTATTTTGTTCTAAATGTAAAGTTGTAATGCGTACGTTTTGTGTGTTTTGCACATTATGGAGATAAAAATATTGCTCCATCTGTTGTATCCATGTTTTGGGATCCTTTCCATCAAATTTTCTCATATCCATCTTTGGAATATGGTGGATATTTAATCCAACATTAGAGTTTATGAAATCACGATTAACATTTATTTTTTTCTCATCATGAATTTCATGTACTACCTTTTCGCCATTAAGAATCATTTCTTGTATCAACTTTGTCAAACATTCCTTCAAACCTTCCATGTATGCTTTTAGATCATTCTTCATGTCTTCCATGTTAGCTTCCATGCCATCCATCTTAGCTTCCATTCCATTATTCAAAACATCCATCTTAGCTTCCACGCCTTTCTTCAAACCATCCATATTAGCTTCCACGCCTTTCTTCAAACTATCCATCTTAGCTTCCACACCTTTCTTCAAAACTGCCAATTCATTTTTTGTTTCTCTTTGCGAGAGGGAAATTTGGTGCACTTGGTCTTGTAATTTTGATATATCATGTTGCACTTCTTCTTCTTCATGGGTCATAGTAGAGCCTTTTGAGGGCTTAGTGGGTGTTTAATTATTTTTAGGGCCATTTTAGAACCCAATACTTATATCTATGCTTCAATATGCCCTTGGAATTACTTCAAACAAGACTTATTTTTAGGAGCTCGATATTGAAACTAATGTATCTATGGAATTTCAGATCCCCGAGGTTTTTTCTTTGGTCTTTTAGTATTCCTATGAATCTTCTTTCCAATGCCATAGGTTTGACCTGATTTGTATTCTTCAAGGAAAAGTTATGTCTAATCTCCTGCAATGGCCTAGTTATGGACTGGTTCAATAGAGTGAACTTGTATAGCATGTCACATGTCATTGTTTCCTTCTTCATCTTTCAAAATTGATACATAGCAAACTATAGTACGTGTACTTTCAGTTACTTTTTACAGAATTCCAATCCAATGCTCAGAGAGAGAGTTATGACGATTTTCCCAAGGTCACCTCTTTGAGATAAATTTGGGAGCCTGCAAAATTCCTAACTTCCACAGATCATATCTCCAGAAATATTGTGAACCAAGATTTGAAATTTTTACATGACGTTCATCGGGATTTATTGGAAAAATAAAAAATAAAAAATAAAAAATTAGCTTTGAACCTTCGTAGAAAAAATTTATAGCGAAAATGCCACGATGACCTGTTTGAAGCAACGAAACCCTACAATCCAAAGCTATGATACCAAATGTTATGAAACCAGCTCCAAAAATAGAAGAAAAGAGAGATCAGTGCCTTACAAATCAGCCACTGCGAGGGGGAAACCTCCTTTACATTACATAAATGAACAATTCTTGGATGATTCAATTGACAAAACCTCATTTCTATATATAGGAGTCCATCGGGTCACAATGTAACCCTAGCCGACCTAACAATAATAATGTAAGGGCACAATAACAATAGTGGGGTTTTATGGGGCACAATAATAACAATATGGGGACTACATGGGTACAACTATAATAATAAGAGGGGTACACTAACAACAATAAGGTACTACACTAGTAATATAGGGACCTAACACTTTTCCAACTTCTTGCATCACATCTGACCTGGAAGTTATTACATATAGAAGACTACCAATGTAAATTCTTTGATCTGCATATTTGGATGAATCATCTATGCTCAACTTGCAACCTATCAGCTTTGAAATGATTTTTCCTAATTCTTGCTTGACATACTATGCTCCATACAAACTATTACTATTGATTATATCTATCAATATGGATTAACTTTGGGCTAGAGATTTTATTTTACGACAAGGAGGATACACTAGGGAGCTCTGCAAAAACCTAATCGATATGTTTACTGCCATTGCCTTTGGTTCCCCGGCCCTGGTAGGCTCTGTAGCTGCCATTACCAAGGCAGAGCACGTAGGTTTTACGAGTCTCCATGCCGCGATCCCCTGGGGTCTCTATGCTCAAAGAATGCACAGCTCGCAGCACCGTTTCGCCCATTCGGATACACATTCGGCTCTGGTCGCAGAACCAAATTTCAATCTCGCCTGCACAGATGAGGAAGATGATGGCATTGACGCATTTTTCATGAAGGCTTCCAGCGGCTATATCACCACTGATCTTGCCGCAATCACAAGGGTTTCAGTTGAGGCCCAGATCTGGAATAACTCTCCACCTCTATGGGTAGCCGCCGACACCACTGAGGGCAAGAGATCGAGGGCCTTCACTAAATTCTTGGCTGCATTAGGGACTGCCCTAGCAAAAACATTTCTCCTCAGCAGTAGGATGATAGGAAGCTGGACAGAGCATGCTGTAGAATGCCATGCCCACAAGGATTACGCGATCCAAGCAAGTATGCCCTTTGAATCCGCTTCTTCCCCATGCAAGAAGCAGTCTCGCTTCTTGGGCCGGCCATATCTGCCAACAGGAGCCCCAACATTTCAGATCCAAATCACTCTCCTCTCAGGAAAAACGATGCTGCAATGGGTGCGTGCAACAGATCTTGTGCAAGAGATTTCTTGCAAGATTGAACTTCAGCTGGGGATTCCCTCCTCTTATCAGAGATTGCTGTACAAAGGTAAACAGTTAGAGGACCCTTTTCCCCTCTCCTTTTATTGTATTCAAAGATATGCTTCTATTACTTTATCCCTGAGGCTAAGAGGAGGGTCCTTTGGGCAGACCTCCTCTGCGCCTCCATTCTCATACAAAGATGTAGTTCATAAAGATGCAGTTCATCCTCAGACCTCTTCGAAAGCTGCTCAGCCAGCCATGGCTCCCAAGCCATTTCTAGTGGATAAATTGGAGGAAATTCCCTCTATAGAACTCTCACACCACGCGCTTGTCAAGCATTATCAAACATTTGTTGAAACCGCAATCATATGCAGATTTAATTGCCTTTGGCCTCGTACAACAGATTTATACCAATGGATCCACTCCAACTGGACTAATAAAAGCAAGATCTACCTATGCTCGAAAGGCTTCTTCATTGTGGCTTTTGATTCAAATGAAGATTACCAAAAAGCCCTTACAGGAGGTCCTTGGTTCTGGAGCACGGCTAGGCTTTTCATCACTCCATGGTTTCCAGATTTCGACCCTTCTACAACTGTCATCACCAAACTCCCCATTTGGGTCAAGCTTCCGAACCTTCCGGTGCATCTATGGCACTTCTATGTTTTCTTAGCCATAGGAGATTCCTTAGGCCGTTATCTTGCCACAGACACCACAAGAAGGGAGAATGGACTCTACACCTACGACAGACTGTGCGCGGAAATAGACATCAGCAAAGGTTTTCTGGAACAGATCAACCTCAAATTCGGGGACTTCCATTGGACTCAAACTTTGGATTATGAGAATATGGCCTTCAGATGTCGCCATTGTCATCAAACGGGGCATCTCCAAAATACTTGCTCTCAAATCCAAGACAAAAGGAAGAATCTCAATCGTAAACCCAAATCCAAGAGCTGGAATCCCTGTGTTCCTCCTCCCCCCATGGAGGACACAGACTCTTCCAGCTCGGATGAAGAAGAAATTGATGCATATGGGGAAAATGTTGAGACTCCGATGGATGCTCCCTCAGTCACTCCTGCGGATCCCTCTATCCCTATGATCTCTCAGAAACGCTCGCATGAATCTTCTTCCTCCGATTCTGATAAGGATATTCCGCCCTCAACGCAGAATAGTTTACAACTGGTCACGGCCCAACCAAGCTCTAATGGCCGGGTCAAAGTAAGCAAGAAAAAAGGGAAAAAATTCCGTCTGGCAGATTCCACCCAATCCGGGTAGAGGTCTTTGTCTAGGTCTTATTTTTCTAATCTCCTTGTTATCTTTGTTCATTCCTTGATAGTATTTCAGGAGCGGGGTTGTTAGCCTTCCACCTCTGGCTCCCCTACTTCTCAGCGTCACTTGCATGCAAGCTCTGTTTGTACTATATGTCTCTTTTTAATAGAATTAGTCTTATTCAAAAAAAAAAAAAGGATTAACTTTGCTCATTGTTGAAACTATCCATAATATTCCTTTATGTTAATCTGTCAATGATTGATTTTCAATTGTGCAACTACTGCTGCTTATACTCCCCCTCTTTAATATTCAGGGAGTCATCATGATGGATTCTTCAAAATAATATACCACCCAGCTCTTTGGCTAGATCATCATCAACCTTTTCATTGTCTAATGTACTTGTTGCTACCTCAATATATTTTGCCTTTACAAATCCTGAAAGCATTATTGCTAAAATTTTCTTATTTTCTTGATCTTCTTGCAATTTTTGTCCTTTTTTGTACCTGATGTTAGGGTTGTATTGCATGGATGATTCCATCTTGTACCTACAATATCGAGCTATGTTCCCATAGTTATGGCATTTGTAACATTCATATGATGTAAACTTCCTACAATCAAAGTCGTGGTCTTATGATCTTGAAAACTTGCTTCTAGGACACCTACTTCTAGGGTTTTGATTCCATTAATAGTATATTTGATAATTGTACCTGTTATAAGTTTGGAAATCCCTAGCCATATGTCCAAAGTTAGCATGTGAAAAAAAAAAAATTATTAAATGAATTTGTGTATCTGAATGAGTTATCTTGTCTAAATGGTATTTTGTATACATTCCTTCTTAGAGGAGGAATTGTCTCTTGATTACTTCTTGGAGTTGTGTCACTTTTAATTTTATTTTGTCCTTCATTTTGATTTGGCCTTTGACTGCCCATAACCTCTTCCAATTCTCTAGAGATACTTGCAATATTTTGTTGGACATTTCCCCTGTTTGCTTCCTTTCGTAGAGAGACTATTTCGACTTCTAGTTCTTCCCTTGCCTTGTTGCTTTCTTTTAACTCATTCCTGAGTGGTTCTCTAATTCTTTTGGCTTCTTCTAACTTTACTCTGAGGTTGATGATTTCTTCTTCATTCCTTTTGTTGAATTTATTTATGTGTTCCTTTACCTCCTTCAACTCGGCTTCCAGATAATTAACATGTTTCCTTTCTGCTTTGAGTTCTTTTATAACTCTGACAACTTCATTTTGAAATTTTATTTAAGTCGTTTCTTCTTCATCATATTATTCTTTTTCAAGTGCTTCCATCTTTTTATGCTTAGCCATAAATAATACTATTTCCTTGTTTTCTTCATCACTGTCACTTTCTTCTTCAGATGAGGAACTATCTTCCTGGAGAGGTAGTGGAAATTTCTTTGAACCTTATTTCCTTTTGTAAATGTGTTATTCTTATGAGGACACTTAGCAACAAAATGACCTATCTCACCATAGTTAAAACATATTAATGGAAGTTTGACTTTATACTTACATGTTCCTCTTTTCATCTTCCTCGTAATGTATGCAAATTCTTCATCTTAAAGTTCTTCTTCTTCTTCTTCTTCTTCCTATTTGCAACAACTAGATCTAGGTTTGGATACCTGTTTTCCCTTCCCGGATTTCTTGGATACTATGAATGTTGTTTCTATATTAGATGAACTATCTTCTTATTCAATCCTCATTTAATAATTTGTAAGTATCCCATGTAGTTCGTGCAGACTCAAGTTGCTTAAATATGATCTATATTCTAATACTGAAACCTTAGGATTAAATATTGATGGAAGAGTTTTGAGGACTTTCCGAACAATGACCTTCTTTTCAACTAGTTCTCCTAATCCTTCCAAGGCATTTGTTATTTCATCTACACGTTGAAAGTAATATGAAATTCTCTCATATTCTTTCATCCTTAGTTGTTTAAATTGAGCTCTATAAATTTGAAGTTTTGCTTCCTCGACCTTTGAGTCTCCTACATATATATTTTGAAGCTTTCCCCATATATCCTTAGTTGTTTTACAACCCAATACCTTAACATAGACAGATTGAGTGAGTCCACCCATTACATATGTATCAAAAATGGAGACATCAAAAGAAATATATGAGAAACTAGTAGGATTTTTCTTCGTAAGTACTATTGGAGAAGTAATATCCTTGAGAAACGAGCTATACAAAATGAAGATCTCAAAGGAACATGGAATGTCCTCATACTTTATGAGGGTGTCAGAAATAAGAGACCAACTACAAGAGTTTGGAGAAATAATGTATGATAAGGAAATGACCACCATAGTGCTCAATGCACTACCAGAGGAATGGGGCAACTTTACATAAAGTCTCTATGGAAAGAAGGAAGCTACCCCATTCAATGAACTTTGGTCATTGTGTAAAATTGAAGAAACCAGGTTGAACGCAAAAGGAAATGTAGGATCAAACGAGCAAGTACAAGCGTTTTCTTCCATGGCTAGGAAAAAGGAAAATTTGGAAGGTTTGGTCCTCAGAAAAAGAACAAGAAGGATTTGTCAAAAATTCAATGTTATGGTTGTCATGAATATGGGCACTATAAGAGAAATTGTCCTAAACTCAAGAAGGAAAACAATAAAAGAGGAAGGGAAGAATCCCATGTCACTGAAGAAGTGGAAGAAGATGAAAAGAATAAATCAAAGAATGAGGAAGTAAAATATGTCTACTATGATTGAGATAATCTCCTCCACCAAAAAAAAATTTGGTTGTGTAAAATATATCTATCATGGTAGGAAACATTATAAGCATTATAGGATGCATAATTTTAGGGGATGGCATCATAATAGCATACGATTGAAGCAAGATATCATAACATCGTTATAAGAAGCTTGAAAGATATATGAATTAGAATTCTAAAGAATTCATCAGAAAAAGTCATCTTGGTAACCTCATTGCAAGCATAATTAGTACTTATGGGTAGAAGAAATCCATCTAGCATAGAGTTCATCATACATCATCATCGTTGGGAAGGGGCATTTGCAGCATGAGGAAAATCAAAATTCTTTGTTGGAATCTTCATTAGAAGGTTCCCCTCTCTTGGAAAAAGCAAGTGTATCACTGAGAAATCTACCTTGTATGGTATTCATTGTTTGGAAGGATAATGGTATGATGACAAAGGAGAGCAACATGTCAAGATGATTGAAGAACTCACAATCAAGGAAAGAAAGTTATTGAAGGAAGTCTAGATGACCAAAAGGAGAAAAGATGTATGTATGCATATGTTTTATAAATGAAGTCTTGCCATCATGTAGTTGTAGATAACATGGGTAAATGCTCTATCACATGAGCATGATCAAAGAAAAGGGATCTCCTCCTTTGGAAATATGCATGAACGCATGGTTCACATATTGACTAGATGAAATCAACATAATATGTCCTCATATGAAATATGAGGTGGTTGAAAAATATGAAGGAACTAAGGATCGAAGTTCCTAGGGAGAAATATGTGTAGAAATAAAGAAGAGATTGTGAAAGATGCAACTATGGTCACATAGAAAAGGAAATCACCATTCGATGAATAGAAGAATTGTCCATGACATCTCTGTAGAGAAGGCATGAAGACCCTGATAAGGTCTGTAAAGAAAGGAGACCCTTGAAATTGAAATTCTTGAAGATGTGCTTATGAATGTGCAGTATGTTGATATTGCAATCAGATGTCATGATGAAAGGCCATCACAAAAGGTAACTTTGACTTGATGTTCATTTTTAATTTTTGAACAACATATGGATGGGTTGATACAAGGCTACCAAAAGAGAGTTGTATATGTCACCTAAAACTAGCACTCATGTGGTTGAATGAAATATCATAAAAGGAAACATGACATGGAAGAAGTAGTTGTATGAAGAAAAATTCAGGTGTGGATTAAAATATCACTTTCCAATGAATAAAATGATGACATGACTAACATGGTTCGTGAATGAAAGTGATGGATGGATAATGCACTACAAAGAAGTCCCAAAAGTATAAGGCGAGATGAATTTCATGATATCAAAAGGAGGAGCTCTGCAAGGAGCTAAAAATCCCATGATCTCCACCAAATGCAGAAAATTGTTGTTGGAAATAAGTTCTTGGTTGAGAGGGAGCATAGATAAGTCCCTGGTTAAGAGGGAGCTTGGGTATATTACTTTATAGGAATGGGTATATATTCCTAGTTAAGAGGGAGAGATAGACATATCATTATTTTCTTCATATTGTGAAGAAAGAATGGAGGATTGGGTAAGCATTTGGCATCTAATACTCTTTGAGGATGTGGCAGGGCATCCAAGCTAAGAGTGGTCAAATAGGATCAATATTCTTTGAGGATTGGGAACCCAAGATAATAATAGTCCTAGGAGGACATACCTTGTGAACAATTGGGTGGGGTATGTGCCTTGAGAGACAATGAAGATGGTGTATGTCAATCATTGGTCTCGTCAGCATTGTGCTCTGATCTTGTGGAGAGATAAAGTTGTTAGTCAAGGCTTTGTTATGTGACAATGTTGGTTGATATGATTCTAAACAGATTGGTTACCAATCAAAATCTTCTTATGAGAATTATTCAAATTGAGAATCTCCAAGTACCTTGTATGGATTATGAATACCTCCCTAGTTAAGAGGGAGTGTTGAAATATGTAACTAGGTTTAGTCTTCATAATGACATATGTAATCATTGATTTTATGTATTTAATGAAATGAGAAAATTTTATTATTGTCACTCTTGAGGCATGGGTTTCATTCTCAAGGGAATTTATTTTATATGTCAATCTCCCATTGAGTGATTCTAGGGATTTTCATTGAGTCTACAAGTCAATAAAGTCATTGTCGTGTATGAAAGACCCTTCTTGGGCATGTTACATATTATAAAGAAAAATATTTGAGTCAAAATAGAGTCAAAGGACCCTCTAATACCAAGTCAAGATGCAAACAACAAGTCGGCCTTCCAAACAATGTCAATTCATCCTAAACAAGTGACAGGTTGGCCTATTTTAAAGGGACTAGAAGACTATATATACAAGACTATTCGACCACCGTTGGAGGCATCAATCTCACACAAGAAACTTGATCAAGAGCATAAAAGACAATGAAGAAAGGAGAAGATAGAGAGAATAAGAAGAATTATATTTTGAGGATTGTTCTTGTATAAACACTCTCACACATGCGGGTTGAAGCTAGGGCATCCACTACAAAATATAGACCAAATTGCAATCATCCCTAAGAGTCTAAATTTGATGCCAAAGTAGCCTAAATTGAAGGCCGAAATTTTAAGGAGAAAGAGGCTAGTCAAGTGAAGCAGAAGAAGGGCTAAAATTTACCTAATTACATCACATGTGCAAAAGTTCTAGGAAGCTATAGGATCCTGAGAATTGTAGGAAGAGAATCACTCTAGTGTTGCAAGGCCGAAGTCAAGGAAGAAGGAGAAGCTACAATAGTTCTAAGTCAAGGTTGACTTTTTTTGACTTGACAAGAAAATGACAAGGTTTGACTTGGTCTTGGTGGAGTTTTGGCCAAGGGTATAGGTCTTGGAATTCATCAACTGAAGGTATATAAGAAGAGAATAATTCTTGTTGGTTTTCCTCTTAGTTGGAGAGGTTTTGGCCTTGGATGATTGCCTATATCTTATGTCCTCTGTCTTATTGATATTTATGTTTTGGTAACTTATTGATGAAGAAAACACTAATAATAAATATGTGAAATCATTAGGGGAATTTTGAGGTCTAAAATGGGCCTCCTAAGGAAAATGTACAATCAAAATTCACTTTATAAGAATCAATCACATTTTAGGAGATGACATCATCTCTAATGGTTGAGATGGCATTGCTTGAGTTAAAGGTACTTACTTGTCACATTCTCAATGGTGGATAAAAACTCATGGTTAACCATGGTAGTGCTCTAAGTACTTTTAAAGTCAAAGGAAAGTACTCATAATAAATGTCATTTCACACTTTTTGAATAAAAATATATTATTCTCATTTCATATTTTTTGAAAGAAACAGTGCATATCCCTATGCATTTATTATATTATATTATATTATATTATGTTATATTATTTTTATATAGTATATTAATTACATGTTATTATACAATTTAATTAATAGCATATAATATAATAAAGAAGTTATAAATTTGTATTTATATTTTATTTTAAGTTATTTAAGTACAAAGGATAAATGCATTAGTTGTCCATTGATAATGACTTTTTCTTGAAAAGTTCATTCTTATTTATAGTCACATCAATAAAAAAAAATTATTAATTTTATTCTTGTACAACTTTTGAATTGAATTTAACTATGGTTACATGGATTGTGGTGCAAAAAGTGAATTGAAAATTCATAAATATTATTTATTGGTTTAGCTATTATTTTATTATTTCCTTAAGAGGCCCATTTTAGACCTCAAAATTCCCCAATATTAGGATATACCAGGATGCATCACTTCAAATTCAAAGAGTATTTTCTCCTCTGCAATGACACCAAATTGTTACCATCTAATGCACTTAAGTTATGAATCCATAATAACAAATGTAATCTTAGAGATAACTAAGAAAGGCAATCCATTGTTGCCACAAATTATTCTCTCTTTAGGTTAGTTCTCCTCTAACATAAGGGGGACATCCCCTTCTCTAGGATAACTAAATATGATTTATAATGGTTGATTAAGGCAGATTCTAGAATTTGAAAATTAGAAAATCAAATGATTTTTTAGTTTACATTTTAAGGTGGTTGAAAAAGGGACTTGTGCCTTAACAAATAAGGGAAGAGGAATCAAGAGGTTGATCTTAGAGGGCTCTATTTTATGAATTGACAAGACCATATAATGTTATAATAATATGCAGAAATCAATATATGTTTGTTGATTTGTATTGCAAAAATATACTATAATGGCCCTTTTAAAGTTGCTCCTAATAAACTCAGAGATGACTATAACGGTATGTTTTATGTGAACCATAAACGAACAACAACCTTATATTAAAATGATGGTTGCAAATTCATACCTTTAGAAATAAAGAAAAAAAGAGTGTAAGAGGGAAATCCCACTTAGATCTTTCGATGGAGTAAAATTTCTCATCTCAAGAATCCCTTACAACAAATTTTGGAAGCAATTTCTAGTAATAGTATTTAGCTATTTAAAGATGAAAATATACCTTACATTACAACATGAAATCATTGTAGGAATTTATAGGGTAAGTTTTGTAGATCAAGAACCAAAGGTCACCGCTCACAAAAAAATCACAAATCAGTACACCAGTATAATCACGTGGTTAAAACCCTCAAAGAGGGAAACAGTCCACGCCCTGAGCCAACGCGACCACTTCAGGGAATTTATTAATATAAAAATAAAATTTACATATGTTTCTCTCATAAACGGTTACTGGAGAAATGACCCTCCATGCTATTTAAATAGAGATAATGGAAAAATCGGGTGTTAAGCCACAGATCAAGTGCCGTTAATATCGAGGTGAGAGTTAACCGTCGGATCACTACAAATCGTGATCGTCGGATTATAAGTTACAAATGTACATGGTGAAGAAACACACTTTACCTAACTCTACACTAGACTAAGTTATTCTTAACTATTTCCTATGTGTTAGAATATCCTAACATCCCCCCTTAAGAGGAACTTGGGATATGATTGAAGGATTTACAAAGGTGACACAAAAGGAGCCTATTTCCTATGTGTCGAAATATCCTAACATCCCCCCTTAAGAACAAATTGGGATAGGATTGAAGGATTTACAAAAGTGACACAATAGGAGAAGGAAGGAGGCATTAGAGCCTATCCCCCCTTAATGACAACTTCCCTAAACTCCAAGCATGGATCGAATTTTGGTAAAATTTGCTTCTGTGAGAGCCTTCGTAAAGATATCGGCTACTTGATCATTCGTCGGACAATACTGCACTTCAAGAACACGATCATGAATGAGATTTTTGATGAAGTGTATGTGGAGGTCAATGTGTTTCATACGTTGATGTTGAAGTGGATCTTTACATAGTTGAATGGCACTCTAATTATCACACCAAAGTGTAGTTGGATGCTGCTGATGAAGACCAAATTCAGACAGGATCTGACGAAGCCACATGGCTTCCTTGTTGGCTTCAACTGCACCACGATACTCTGCTTCTGCTAAAGAAAGGGAGATGGCACTTTGTTTCTTACAAGACCAAGTAATAGGTCCTGAACCAAGAGTGAATACATATGCTGCAGTGGACTTCCGATCATCAGGGTCACCAGCCCAATCAAAATCAGTGAAACCAATCAACAAGGGAGATGCTCCTGCACTGTAATGAATCCCGAACTGAATTGTACCTCGAATATATCGAAGTATTCTTTTATCTACTTTCCAGTGCCTTTCATGAGGTTGGTGCATAAACTGAGCGACAAGACCAACGACAAAGGAAAGGTCAGGACAGTTATGGGTTAGATACAAAAGTTTACCAACAAGTTGACGGTATAAGGTAGCATCAACTTCAGGGGTAGTATAGTTGACTGAAAGCTTGACTCCAGACTGAAAGGGAGAAGGGGCAGGCTTACAGTCTTCCATGTGAAAGTGGTGTAGAATATCACATGCATACTTGGACTGAGAGAGGATAATGCCTTCCTTGGATTGCAAGACTTGAAGACCAAGGAAATAATGCAAGTGTCCTAAGTCTGTCATTTTAAACTTTTTTCTGAGGCTAGACTTCACATGGTTTATATGGTTTGGATCACTACCAGTAAGGATAAGATCATCAACATAAAGAACAATAATGGTGAAGGAATTACCCACTTTCTTGGTGTAGACAGTGTTGTCAGAATAACACCTAGAAAAGCCATTCTCTAAGAGAAATCTATCCATTTTGGCATACCAAGCCCGAGGAGCTTGTTTGAGACCATAGAGAGACTTCCTAAGGCGACAAACAAGGCTGGAGTCTTTTTGGATAAAGCCAGGGGGTTGTTCCATGTAGATTTATTCATGCAATTCTCCATGTAAGAAGGCAGATTTAACATCCATCTGATGGACTTCCCATTTAAAGGAGGCAGCAAGGGAAAGAACAAGGCAGATTGAATTCATTTTGGCAACATGGGAGAAGGTTTCAATATAGTCAATGCCTTCAACTTGTGAAAAACCTTTAGCGACAAGACGAGCTTTATGTCTATCCACTTTTCCATCTGGTCCAAACTTTGTTTTGTAAACCCATCTGCATCTGACAAGTTATTCTTAACTATTTCCTATGTGTCAGAATATCCTAACAATCATTGAATTTCCTTGCCTTAAAAATATCTTAAATAACACGCTGGAGTTCATTCCACAAAATTGTATCCACTAATATAGTGAAGGATCTTCTTCATATAGAGTTCTAGCTCAGATTCCTCAACAATAAAATAATAATAAACAAGTTTTAGATGCATCATCTCTCCAATGAGGAATACAAAAAAAACATCTCCTAACTACCTCCAATAGACAAGTCAAAGTACATAATAGAATATTAGGAAAAATCAATGGTGGTGCCACTTGTCCTCTCCTCAAGAAAAATCCCCCCTTAGATTAGGCTTGCTTGACCAAGTTGTTAGATTTTTAGGTTACTCTTAAGTATGTACACCATATTTTGGGGTATGCTTCATGAGATTTTGGGTACATGGTGTATGTTTAGTGCCTAGATGGTTCTCGATAGATTGTAGCATGAGAGATGGTCTATGATGTATGATATGTACAATTGAGATAACTTACTTCGTGGATATTTGACTTCAGTTTATTTTAGGCTTGGTGTTCTTCCTTTGGGCATTGGACATATTTTAGTAGTTTGGTAAATGCCCTTCATTAAGAACTCATGGAAGAGGTACTTGTTTAAGAAGTGCCCTACAGAGGATGTACCGTGTTGTGCATCATGGAGGAGGGATTAAAGTCATATTTTATATGTGGCAGCTTGGTTTCCTATTTAGAGGATTTAAGATGACTCAGGGATTCCTAGGGCTTTGATAATGTTCCTACAGTGGGTAGTTGACCTTGTGGAGTACATTGATTTGGAGCATAGAAGAATTCCATGGACTTGGGATGGAGTGAAGTGAACTTTCCTTTTTTAGGCACATCATCTTGGAGTCATTATCATGCATGACATAACCATATTCATAAATTTTTATTTTTCTCTAGATCATTGTCGCTTTTTTTCTTATGAGACATTATTATTCCTCTTTGCATAAGAGCTCTTCACTTTATTTTTTGAGAGGTTTTGTGCCACATGAACAAAATTACCTTAATTCCCTCCTAGCCCTATGAAATGTATGCATATGCGCATGTGGGGGAAGTTGTTTCCCAAGAGGGGCCAAGCAGAGTAGACATGTTCCCTAATAAGAAGAGAGATCTGCAATTATTTAGCTAGAGAGGACAATTATGTCCTCTATCTTGTAAAATATTCATACACAGGGATGGATTGGAGAGGATGTTTGAACATCCTATTTACTCTAATTACACCACCAGATGATCAAGGTAATATTATTGTTATTTTTTAATAAATGTAGTTGCATATATGTATTCTCTTATTTAAAACACGTGTAATTTATTGTAACTTTTTGTTTAAATTTTCTTATTATTATTGTCTACTAGTTTTCAAATATCAGCACCTATGTTGGGCATGAGCCTCCCCATCATGATGAGGAAATGGAATAGGTTGATCACCAACCTCTAGCACTTAGACCTAACCTACTACATAGGTTGGACCGTACAATATACATAGAGGTGGTAGATCGCATATGTGATATTTTAACTAGGGAGAGGGCCATACCTGCACATGTTAGAGAGATCTTACAAGGCCAGGAGCTCTTTTACATATGGCCAATGATTCCTCATGACATGGCAACATTAATGAAATGTGTTTTTTATGCTCGCAATCTCATCTAGACATTTAGGAATGGTGCCCCTAATTCCTCCAAGGATGATAATGGTGGTCCTCCACATCATGGTTCTCCACCACCTAGTCCTGTGATAGACCAATTGCATCCCCATATCCTACTCCACCACCTAGCACTACACTAGATCGACCAACATCCCCTCATCATCTAGTTGGATCATCCACCAACCCACTAACTTGACCATCTCTCAAAGATTACTCTTTGCAAGTAATCTTTGTCAACCAGAGTTCAGTCAGTCAAAGGTAATAGGACTAGAAATGAACTCAACAAGTCCAGTGGTGAATAATCAACTAGGGACAACAATTCAATGGGACTATCGAAGTCAAGTCGATGGGAATACAAATTGATGGTTGAGTCACTAGGTCACTCGTCAAGTTGAGAACAATTACCTCAATCGAAGTTGAAGGGAAATCGAGTAATCAGCATAAGTCAATAATTGACCAGAGAAATTGAAGGAATCACATTCAATTGTAAGTTTACGGTTGATTTAGACTAGTGGTCAACTTATGCTAAAAGGGAATCGACTATACTTGAAACTGGTCAAAAAATTATTATGAATCCTGAGATTCTCAAGATCTTATAGGGAATTCTATGCTTATATATAAAGCATGATGTAAGGCTAATGATAGATGATGATGTATGATAATTTTTTACAATTGGTAGAGGTTAGGTGGTGTATGAATGCATTGGTCTTAGGTGTGAAACAAGATCAACGTTCATTGTAACTAGTTTTAATATTCGATTGAGAATATAAGAGTGATGAAGCTAAAGGGTTGGCTATTTTTCCCAGTTAAGGGTTTCCAGGGTTAAATTTTATGTGTTGTGTAAATCTTTATGATGTGCCATTGTTTATTTTTTGTTCTTTAAGCTCTCTCGTCACATTAAAAGGTTTATGTTAATTGAGCTTCTAGTCTAGTTTATACATCTAAGTGACTTTTATTTGGAATTTTGGTGTCTAAAGTGTAAATCAAGTGCCTTGAGCCTGGCATCTAGTATCAAAGCTCATTTTGATTATAATTGGACCTCGATATTTTCAAATGTTGAGGATATTGAATCTAGATATTTTCAAGAATGTCATTCTTTATTAGATCATATATGACCTTATTAGAGTGGAAGATTTAATTCATAACTTCAATTAAAGAAGGATGGCTAGCACTACAAGAATTGATATTGAGAAGTTTAATGGCCATAATTTTGAGCTTTGGAAGCTTAAAAGGGAGGATCTCCTCGCAGATCAAGAATAGTGGATCGTTATGGATCCTGGAACACCTCTAACTAGCATGTTGATGGAGGATTGGGAGAGAATCGAAAGAAAATTGAAGAGTATGATTCGATTTTTTCTTACAGATTTGGTGTTGTTAAATGTGTCAAGAAAGTGACATTGTCAAGAAACTGTGGAATAAGTTAGGAAACTTATACAAGTCAAAATTGTTGGTCAATAAGTTGTTTTGTTGGAAGAAACTTTACCTTCAAAGGATGAGAGAGGATGATTTGGTCACAGAGAACCTGCATGCATTCAATGTTGTGATCAATCAGCTATTCATTGTGTATATCTCTATTACAAAAGAAGAAAAGTGTATCAATTTTTTCTGTTCTTTTCCAAAATCATGGGATAGTCTAGTTATGACTATTGGTGGTAATATGATGTTATGAAACGAACTCCAAAAATAGAAGAAAAGAGAGATCAACGCCTTAGAAATCAGCCACTTTGAGGGGGCAGCCTCCTTTACATTACATAAATGAATAATTATTGGATGATACAAATGGAAAAACCTCATTTCTATATATAGGAGTCCATGGGGTCACAATGTAATCCTAGCCAACCTAACAATAATAATAGTGGGCGATTATGGGGCACAATAATAACAATATGGGGACTACATGGGTACAACAATAACAATAAGGGGGCTACACTAACAACAATAAGGGACTACACTAGCAATATAGGGCCCTAACATGCCCCTCTCCTTCAAAAAAGTGTTGTTCTCAATGCTTGAGTAGTTCTGGATGCTTCTATATAAAATTTTCATCATCCCATGTGGAATCTTTAGTGGATAAGCTCTTCCACTTGATGACATACTCTGAAATTGATCAATTTCGTAGTTGTCGAGTTCTTATTTCCGTGATTTCTTCAGGTTCCGATATGATTTTTCCTTCCTCATCATGTTATGGAAATATTGTTTAAACCGGAATTTTTTCACCTATAACCTTCTTTAAGCATGAAACATGGAAAACTAGGTGCACTCGAAAAGATGCAGGAAGCTCCAATTTGTATTCCATAGTACCAATATTTTGCAACACCTTGTAAGGACCATATTACTTTGGCGATAATTTATTATTCTTCTTAGCTTGCTTAAGGGACATTTGTTTGTATGGTTGTAGCCGTAAAAATACCCAGTATCCTACATCATAACTTCTCTCGTTGTGATGTTGATCTAACTATTATTTCATTTGATTTTGTGCCAAATTTAGGTTATCTTTAAGTGTTGGAGAACTTGTTGTTGATGCTCGATGTGATCTTCCACTGCTTGAACTTTATAATTTTCTCTTAAAGATGATGTGATAGACGATGGATGATATCCATAAAGTGTGATAAATGGGGTCATTTTTTTTGCAGTGTGGAAGGAAGTGTTATACCACCATTCAGCTAGAGGTAACCAATTGACCCATTGTGTTTGTTTATCAGATACAAAGCAATGAAGATATCCTTCCAAACATTTTTTCACTATCTCAGTTTTCCCATCGGATTGAGGATGATAAGATGAGCTATGATCTAGTTTAGTACCCAAACAAGAAAATAATTCCATCCAAAAATTTCCAATGAAAATGGGATCTCTATCGCTTACAATAATTTTTGGGTTTCCATGTAGCTTTTGAATTTTTTCCATAAATGCAGTAGCAAATTTACTCGCTTTAAATGGATGAGATAATGCACAAAAGTGTGCATACTTGGTAAGTCTATCAACTACCACCATGATGACACTCTTTCCTTTGGACTTAGGTAAACATGTGATAAAATCCATTGAAACCTCCTCCCAACGTTGATTTGGAATGGATAAAGGTTGTAGCAGTCCCAGGGTCTTAATTGTCTCAACTTTATTTTGCTGGCAAACCAAACATTTCGCCACAAAATTTTGAATATCATATTTAAGGCCATCCCAAAAAAATTATTTCTTCACCCTGTGGTAAGTTTTTAAAAATTCTGAGTGTCCTCCTAAGGGTGAGGTGTGCAATTCCAAAAGAATATTTTGTTTTAGTTGGGAATTATTACAAATTTATAAGCGATCTTTGTACCACAAGGAACCATTTTTACAACTAAAAATATAAGATGTACTAGGATCTTGGTACAACTTTTGAACGAGTGTCCATACTTCTTCGTCATTCTTCCATTCCTCCCTTGCTTTGGTTATCCAATCAGGTTGGATAATAGAAATGGCACAAAGTAATGATTCCACATCCTCATCCTTTCTTGAGAGTGCATCTGCAACAACATTTAGCTTCCCTTTTTTGTAGATGATTTCAAAGTCATAACCCAACATTTTTGCGACCCATTTTTTCTGCTGTTCTGAAGACAATCCTTGTTCCAAAAAGTATTTAAGGCTATCATGATCAATTTTTATCTTGAAGTGCCTTCCCATTAGGTAAGGTCACCATTTCTTTAGTGCATGTAGTATTTCCAACATTTCCTTCTCATAAATAGCTTTCTGTAAATACTTTCCTTTAATTGGATGGCTTTCAAAAGCAATGGGTCTTCCTTCTTGCATTAAAACAACACCAATTCCATTTCCTAAGGCATTACATTCCACAAAAAGGTTTTTTTTGAAGTCTGGCATAGCTAAGACCAGTGTTTGGAACATTGCCTCTTTAAGATGTTCAAAGGCCTTAGTTGCTTCAAGGATCCATGAAAATGCATCTTTCTTCAATAATTTTGTTTGAGGTGTTGCTATTCTCCCATAATTCTTAACAAAATTGAGATAAAACCATGTTAACCAAAGAAATCCTCAGAATTTCTTTATGGTTGTGGGGAATTTCCATTCCTTAATGGCTTTAATTTTGTTAGGGTTTGCCTTAACACCCTCTTGAGATAAAATATGACCCAGATATTCCAACTCTTGTACTCCAAAGAAAAATTTGGAGGTTTTTGCATATAAATGTTTCTCCTCCAATAGTTTGAGCACCATGTCAACAGGTTGAACATGATCCTTCCAAGACCTGATGTAGATTAGTACATCATCAAAAAATAATAATACAAATTTTCTAAGGAAGGGGTTGAAAATGGAATTCATCAACCCTTGAAATGTAGAAGGTGCATTTGTAAGGCCAAAAGGCACGACCAAAAATTCATAATGACCCTCATGAGTTTGAAATGTCTTCAATCTTCATTCTAATTTGATGATATCCTGAAAAAAGATCCAACTTGGTGAAATAAATTGCTCCATGTAATTTATCCAATAAATCATCAATCACAGGAATAGGAAATTTCTCTTTAATAGTGAGCTTATTGAGCTCCCTATAATCCAGACACATACGCCATGATCCATCCTTCTTGTGCACCAATACTACTGGAGCAGAAAAATAACTTTGACTAGGTTGAATTATACCAGCCTCTAGCATTTATGCAATCATACGTTCAATTTCGCTCTTTTGGACATTAGGATATCTGTAAGGCCTGATGTTTGGAGGAAGAATTCCTGGAAAAAAATGAATATCATGATCATGTTCACGAATAGGTGGGAGTCCTTTGGGATTTTCAAACACCATGGAATGATTGTCCAACACTTTTTGGAGATCTGGAGAAATAAATGATTTAGATGTTGGAACTTCTAGTGAGCATAATTGTGCAATGACGCGTCGTTGTTCTTTCTTAAAAATCTTTGTCATGACATTAGATCTTATTATATTTCACGGCTTCCCTGCAATACCCCATAATTCAACTTCCTTTCCTTCCGAAAAAAGTTTCAAGAAAACTTCTTGAAAATTAAAATCTACCGTCCCCAAAGATTGTAACCATTGTACTCCTAGTACAACATCAACACCACCCATTGGAATTGAAAGCATTGGACTATTCAGTACATATCCCCCCATGGTTAGCTTGATATTATGGAACTTTCCAGAGCAATTTATAGTTCCTCCATTTTCCACCATCACTTGAAACTATGGCGTTGGGTATAGGAAGCAATTCAATTCCTTGGCTACCTCACAATGAATAAAATTATGGGTACTACCCAAATCTATAAGCATTATTACATTTTTCTTCTTGATATGTCCTTCTATCTTGAGATTTTGAGGTGTGGTAATTCCTGCAAATGCATTACAGGATACGGTCGGATTCATTTCTTCTTCCTCTACGGTCGGTTCTTGGTGCATATCCTCTTATTTTGAAGTTGTTTGTTCCTTTTCTGCCTCCTCTTCACACTCTATGTAAAATAAATTTTTCTCAGCGCACTTATGACTTTTAGTGTATTTTCTATCACAACTGTAGGAAATCCATTTTGCTATTTTTTCTTCCAATTTTTGTGGTGTCAACATTGTAGGTTGTGGAAGTCTAGGAGTAGCAACACTTCCGTATTTATATTTGTAAGTGGTAGGCTTCCTTGTCGCCATAATTGTGCTTTCAATGTTTCTTTCCAACCTGAATGCATTCTCCAATGTATCAGGTTCCCAAAGGCGAACCTCATGCTGGATGTTATCCTTTAGAGTCCCTATGAATACATCAATCCTATGTTCCTCTCGAATATTATTTACCCTTATATTCAATTTTTGAAAGTCCTCAATGTGCTCCATCATTGAACACTTTTGTTTGAGATTTATCAATTGGCTAAAGAAGGTGTTGCTCTTTGTATCCTCATAATTTGATATCATTTCCTCTCTAAAAATTGACCAAGTTACCAATGTTTTACGAAAACAAAGCCACCAATACCATACAAACTTATTTTGTTCTAAATATAAAGTTCCAATGTGTACCTTTTGTGTGTTTTGTGTATTATGGAGCTCAAAGTATTACTCCATTTTTAGTATCCAAGTTATCGGATCCTTGCCATCAAACTTCCTCATATATATTTGGAATATCATGGGTCTTAAATACAACATTAGAGTCTATGAAATCATGATTAACATTTCTTTTGTTCTCATCATGAGTTTCCACTACTACTTTTTCACCATTAGGAAGCTTTTCTTGTAGCAACTTTTCCAAACCTTCCTTCAAATCTTCCATGTCTTTATTAAAATCTTCCATGTTGCCTTATATATCATTCTTCAAACCATCCATCTTAGATTCCACGCCATTCTTCAAACCATCCATCTTAGCTTCCACGTCTTTCTTCAAACCATCCATCTTAGCTTCTGTGTTGCCTTCTATACCATCCATATTAGCTTCCACGCCATCCATTTTAGCTTCCACGTCATCCATATTAGCTTCCATGCATTTCTTAAAACCATTCATCTTATCTTCCACACCTTTCTTCAAACCATCCATCTTAGCTTCCATTTCATTTTTTGTTACTTTTTGCGAGAGAAAAATTTGTTGCACTTCTTCCTCTTCATGAATCATAGTAGAGTCTTCTGAGGGCTTAATGGGTGTTGAATTATTTTTAGGGGCCATTTTAGAACCCAATACTGATATCTGTTCTTCAATATACCCTTGGAATCCCTTCAAACAGATTTTTCAAACAAGACTTTGAAATTTAAAAAAAAATACACACCTTTTTCTTGTTGTTGAGGAGCTCGTATTGAATTTGATGTATCTCTGTGATTTTGGATCCCCAAAATTTTATCTTCGGTCCTTTATTAGCTCTCTGAATCTTTTTTCCAATTCCATGGGTCTGATCTGATTTGGATTCTTCAAGGAAAATATATGCCCAATCTCCCACAATGACCTAATTATGGACTAGTTCAGTAGAGCGAACCTGTGCGATGTGCCATGTGTCACTTTTTCCTCCTTCGGCTCTAAAATTGATACACGAGAAACAAAATTATGTGTAATTTCGGACACTTTTTACAGAATTCTAATCCGCTTCTCAAAGAGAGAGTTATAATAGTTTTCCCAAGGTCACCTATTTTATATGAAATCCAGGAGCCTGTAAAAACCCTAAATTTCACAGATCATATCTTGGAAACTATTGTGAACCAAGATCTGATATTTTTACAGGAAGTTCCTCATGATTTATTCTCAAATGGGTTTTTTTTTAGCATCTAAACCTTTGTATAAAAAAAAAATATAGTGAAAATGCCACGATGACCTTATTTGAAGCAGCAAAACCCTAGAATCCAAATCTCTGATTCCAAATGTTATGAAACTAGCTCCAAAAATAGAAGAAAAGAGAGATCAATGCCTTATAAATCAACCACTTCGAGGGGGAAACCTCCTTTACATTACATAAATGAATAATTCTTGGATGATACAAATGAAAAAACCCCCTTTCTATATATAGGAGTCCATGGGTTCACAATATAATCCTAGTCGACCTAACAATAATAATGTAAGGGCATAACAATAGCAATAGTGGGCTATTATGGGGCACAATAATAACAATATGGGGACTACATGGGTACAACAATAACGATAAGGGAGCTACACTCAGACAACAATAAGGGACTACAGTAGTAATATAGGGCCCTAACATATGACCACACTAGCTATTAATGATGTGTTGGCATCTCTCATTACAAAGGATATGGGGTGAAGGAACATGCAAATATTGACCAAATATATATGTTTCAATGGTTGACCGGTAGACAGAGTAAAAGGAAAATTCTCCAAAGGGATATCTATATCAAAAGGAACATGGAAGGATCAACAAAAAATTACAGGTAAAAAAAGAAAAAAAGGAAAATTATCCAAAGGGAGATCTGTATAAAAAGGAATATATAAGCCTCTTGCTAAGTCGATAATAATATGATGGATGTGTGGTAAAGTGTGGCATTATAAAAGAGATTGTAAGTAAAATATTGTTAAACAGATCAAGGAATCTAATCAGTATTCAATTGAAGGGGGAACTTCTTTGGACGAAGGAAGAGATAAGTATTTAGATTTGAAAAGTACAAATTTATATTGCAAGGCATGGTTGCTCGACTCAAGGGCATCCTATCATGTGACACGCCATAGGGAGTGGTTATGTGAATATGTAGAATATGATGAATGGGATGTCTACTTGGGGCATGACTCAACAACCAAGATAGTTGGTTTAGGTTGTGTTCGACTAGTGTTGAAGCACAGTCGAAGTAGAACATTGTCGAAGGAAATACATATTTTGGGTTTGGATATAAACTTGATATATTTCATTCAAATGCGTGGTGCAAGTGTGTATACCATATTCGATAATGATTCATGCAAGATGTTTTGTAGAGGAATGGTATTGATGAGAGTTGTTCAAACTAGGATATTGTACAAATTGCCAGGGATAGAAACTTGAGTAGATCTACTAGTCCTGTTTTTCTTAAAATTGACGGGTTAGCCTCTTGTCTAGTTGAAAAAACCATGTTGTGGCATCAAATAATGGGACACATGGGAAAGAAAGGACTTCGACCAATGAAAACAAAAGGCATGGTTGAAGGTTTTCCTAATAATTCTCTAGAAGTCAATTCATGTGAACATTGTGTTTATGGGAAATATAATCATGTTAGGTTCCCCTTTGATGCTACAAGAACAAAAGGAATCATGGAACTAACTCAATCTTGTAACTAATTCATAGTGATGTATTTGGTCCAATACTAGTGCAATTTCTAGGTAACTCCATATATTATGTATCCTTCATTGATGATTTCTATAAGATGACATTGTTGTATTTCCTAAATAAGAAGTCGTAGGTTTTTGAGAAATTTTATGAGTTCAAATCTCTTGTGGAGAGCTAGACAGATATGAAGATAAAGGCGTTGAGAGATAACAATGGAGGTGATTATGTGATAGAGAGTTTAAACAGTTATGCAAACAACATGTGATAGTATGAAAAAAAATACTCCATAAACTCCTCAACATAATGGAATTGCAAAAAGAATGAATAAAAAATCTATGCCACAAGGAAAGGAGCATGCACAGTGGTGTGGGAATGTAAAAAGAGTCATGGGTGGAGATATTCAACATTGTGTGTTACCTAGTGAATATTTTGGCATCATCGATGTTGTTCAAATAAACTTCATATCAAGTATGGTTTTCTAAAAATCCATCACTCACACATCTTAGATTCTTTAGTTGTGAGAATTTTTTCCATGTCCCAAATGAGAAGATGACTAAGCTAGATAACAAGGTAGTTAAGTGTATTTTCATAGACTACAAAGATGGAATCAAAGGATGTAAGTTATGGGATCTAGTGACAAGGAAGAAAAATTATAGTCAAGATGTGATCTTAGGGGAAGTTAGGAGTACTTCCAAGACTGAAAAGACTCCAAAAAAGGATAAATGAAAACAAAAGTTGGTGTTGGAATTTAAGTCAGAAGAAAGTGAATAAGATGAGTTGACTAAGTCGAATGAAACAGACTCTAATTATAAGGAGGTCTAGTCATGTAAGGAAAGAACTTGAAAGGTATAACCCACTTGATTTATGTTATGTTTTTGAGTTATTTTCCATTAATGATGAACCTATGCCAATCAGGGAAGCAATCAAGTCGATAAAGGGTAAACTCGGGTTGAGATTCATGAAGAAATAAATAGATTCTTTGCACAAGAATGAGACAGAATTTGGTTAAATCACCTTATGGAAGACCAGATCTTTGTCAAAAATGAGTATTCAAGACAAATTTGAATGCAATAAGTCAAGTTGAGAAGTAAAAGGCTCATTTGGTGGCAAAAGGTTATTCCTAAGTTAAAGGAGTCAATTTTTGTGAGATATTTGTCAATCTAATTTAGCGACCTAAACTAGGAAATGATTTTTATATCAATATGGTGCTTGTAAACTTCAAAGCATACTATAGTATGTAATGAGTTAAGTTAGATTAGTGGCCACTTCTAAGTCAAAACTAGAAACTAAGTTAAGGAAGTATAAAAAAAAGAATCTTTTAATCTAATCGCACAAGATTTAAATGGAAATCACATTTACTTTACTTAAGAATACTTTGGAATGGGCATATATTGAGATTTCTCACACAAATCCAAGTTATATATGAAATCATATTCAAAATGTCAAGCTTTCACTCAAATGTTTGGAAATCAAAAATGGTTAAAGGGGTTTCCATTCGAAAGGTTGACTAATACACTAGGGCCTTTCTTTCCAATATAAGTAAGTGGACACTCCAATATATTTTAGTCAATCCAATTAATTTTGACCCAGTACTAGCTAAGCAGTTAATAATGTGTTGTAGCCTTCCCCATATGTGAAAATGAAGATAGGAAGTCACTCATAGTCTTCTAATCATCCCTTTAGCTAGCATGTTCTAAAAATATCATTTTATTCTATGAAAACAATAAATAAAAGTAGGGAACTATGGCAAAGTTCTTAAGAAGTTGAGGCCTTCTTCTTCTAGCAAGTTAGTGAATGGCACTCTCGGTGCCTTGGTTACTTTTGTCAATCGAGTTGATCCTTCAAACAACAATTAATCTATGATAAACAATACTTGTAAGCACACTTAAAACTACAGTAAAAATGTATTATATTAATGAAAAAATGGGTGAGTGTGGTTTTTATGCAATATAGTGAGATGTGGCTTATAGTGGCTAATGATTTTACACTTGTAATAAGTTGATATAGATACAACCAAACAAAATTACAAACTTTAGTCAATAGGTAATACAACCATAAAATAATCAGCAAAGAGAAATTATGAATAGAGGATCTAAAACTAGCTTGAAAGCTTATCGACACAAGGATCAAGAATCTAGTTTCATAATCAATTTTAAATCTAAATGTACAAGATGCAGTTAGAGCATATGAACATGAAATATGTGATAATAAAAGCATGAAAAGCATATGTATTCACCATGTTAATGCACAACAATGAAAAGAGTGTATTTGCTTGGGTGGTGGGGGCCCTTCCACTACTCACATAGTACACTTAACTTAAAATTAGAGGTTGAAACTCAAAATGTATAAGAACGGGTCTACAATCCAAATCCAGGCACTTAAGTCAAAATATGAGTTCTCAAAACAATAACATGCTTTGGCGAGCCAAGTTGTCTTGCCTTTAAAGGCAAAAATTCAACAAAATATCCAAAAATATTGTTCTAAATTAATTACATCCTATTTTAAGAGTTAAATCTGAACTGATTAACCTTGTTGGGCACTTAGACTGTGGATATAATCTCTAAAACTCATATATGGGGGTTTTTAGCAAATCATGCTACGTTCTAGCTACCAGAGTGCTTGTGTTGACCAGGGATCTTAGAGATGTTTCAAGATGAGTGAGTTGGAGACTCACCATGTTGGGATACTCATGATCAAAACCCATGTTCTAGATTTACATAGACTGCCTGCAAATATAACAACAAAAGATGATTCACAAAATCTACTAAAATCTGCAATTTTCTTTTACAATGCAATTAATTACATGAAATTTTAAAAATTAAAAATTCAATAAGAATACCTTGAGAATTTGTTAATATAGTCAAAATATGGGATAATATCGTCATAAATGACAAAAAGAGGTGTTTTTTAGGTTAAAGAAGTTGAAAACCATATGAAAAAAAATTATCAAAAAGAGGACTAACATCCCCCCAGACTTAAGGTGAAGTATGTTTGCATACTTATTCCAAAAATTTACCTTGAG
>CM076574.1:890530017-890797221 GCA_034641835.2 Pinus albicaulis
AATCTTCCAATGAAATCCATAGCTTCAAAAAATACTTTATGCTATCATGGTATATCTTGACTTTAAAGTACCTCCCAATGATATACTATCCCCATTTTTTATTGCATGTAATATTGCTTCCATTTATTTTCATACGTAGATTTCACCAAATATTTTCTTTGAATTCCTTGCTTTTAAAAGCCAATGGTATCCCTTATTGTGTTAATGTTACATAAATTCCTTGTCCTAGTGCCTCACACTCTACTATGAATGTTTTACCAAAATTAGGTGCAACCAATGTTGGTGTAGAAGACATGGCATCCATTAAAAGAGAGAATGCCAAAGTAGCCTCATCATTCCATATAAATGATATTTTCTTCAAGAGATATGTGAGTGGACTTGAAATGCATGCATAATTCTTAACAAATTACCAATAATATCATGTAAGTCTAAAAAATCTTCTAGGAACCTTGATTTTCTTAGGAATAGGTCATTTTGTAATAGCTTGCATCTTTTGAGGCTCCAACTTCACTCCTTCCTTTAAAACAATATGAACCAAATACTTGAATTCTTATTTCCCAAAAGCACATTTGGATACTTTTACATAAAAATGATTGTTCTCAATAATTTATATAACTTTTCCACATGTTTAGTGTGGTATTCCCATGATTTATTATAAATATGTGTATTATCAAAGAAAACCAACACAAATTTTATAAGATGGGATCAAACAAAATTATTCTTAAGTCGAGCCCGCCGGACTTCAAACGACGATAAACCATAATTCAAACCAAATTCGCGTTCCAAAATAGCCTGCTGACGTCGGCCAATTTTGTGACGCGAAAACCAAATGAATTCCGCCCTAATCTTTTTCGGGTCCGAAGTTGGGCTGGCGTACGGAGGGAGAGTTGTGACACGAATTTCTTATCAAATTCGCCCTAATATTTTTTGGGTCCAGATTTCCACTGCGCGAGCGGCCCAAACAAAGATCCGCTCCAATCAATTTCTGCCACGTGTCCTCAATAAAAACTTGCCCTGCTCCCGGCTGCGGGTGCATTCGATGGCGTTTAAGGCGATGGGACATGGATGTGGCGATTTCATATCAATCGCATTAAGATTTAACGTTGTTCAATTAAGTTCCAAGGTTTGCACATCAAATCGCATTAAATTTTAACACTGTTCAAGATCGGACCTCCACTCCCGTTACTGATTTTGCATGCTCCAATATGATCCGGCCTTCGGCTCTCATTAATGATCATAGATTAATTATGACGAGCGTCCTTCGATTGCATTGCATTGATAAAACAGTGATTATTACGCAGGTCGCTATCCAAATACTAGGAGTGGGCGGGGTCGGGTTGTACGATCTGGCCACCATATGGATTCCCCTGCTCCTCGTTTCCTCACCGCTAGTTCACCTTCTCCCACGACGCGCACTGCGCATTTTTCCTTTAATTGCTCTCTCAACCGCTCACGAATTACAGCTTCAGTCACTGTGGTTTTCCGCGAGGAGGCCCAAACGGAGGAAGAATGCACCCGTCCGACGGGTCTAAGCTCGGAAAAAGTCGGCCAACATTCAGGCCTTCAGGAGGGGAGCCGTGGCATGAATGTGGAGGTAGCACCTAGCGATCATGGACCTTCTGAAGGATGGTGCCGAATCGTCGAGGAGTCGGAGGAGTAGTTTGGTTAATTTGTTTTTCTTGCTTCGCGGCCCACTTAATTGGGCTGCTTTTAGATTATTTTACTGTGCTGGACCTTTGTAATATTTTTGAATTCTGTAAATTAAACGTTCAAGACTGGTTTCCCCGTATGAGGCCAGTCTTCTTAATTTTTTGATTTTTTTATGACAAATTTTCCATGAGTCTGGGAAATGATTTTGACTTCGGTGTAATTTTATTCCCACTGTTAATAGATTAAATTTACTTAGAAAAAAAAATGTTGCCATGTTTCTATTTTAAACCTGTTTTTTGAAATACAGAGCCATGTTTATATGGTCTACGTATTATACTCTTTCTCTGTATATCTAGTACAGGAACCTTTTTGCTATGAACAGGGTGGATGTTGTAGCGGGCTACTAATGGAAACAAGCGAGCCTGAACCTTACATCTCGGATGCAACAGATGGTTACCAATTTTGGAATCAAGCGAGCCTGGGTTTCTGCAGATGGTTATCACACTCCTCACATGATTAGCGTTTTTCTCTGTTCAAGGATTTTGGGTACTTTAATTTGTATTTGGAACGATGGACGTTGGTACTCTATCTGTTGCTTTACTATTCTACATACTGCTATTTCACTTTCTTATAGATGCCTCGTGCATATTTGGATGCTTTCTTAGATTTGTCGATAATCTCCATGTGGACCGTTACTGGGTTTTATATCATGTCCCTGTATGTGACATGGGGTATTTTTCTATCATTGTCTGGGGTGGGACTTCCACTTTTCTGGATGGATATTTGGGTTCCAATCTTCAGATGTGAAAATGTAATGACTTCATGGACTGCTTTACTTCATATAATATATTCAAAACAACGTTTTTTCTCTTGTGAAAAAAAAATGATTAATGTTTATCACTCTGCCTTCAAAACTAGCGATGCTGGTCTATGTTGCCGGTTTATTGATATGGTCTGATGGTCTTTTTATATTTTGGACATATCACACTCCTCACATGATTAGCGTTTTTCTCTGTTCAAGGATTTTGGGTACTTTAATTTGTATTTGGAACAATGGACGTCGGTACGTACTCTATCCGTTGCTTTACTATTCTACATACTGCTATTTCACTTTCTTATAGATGCCTTGGGCATATTTGGATGCTTTCTCAGATTGTCGATAATCTCCATGTGGACCGTTAATGGGTTTTATATCAAGTCGCTGTATGTGACATGGGGTATTTTTCTATCATTGTCTGGGGTGGGACTTCCACTTTTCTGGATGGATATTTGGGTTCCAATCTTCAGATGTGAAAATGTAATGACTTCATGGACTGTTTTACTTCATATAATATATTCAAACAACGTTTTTTCTCTTGTGAAAAAAAAAATGATTAATGTTTATCACTCTGCCTTCAAAACTAGCGATGCTGGTCTATGTTGCTGGTTTATTGATATGGTCCGATGGTCTTTTTATATTTTGGACATATCACACTCCTCACATGATTAGCGTTTTTCTCTGTTCAAGGATTTTGGGTACTTTAATTTGTATTTGGAACAATGGAAGTTGGTACTCTATCTGTTGTTTTACTATTCTACATACTGCTATTTCACTTTCTTATAGATGCCTCGGGCATATTTGGATGCTTTCTCAGATTTGTCGATAATCTCCATGTGGACCGTTACTGGGTTTTATATCAAGTCCCTGTATGTGACATGGGGTATTTTCTATCACTGTCTGGGGTGGGACTTCCACTTTTCTGGATGGATATTTGGGTTCCAATCTTCAGATGTGAAAATGTAATGACTTCATGGACTATTTTACTTCATATAATATATTCAAAACAACGTTTTTTTTCTTGTGAAAAAAAAATGATTAATGTTTATCACTCTGCCTTCAAAACTAGCTATGCTGGTCTATGTTGCTGGTTTATTGATATGGTCTGATGGTCTTTTTATATTTTTGACATATCACACTCCTCACATGATTAGCGTTTTTCTCTGTTCAAGGATTTTGGGTACTTTAATTTGTATTTGGAACAATGGACGTCGGTACTCTATCTGTTGTTTTACTATTCTACATACTGCTATTTCACTTTCTTATAGATGCCTCGGCATATTTGGATGCTTTCTCAGATTGTCGATAATCTCCATGTGGACCGTTACTGGGTTTTATATCATGTCCCTGTATGTGACATGGGGTATTTTTCTATCATTGTCTCGGGTGGGACTTCCACTTTTCTGGATGGATATTTGGGTTCCAATCTTCAGATGTGAAAATGTAATGACTTCATGGACTGTTTTACTTCATATAATATATTCAAAACAACGTTTTTTCTCTTTTAAAGTTTCATTTTTTTTTTTTAAATTGAACTCGTCGTCGCTATACCGACGCCTTGTAAGCGTCGGAATTGCGACAACTTAAAAACGTCGGAAGAGCGACAGTATAAAAACTTCGGACAAGCGACGTTCAAAACGTCGGACCACATTTTGTCGGAATTGTGACAATTTACAACCGTCGAAAGAGTGACGTCCAAACGTTGGACCACATTGCGTCGGAATTGCGATAGTTTACAAACATCGGAAGAGCGACGTTCAAAACGTCGGACCACTTTTCGTCGTAATTGTGACAGTTTACAAACGTCAGAAGAGTGACGTTCAAAACGTCGGACCACATTTCGTCAGAAGTGCGACAGTTTACAAAGGTCGGAAGTGAGACGGATTGGGAAACGTCGGAAGAGCGACGCTTGTTTGGAAGCGACGGAAAAAGTGTCGATAGTGCGACACTTTTTAAGTGCGTCAGAACTGCGACGATATGCTAAACGACGTTTTTCCCACCCTCGAACTGTAGCTCTTGCGACGACTATGTGTCGGAATAGCGACGAATTGGCCGTCGGAATTTCCGCCAAATTTTCTAGTGTAGGTTCTTGTGTTTCTTATTTTTCCTTTTCTATTTTCTCTCATTCTCTAGCTTTCATTTTTCCTTCAAAAAAAATTGTCAAATATTCAGTACAATAAAAATATTCTCCTACTATTTCACTAGTTAATTCAAGTTGTTTGGGTTCTTGAAAGACTAGTTGATGGATTGGTTCACTACCTTTAAGGTTTTCCTCTCTTTGAATTTCTTCAAATTCTAGTTGAGGAATTTATTTCCTTAATATTTCTATTGTGGGTGTTTCTTGTGTTAGGCCCCTGTAATTTTAGCAGATTGGCAAGACTAAAGCTATAGAGACAACACTTGAACCACTTTGGGATTCTAGGATCTAGCCCTCCTGAATCCAGAGAGGGATCTCTCTATAAGTGCAAAGATTGATTTATCTTTAAGGCTTTTGGTATGATATTAGGCTAGTTATTAAGAACAAGGGTTTTTTTCTTGTTTGGATGGTTGAGCATGATTTTTAATTGAGTGGAAAGTCCTAAAAATGAAAGAGTTTCAAAGAGGTGACGGTGTGAAAAATCAGAAGAAGATTCAATTGATAGGATAGATATGAAACAGCACTTAGTCCATTGGGCTATGGAGTCATAAAAGGGTTTAATTGTGCAAAAATTTCAAGAGTGGTCCAAAGGGCAAGTCATCTATATCAAAAGATATTTTAGATTAAATGATGGAATGAAACATTAAAAGTGTTGAGAAGCTGGAAAAAGTAAATAATTTCAACAAGGATTTATCAACTTTCCATACAAGAAAATCCTTTTTAAGCAACTGTTTGAAACCAACCAAAGGACAAGGCTAACCATAAACTTCTTTGGACAAGCTTGTATTAAAGCAAACTTATCAGACAAACAATCTAGTAATCCACATGACTACTTTCAGAAAGGATGAAAACAGATAAGAAAACGAAGTGCAGATTAAGATCAAGCAAGATACATTAAAATCAAAGCCTTCTTTTAGCATACTCTTAGGGAAACCTTCAAAACAACCTTTGGCGAAAGAAACTAGAAGACGGGGCAAACCATAAACTTTTCTAGTCTAACTCTACTTAGCATGTACTGAAAATATCATTCAAGAACTTCCTTTCAAGTTTTTCACATCAAGACATGGACTAAACAACATTCCTTGATAACGTTTACACTTAACTTAAGTCATTATTAAATACACAATTGGAGGAAAACATAAAGATAAAGCTTATCAGTGAGAGTAGAGTACTTTTGACAGTAAATCCTAGCTCTATATTTGTTGTTCTTTATCAGAGAATAAGTGAACAAAATGGCATACAAGAAAAGAAAACAATAACAGTAAAAGGTACTTCACCAATGATATAGACCAGGATCCCAAGAATCAACTTGTATATTGATGTCAATCTAGTTACATACTTCAAGTCCAATGTTTCAGTACAGCAATCATCTTCTCTTCTCAGCCTAACTTCTTTGATCACAAACAGAGCTTCAAGAGCCTTTGAAAACTATTTACATGTAGAAGGTTTCGACCAACAAGTACTACATCAAAGTTCAGCAACCAACAATCTCTCATCTTCTAAGGAAGTATTTATAGAAGAAAGAGGAGGTGGAATAAAAGAAAAAATCTCTAGGTTCAATTAATGCAAGTTAATGCTTCTCAGCCTTTGAGGGGCTCAATGGAGAATTTTTCTGATATTTCTCTGTATTAATTGGTTTTCATTAAGTATTTAGCAGCTTAGAAAATTTTGTTGACTTTAAAAACTTTTCAGGCAAGTTGGCAATAACTCTGGTTGCCTTTAGGCAAAAATATCTCTCACTGAACAATAACTATGCCCTCTTCAATTTATGAAAGCTTGTAGGTGGCGCTTTAGTAGCTGAAGAGGATATTTTGGCCTCTAATGTGGCAGTGGAGGCTTCTTCGGCTGATATTTTTCTCTGTTTTAACCAAAAAATGATTTAATCTATCTTTACTCTGTGTTTAGGCCTAATTAGGCCTTGATCTTTGTTTCGGGTCTTTTTTCTTTAACACTGTCTTTGTTTCTTCAACCTTAGGATTAAAACTCTGATCTTCAGGCTTAGTCATTAATCCTTCTTTAACCTTGATTTCTCTACTGATACACTTCGTTGTTCTTTGTTGATACAGGTGGTGTTATGCAGATGGAGGGTTTTTTTTAAAGCTTGGATGGCGAAACAGATGTTTAAACTTGGATTTCATACCCTGCAGCTCCTTTTCCTTTGATTTTTAAGACATAGAATCGTCATTCTGAGCCTTTTTGTCACCTGTCTGTGACTGTGGAAAAACACAGAGTAAACACCGTTCAAAACCCTGTAAAACACACAAAAATATATTAATAAATCCTGTAGGGATGGTAAAGACTGCTTCGGAGAGTTTGTGAGGGTGGAGGAGCAGTGAGGAAAAGGTGGATGCAGTGGGAAAAGGGGAGAAAAACCAGGCAGAGCAGCTAACCAGGTGCAAATGGGAGTTTAGGCACGATATTGAATAAGGGCCATTGGATTAGATCAATCAACAGAGATCTATGGTCGAGATCCTTCGATGAGGTCGTTTGGAGGAGGGATGAAAAATTGGGTGAACGGGGTTGAGGCTAAATGTGGGCAGTCGGATCAAAACAATCGACGGCTAGGATTTAAAAGGTGAACAATTAATGTAGTGGAGAAAGTGGTAAGGCGGAAAACCAGAATGGTTTTCACGCAGCTCTGAGGTGGTTTGGAAATTTCTCCAAAAAAAAGCGATATGGGTCTGCGCTCGACACGTGGATTTACAAAACCGCCTATTTCACGTAATTTTTCGGCATTAACATTGGGGTGCAAAAATTACGCAAAACGGGTTGGAAACCATTGGATTGGAGGTTGCAGATCCAACAGTGTGGATCGCACGTAATGGATAAAGAGTTGCGGGGTGAAAGGGTATGCGGTGTCCAAGTGAAGTTAGCAAAAATTGGCACGTAGTGGACGGTGAAATAGGCTATCCGATCATTAAATTTCTTTGATAAATGGTTATAATTGAAAAAAGGAGTGGATATGAAAAAATGAAGGGGGAAGGAAGCAGGCAGAAGAAAGGGGCCTAATGGCCTTAGATCTTTGAGATCGATGGTCAGGATTCATTTAAAACCTTTATGTTGGGAAACAAAAATATACAGAAAAGCTAAGGTTTCAGAGGAAATGGCGGAGAAACAAGGGGAAGAGAGGGCCCACCTTTTATATAAGGGCGGAAGGGAAGAATCAACGGGAGCCGTCAGATCTGGAGGATCGACGGCCGAGATCAAAGATGGTGGATGAATGAAAACGGGGGGGGCTAAAAAGCGGAAGCATTGTAGGCCGTTGGATCTAAGAATGATCAACGGCAGAGATTTGATCGCACGATCGCATCGGCGGAGGTCAAAAGGTAAAGTAGCGAGCAAATGTGTCGATGCAATTAAGCATGAGCCATTAGATCTAGGAGAGATCAACAGCTAGGATCAAATCGGCGGGTTTATGTCGGAAGGCTTATGGAATGGAAGAGCGCGATGCGATGAGCATGGACCATTGGATCTGGCAGAATGAACGGTCAGGATTTAATCGCATCGGAGAAAAAGGAAGAGGCCAAAATACCGAAGCTTTTGTTTTTGCGATGCGCGATTAAGCGTTGACCGTTGGGTCGGATTTCAGAGATCAACGGTGGAGATTTAATCGGCGGGCACGATGGTGAAGGGCTTATGACGGAGCACAATTAAATCTGAGCCATTGGTTCTTGTGGATTCAACGGTTGAGATTTAATCGCAGGATCGCAATTGGCGGAGGTCAAAGGAACTGGATAAGAGATTTGCGATTGCCGATTTTGCGATGGAGCGAGAGCCGTCGATATAAAAACTAGATCGACGGTGGAGATTTAATCATGAAGGAACAAGGCGGAATGGCGGGTTTGGAGAATGGAGCGATATGGACCATTGGATCTGGGTAGACTAGATCAGATCAATGACGGAGAAATGATCGCGGGATCGCATCAGAGAAAAGGAAAAGAACTAAGAGAAGGGTCAAATGAATATTTGCGATGCGATTTAAACTTGTGATGCGTTTTAGATTTGCGATGCGATTAAGTGCTTAGAGCTTGGTCTCAGCGCGGGTCACATGCGGGAAAGGGGCTAGGGCTAAGGCCGAAAGGGGCTTAAGGCCTTAAAGAAAAATGAGGATTTTTTAGGATTTTTGAAGGTTTTTCAGAGGATTTTGAGGGTTCCGATAGGGGAAAGAGGGAATTTTAAAACCAAGTAAAGAGTAATAAAAGGTTTTAAAAGGGGTTTTGGTTGATTTGGAAACCAAATGAAGGTATATTGGAGGATTTTTATGGAGGAAAAAGGGATGAAAATGGAGTTTATTTACGAGTGGAAGGAGGGGTAAAATGAAAGGAAAAATGGGATTTTAAGCAGTCTTCTTGGTAACAGCAGGATTTTTAGGATAAGGAGGGAAAAATCAGTGAATATTATCTCAAAGGGTAAATATCATCACAAGACTTCAAGAACTCACAATTTTGGACATGAATTGTTTCTTGAAGGCTAAAAAGGAATTTTAGACACCATTTGATATGAGAAATTTTATAGGTGGTTAACAGCGGCTCCAACTTGGGATGGCAGCTCCTTGGAGGTGTCAAGAACCTCATAAAAGCATTCTCTGGATGTAGATCAGTGGCTTTGTACCTTGACAACATTTTCTTCTTCTTTGATCAGTTGCTTGTAAGATGATTAGAGCATTTGATATCAGTAGAAAAAAATTTCCCCAAACAACTACCTACACAACCTACTTCCTAGCATTTTTTCTTCTGAAGGTGCATTTGGACTTGCAAACCTTAAACATCAGCATTTTATTCTTTTATTGAAAATACAAAACTAATCTAAGTCTACCCTTATTTCTCCATGAACTCAGATTAAGCAGTTGAGTTCATAAACTTCTCTACCTAACTACTATCTGTCAGGATTAGACTATCTGACAGATTTTATTCTCTAAATTCTAAGACAAGAAGTTTAAAAGCAAACAAGCCAGGATTGAACAGTCTAACTTGTTGTTGATCTATGGCATAAAAACAAGCTGCACATAGACTAAATTTTCAGAAAACTTAAAACAAAATTGTGAAGGCTTAAGAACTGAAATTAAAAAAAAAATCCTTCATCTTTCTTCAGCGCTGATTTGAGTTTGTTTGAGTTGTCTTTCTTTCTTTCCTGGTTCAAGTTTTGGGCATATTAGAACTAGTTAGTTTTCTATCTTTGGCTCAAGATTTGATCTAATTAGAGCCATTTTTTCTTTTGAAATTCATAGGTTCATATTTTGAGCTTGTTTGAACCTTTGTTTTTCTATCCTAATCTATCTTACTGATAAGCCAAGATTGAGTTGTTTGGAAAATCTATTTCACTAACCTATCAGCAGTAAATTGAAAACTAATTAGTCATGATTAGGTTGTATGACTAACTAGGAGTGTGTTTCTTAGGAGTGGCATTTGAGCTTGCACACTTTCAAATGTTATTTCTCTTTTTTGGTATGGGGTTGTACCTTTCTTGTTTTCACTCTGCCCTCTTTTCTATCTTCTATTGTTTTTGTATTTTTCTTTTTCTTCAAGACTAAAATCAACAACTAACTAAATGCTCAAAACTGAGCTTTATTGACATTCCTATCTAACCTATTCTATCTTGGAATATTTACATATTTATATGATACAAAAGTGCCAATGTAGCCAGTTGATTAGTGACAAAAAGGAATAGAGAAACTGGCTACTAGTGACAGGTAACCATAGTACATTTTGAAGATTAATCTTCAAAACCAAGGCTGTCACAGGAGGTGACAACGTTTTATGTTTTTGGCTCTTGCAAAGGATCCATGCTTGATCATTTGAGCCAGTTGGGGCTTCCACACACTCTTCCAAAGGATCAACAAAGAAAAGATGAAGATTCTCTTCTTTCTGGCCCTCCATGGTTGGTAGATTGTCTGATTCTAAGACATTAGCTTTGAGAACTACATCTTCAGTATGTTGCTTGGAAGCATCGTCATCCTTAACCTACAAAATAGCAAGCAGTGAAATTTCTTCTTTCTCTAAATCTATTCTTGCTTCTGATATAAATTCAGGTTCTTTGAATGACAGATTGATATCAGTGATGGGAGAAGTTTCTTCTTGAAAAGATGGTATATCCTCAGTAGGACAGTCTTTTATTTGTCTTTTATTTGTTTGCGACTCCAAAATTATTTTAAATATTTTAAAAAATCCATGGCATCCACCTTATAAGCTTTAAGTCTGGGATGTTTAACCATGCATTCATCTTTCACTTGCCTAATTACCAATTCTACATTTTCATGAACTGTTATCTTCTGGGCTCCTAATTTCTTCAATAAGTTTAGCCCTAATAGGAGTGCCTCATACTCTACTATGTCATTTGTGCATTGAAAACTTAATTTATATGAATGGACTTCAGAATTATTGTTTCCTGCATTGTAAAGCCATATTCCTGCACCTGCACTAGTTTTACTACATGACCCATCAAAGTTCATACTCCAAAGAGGACTAGTTTCAGTTTCATCATTAATTTCTTTACTATCCCCTTTGTCTTGAGTGCCATTGGGTTGTTCTATGGAATAGGCACTATGTTCATGATTGTCTTGTTTAAATGAAGGTTTGGAGGGTGGCTGTTTGTTAATAATCTGATCTATCTCTTCTTCTGTCAAAGGAGAGATTTCTCTTTCAGCATAAACAAAAATACAGCTGCCCTCTTTCTCTTGTGAAGACTGATTTTGAGGCTGGATGTTTTCTTGAGCCTCAGCTATAAGGGATGATGAATAGTTATTTGGGTTTTCAAGGATATCTTGAGGAATTTCCTTTATTTCTTGGTTGATTTCTTCCTCAACTGATTCATCTATGTTCTTATAATTTTTCAATAAGATATTAAACTCATGAATGGCTATTAAAAGATCTTCAGGATGTCTTTTTTCCAAATCCTCATCATTGTCTATAATGTGTTGGGTGATGTTTTGTAATGGATCATAATGTATTTCACCCCATGATAATGATGTAGTGTTTCCTTTATAGTTCTCATAAAACACATTTTCAAGGTCCTTTAAAGAAAACAAACTACCAAATCTCAACCATTCATACCAATCCCTAGCTTTTCCTTCTAATGTTAACATGAACATTTTCATTAGGCAATCTTCATGACATTCAACATTTAACCTCCATACATGTATGTGAAATTTGACAAGATGTAATAGTGAGTTATCAAACTTTTCACCCTGAAAAACAGGGAGGTTGTCATCCCAATTCACCTGGGGCATCTTATGTGGAAACCCAGGGATATGATCTCTACTCATTGGGGAATATCTTCGTTGTATCCTTGGAATCATGTTTGTAAGTCAGGAAAGAGGTTATCGTGTCTATTCAACCAGTTCAGAGTCTTCTACCAGTGGAGTCATTTGGTCTTTTGAGAGTTGTGGAGTCTCCAGGTGGATGATTTAAATCTTTCTGTCCACCAACAATATGATTGGGTTTTCTCAATGCAATCCCAAAGGAGTCTATAAATACTAGAGGGGTAATAGGCCTATTGGAGGCCAGTGGAGTCACCAGGTGGAAATTTTTAGCTCTTTTGGAGGTAAAATGTTTCATGGTCCACCACCATTGTTTATTATGATACCAACCTGAAATATTTTTGGGTTTTTTATGTGTTTCTATGGTTTTTTGAAAGACTAATGAGTCTATAAGAGCTTGCTAAGCCATTATGAACTCATAAATCCCCAGTGGAGTCGCCAGAATGTTAGGCCCCTGTAATTTTATCAGATTGGCAAGACTAAATCTGCAGAGACAACACTTGAACCACTTTGAGATTCTAAGATCTATCCCTCCTGAATACAGAGAGGGATCTCTCTATAAGTGCAAAGATTGATTTATCTTTAAGGCTTTTGGTATGATATTAGGCTAGTTATTAAGAACAAGGGTTTTTTGTTTGTTTGGATGGTTGAGCATGATTTTTAATTGAGTGGAAAGTCCTAAAAATGAAAGAGTTAAGGGGTGAAGGTGTGAAAAATCAAAAGAAGATTCAACTGATAGGATAGATATGAAACAACACTTAGTCCATTGGGTTATGGAGTCATAAAAGGGTTTAATTGTGCAAAAATTTCAAGAGTGGTCCAAGGGGCAAGTCATCTATATCAAAATATCTTTTAGATTAAATGATCGAATGGAACATTAAAAGTGTTGAGAAGGTGGAAAAATTCAATAATTTCAACAAGGATTTATCAACTTTACATACAAGAAAAGCCTTTTTAAGCAACTGTTTGAAACCAACCAAAGGACAGGGCTAACCATAAACTTATTTGGACAAGCTTGTATTAAAGCTAACTTATCAGACAAACAATCCAGTAATCCACATGACTACTTTCAGAAAGGATGAAAACAGATAAGAAAACGAAGTGCAGCTTAAGATCAAGAAAGATACATTAAAATCAAAGCCTGCTTTCAACATACTCTTAGGGAAACCTTCAAAACAACCTTTGGAGAAAGAAACTAGAAGACAGGGCAAACCATAAATTTTTCTAGTCTAACTCTACTTAGCATGTACTGAAAATATCATTCAAGAACTTCTTTTCAAGTTTTTCACATCAAGACATGGACTAACCAGCATTCCTTGATAATGTTTACACTTAACTTAAGTCATTCTCAAATACACAATTGGAGGAAAACATAAAGATAAAGCTTATCAGTGAGAGTAGGGTACTTTTGACAGTAAATCCTAGCTCTATATTTGTTTTTATTTTTCAAAGAATAAGTGAACAAAATGGCATACATGAAAGGAAAAAAATAACAGTAAGAGGTACTTCACCAATGATATAGACCAGGATCCCAAGAATCAGCTTGTATATTGATGTCAATCCAGTTACATACTTCAAGTCCAATGTTTCAATACAGCAATCATCTTCTCTTCTCAGCCTAACTTCTTTGATCACAAACAGAGCTTCAAGAGCCTTTGAAAACTATTTACATGGAGAACGTTTCGAACATCAAGTATTACATCAAAGTTCAGCAACTAAAAATCTCTCATCTACTAATGAAGTATTTATAGAAGAAAGAGGAGGTGGAATAAAAGAAAAAATCTCTAGGTTCAATTAATACAAGTTAATGCTTCTCGGCCTTTGAGGGGCTCAATGGAGAATTTTTCTAATATTTCTCTGTATTAATTGGTTTTCATTAAGTATTTAGCCGCTTAGCAGATTTTTTTGACTTTAAAAACTCTTCAGGCAGGTTGGCAATAACTCTGGCTGTCTTTAGGCAAAAATATCTCTGACTAAACAATAACTATGCCCTCTTCAATTTATGAAAGCTTGTAGGTGGCGCTTTAGTAGCTGAAGAGGATATTTTTGCCTCTAATGTAGCAGCGGAGGCTTCTTCGGTTGATATTTTTCTCTGTTTTAACCATAAAACACTTTAATCTGTCTTTAATTTGTGTTTAGGCCTAATTAGACCTTGATCTTTGTTTCGGGTCTTTGTTCTTTAACAATGTCTTTGTTTCTTCAACCTTAGGATTAAAACTCTGATCTTTAAGCTTAGTCATTAATCCTTCTTTAACCTTGATTTCTCTACTGATACACTTCGTTGTTCTTTGTTGATACAAGTTTTGTTATGCAGATGGAGGGTTTCTGTTAAAGCCTGGATGGCAAAACAGATGTTTAAACTTTGATTTCATACCCTGCAGCTCCTTTTCCTTTGATTTTTAAGACACAAAATCATCATTCTGAGCCTTTTTGTCACCTGTTTGTGACTGTGGAAAAACACAGATTAAACACCGTTCAAAACCCTATAAAACACAAAAAAATCTATTAATAAATCCTGCGGGGATGGTAAAGACTGCTTCGAAGAGTTTGTGAGGGTGGAAGAGCAGTGAGGAAAAGGTGGATGCAGTGGAAAAAAGGGAGAAAAACCCGGCAGAGCAGCTAACCAGGTGCAAATGGGAGTTTTGGCGCAATATTGAATAAGGGCCGTTGGATTAGATCAATCAACAGATATCTACGGTCGAGATCCTTCGATGAGATCGTTTGGAGGAGGGATGAAAAATTAGGTGAACGGGGTCGAGGCAAAATGTGGGCCGTTAGATCAAAATAATCGACGGCAAATATTTAAAAGGTGAACAGTTAATGCAGTGGAGAAAGTGGTAAGGCAGAAAACCAGAATGGTTTACGTGCAGCTCTGAGGTGGTTTTGAAATTTCTCCAAAAAAACGCAATATGGGTCTGCGCTCGACACGTGGATTTACAAAACCGCCTATTTTGCGTAATGAAAAAGGGGGGGTGGGGGTTAAAAAGTGGAAGCATTGTAGGCCGTTGGATCTAAGAATGATCAACGGCAGATATTTGATCGTAGGATAGCATCGGCGGAGGTCAAAAGGTAAAGTAGCGAGGAAATGTGTCGATGCGATTAAGCGCGAGCCGTTAGATCTAGGAGAGATCAACAGCTAGGATCAAATCGGCAGGTTTACGTCGGAAGGCTTATGGAATGGAAGAGCACGATGCAATGAGTGTGGACCATCGGATCTGGCGGAATGAACGGTCAGGATTTAATCACATCGGAGAAAAAGTAAGAGGCCAAAATGCCGAAGCTTTTGTTTTTGCGATGCGCGATTAAGCGCTGACCGTTGGATCGGATTTCAGAGATCAACGGTGGAGATTTAATCGGCGGGCGCGATGGTGAAGGGCTTATGATGGAGCACGATTAAATCTGAGCCATTGGTTCTTGTGGATTCAACGGTTGAGATTTAATCGCAGGATCGCAATCTACGGAGGTCAAAGGAACCGGATAAGAGATTTGTGATTGCCGATTTTGCGAAGGAGTGAGAGCCATCGATCTAAAAAATAGATCGACGGTGGAGATTTGATCATGAAGGAAAAAGGCGGAATGGCAGGTTTGGAGAATGGAGCGATATGGACCGTTGGATCTAGGTAGAGTAGATCAGATCAACGATGAAGAAACGATCGCGGGATCGAATCAGAGAAAATGAAAAGAACTAAGAGAAGGGTCAAACGAATATTTGCGATGGGATTTAAACTTGTGATGTGTTTTAGATTTGTGATGCGATTAAGATTTGCAATGCGATTAAGCGCTTAGCGCTTGGTCTCAGCGTGGGTCACATGCAGGAAAGGGGCTGGGACTAAGGCCCAAAGGGGCTTAAGGCCTTAAAGAAAAATGAGGATTTTTTAGGTTTTTTGAAGGTTTTTCAGAGGATTTTGAGGGTTCCAATAGGGGAAAGAGAGAATTTTAAAACCAAGTAAGGGGGAATAAAAGGTTTTAAAAGGGGTTTTGGTTGATTTGGAAACCAAATGAAGGTATTTTGGAGGATTTTTATGGAGGAAAAAGGGATGAAAATGGAGTTTATTTATGAGTGGAAGGAGGGGTAAAATGAAGGGAAAATGGGATTTTAAGCAGTCTTCTTGGTAACAGCAGGATTTTTAGGATAAAGAGGGAAAAATCAGTGAAGATTATCTCAGAGGGTAAAGATCATCACAAGACTTCAAGAACTCACAATTTTGGACATGAATTGTTTCTTGAAGGCTAAAAAGGAATTTTAGCCACCATTTGATATGATAAATTTTATAGGTGGCTAACATCTTGTTGACCTATTTTTGTTTAGTTTGAGGTGCTCATATTACTTGCCTTTATATAAGTGTTAATATTTTTCCTTCAGATACTTTTTAATTTATTTTTAATTTGTTCAATACTTATTTTTCCAACAACCAGTGTCACTTGTTTTACTTCTTCTTGAGTTTTTTATGTTTCATCTACCACTGAGGATTGGTCAGTAGTGGGGTGGTTTTTTCCTAACATATCGACCTTTTTCATATCTATGTATATGTGTAAATGAGCATATTTAAATCTAAATCAATTAATAAAATATAAACATGATTTGGACTTGCGTATACGCAACTAAAGTGAATGTGCAGGTTCTTACCTCTCGTCTTATTTCCTCCACTCTTCCAAATCCTAAATGTTTATATTTGTAACAAAATGCAAATTTTTAATTCTAGGTCTAATTAACTCAAAATGTTCTTCCTTATCAATGTCGCCAAAAATGTCAGTCTAATTACACCTAAACTTGGACATTATTTTTATATCAATCCAATTTCGTGAAATTTGAAGTACACTAGAGTATGTAATGGGTTAAGTTAGATTAGTTGTTACTTCTAAGTTAAAACTAGAAACAAATATAAGGAAGCATGAAAAAAAACTTTTGATCTAATCACACAAGATTTAAATGCAAATCACGCTAACTTGACTTAAGAATACTTTGGACTAGGCATATACTAATATTTTTCACACAAATCCAAGTTATATATCTAATCATATTCGAAATGTCAAGCTTTCACTCAAAGGATGGGAAATGAAAAATGGTTAAAGGGGTTTCCAATCAAAAAGTGGATTAATACAATAGGGCCTTTCTTGAAAATGAAGGCAAGTGGACACTTCAGTAGTCTTTTATTCAAACCAATAATTTTGACCAAATATTAGTTAAGAGGTTGAGAATTTACTACAACCTTCCCTATCTATGAGAGTGAAGATGGGTAGTCACTTGTAGCCTTCTACTCGTCCCTTTAGCTAGCATGTTCTCAAACCATCAGTATATTCTATGAAATCACTAAATAAAAGCATAGAACTATGGTTTTTTACAAATTCAAGGAAAAAAGGACAAATTTCTCAACAAGTTGGGACCTTCTTCTCCTATCAAGTTAGTGAATGGCACTCTCAGTGCCTTGGTTACTTTGCACAACTAGGTTGATCCTATTGGAAAGTGTAACTAGGATCGGTCTTCATAATGACTATGTAATTATGAATTTATGTAATAAAGAAGACAAAGATAATAAAATGTATTTTGTATATACTTGCTTCATGGGTTTCATGAGCAAGACGTTATATTATAGGCCAAAGACATCTTCTTGATGACTTTAGGTATTTGTCATCTTGTCATAAATATATATAAGTTAGAGTCGTGTATATGAAGAGATGTTACACCTATAAAGATAGTTTTAGTGATGTAAATATATGCCTCCAAGACCTTGTCAAATGCTCCAAGGAAGTCAGCTAATAATATTGATGTATACCTTGATGAAGTCAGCCTAGAAATCATGTCGGCCTAGAGGCAAGGAAAGTCACTATATAAAGGTGATTGCGGCCTCATTATAAGAAAAATAATTCAGATAAGTCTGTAGTAAAATGTGCAAGATAAGATATGAGTTTGGTGCAAAGAAAGGAGACAATTCAATGAAGGAAGAGAGGCTATTTTGGTATATATGTTTTGGGTCTAAGTCTGATACATAATCCTAAACTGCAGTGCAAGGAAAGGAAGGGATATACCGCAAAAAGAAAGGCTACTAGGGTATGCAAAGAAGAGTTCAAGTTCTCGGTCATATTAGTCTGCAATATAGTGCGTAAAAGTGATAAAAATCAGTACAACGTTAAGGTTGTACAAGCCTCTTTCTTGAGCTTATCTATTAGTGTAATTTCATAAGTACATTCAGTGTGAAGAAGGGTTACTACAACAAGAGAAGAGATCACCATCATTGAGCATCTAGGGTGAAAGAAGAGGACAGAGAAGAATTCTATTAAAGGCTGAGGTCAGATCAAAGGAAGAAAGAAAGGAAGCACATCATTTAAGGACTAGGGACCGAGCTTTCTAATAATGGTGCAGAACAGTGCAGGAAAGAAAGAAGCTACACTAGTATCCAAAAGGGGAGCAATGACAAGGTCTTGGAGGCATACATAGGTCAAGGTTTTGTGTCATGATCATGGTACTTTTCAACCGAAAGTCTATAATAAGAATTACTTGCGGGTTTTCCTCTCCAAGAGGGAGAGTTTTTGGCCTTGGATTGAACAACCAAAATCTTGTGTCTTTTACGATTTGATAATTGGCTTAATGAAAGACCTAATAAGCTAATGAAGAGAAGATCTAAGTAAGATTAATAAGTTCACAATTAATTATTGAGCAGAGAATTGAATTAAACTATGCCCTATCAAATTCTCAACATGGTATCAAAGCTAAGGTGTTGAAGACAAGAAAGGGTTATTTGACAAGAAGAAAATAAAGTACCAAGAGATCAAGAATCTGTTTTCTATAAAGCAAAAGTCAAAGATACACATTGAAGAGTCAATATGTTGAAATTTGCAACAAGAAATAGTGGAATTGGCATCTAGAAAATGGCACCCATAAATGGTTACCATGTGAGGCTTTTGATTTAATTGTCCTTAATTAAATTAAAAATAAATTGTAATTGATGGGCCTCTAAATTAGACATAAAATAAGGCCCATCTAACCTTTCTTAGGCCCATCCACCTTCCTTATGCACATAAAAGGATATATTAAATCTCTCCTTCTGCCCTTAATAATGTTTTCTTATGCTTTAATATGTTCTTAGGAAGGATTAAAGGTAGTTCCATATTTTTTCCTAATATTGGTTATTTTTGTAGAATATTGTGAGAATATTTGGCAGATTATACAGATTTGGAGAAGGAGATGATTTAGGGACTTTCTCCCTACCACTGGGAGATCAGGATTGGAAAATAAATGAGCACAACATCGAGAAATTAGGGAGAAGTCTTGGAGAGATTCAAGGGGATTGTCCACCCTCCTTAACTCTCAAAGGCACCCAAAGGATCCTCATGAGATCCCCCTCTAACAATTCGAATTCTAGAGGAAACCAAGAAACTCAAGACCAATTCCACTCAAGCCATACTTCACTTAGAGTCTCCAGCAAATCAAATTCCAAGAGGCAGCCAAGCAATTGAAGCCGAAGGGCACTCAATATATATTTACTTGGAGTCAAAGTGGAATCAATCACCATTTTCAAGGGAGTTGTTAGTAGCTACCCTGTAGAATAAATAGATTAGAGCTAGAGCTAGGAAGGATTTGGGGAGTTAGTTAGCCAGTTGGTTGATTCTAGTCGATTCCATTTTATTCTTTGATTCCATTTATAACTTTTGCTGCAAGCTATTAGGCTTTTGTTGTTAACACCTTCGAGGTGTAATAAGACTGTATTCTTAATGCAATGATTATTCAAATGAATTTCTATTGATCTAGTTCCAGAGAGTTGGGCTCATGGGTTAGGGCCCAACCAATATGCCTCAACTTCTCTGATGTTACTATCTTTTCCTTTCTGTCATTTAGCTAGTTTGCTTCTGCCATTTAAGTTTGATCTGCTTCTAATAGTTTCATTGTTGTTTAGTTTTTGTGTTGTCATAGTTTTTAATTTCTTATGCATAGTAAAATAGAGGAAAAACTCCAAAAATTGTGGTCAAGCCTCCCCCTCTCCTCTTTGTCAGTAGATTTCGAGCAGGGTAGACCTTCCCACAAGCCAAAATTGCTTTATGTTTGAGTTTCGAGAAGAAATTTTATTACCAAGCCCAAGTCTCTCTTTCATTGTTTCATCACGCATTTATGTCTATTTCTCGTGCATGAATCTGTAGGTGTGTTATGCCTCTGAAAACTTCTCTTATGCCTCCATTCCCCTCCTTTTCTTCTCATTTTAACATTGTACCTACCTAACGCACTTAAGCCCTTCAAGCCTTATTCCTTTGTTTTTCTCCGTTCACAGTTGCCTTACCCAACCTCCGCATTTGCTCCTCGAGTCTCCCGCCACCGTATGTCGCACTTTGCAAATCGCAACATTTGGATTTTACCTTTAACACTTACCACTCATTCCTTGCGATTACAATATTGTAAAATCTCAAATCTCACTTTGCACCATTTAACTTTTACCTTTAATACTTACTGCTCATTCTTTGCGATTGCGATATTGCGAAATCGCACTTCGCACCGATTCCCTTTTCTCCCTTAACACTTACCGCTAATTCCTATGATTGCGATATTGAAAAATCGTGCCTCGCTGTTGGTCCCACAACCATGTCACCATCGCAAATCGCACTTCGCATCCTTTAGCTTTTACCCTTAACACTTACCGCTCATTCTTGCAATTGCGATATTGCGAAATTGCAAATTGCAAATCGCACAGTTTAAATTTTTGCATACACTTACCACTCATTCTACTAATGAAATAACTCCGCCATGTCACTCGTTTCACTTCGTACTTCGCAGAACTTACCACATCGCAGATCGCAGCCTGCAACTTTTACCGCGTCGCCAATCGCACTTTGCACATTTTAGTTCATTCTTGTTAATCCTTACCGCTATTAATTGAAACTTACAATATTACGATTTGCGACCCGTCATGTCACTCGTCGCACTTCGCACAACTTAGTTCATTCTTGTTAATCCTTACCACTATCCCTTTAAACTTTCGAAGTTGCGATTGCGACATCGCACATCGCAAATTTTGTCCTCCATCGCACTCCGCCATCGCATTTTTGAGTTATGTCTACTCCAGAGTATTTCTCATGCTAGCATAAAGTTTTATAAGGGTTTCACCCCCTCTTTCCACTTCCAAACCTCGTTTCAAGTATTAAACCACCCATTAGCCTCTTTTAGCCCTTTCTTCCCTCCAAGCTGCAAATTAACTCTTTTTAATTAGAATTAAGTTATGGACAGCCTAGTTGCATGAATAGAAGCATGGTAGATAGATCATAGGAGAAGTAGAGTGCATTCAGCCATTTGGCCAAGTTAAGTGTGGTTTAGGATTAGTTTCCTTTCTGCTATTTGTTTTCTGCAAATTAAATTAGTTTCCTTCCTGTCATTTCTTTTGAGCAATTTAATTTAGTTTCTTACAGTCATTTCCTTCTTGCACATTAAATAGTTCCATTTCTGTCATTTCCTTTTAGCAATTTAGTTTAGTTTGATTGAAGTGTGACAGAATTCACTGAGAACCCCTAGAAGTAGCAACCTTTCGTAAAGCAGAAGAGAATGACATGAACACAATGCATCTGATGTGTATATATCACTGTCACCTCAAATTTTGTATGAACGCCGGGTTGATGAAGTAAAGTAGGGCAGCCCCTAGGAGTTGCAGCACTCTTGGTGCAATACCAGGGCTCACCAGTAATCTTATCTCATAACAACTTGTAATAGTTAACTAAGTGTGATAGACTTAGTTAGCTCAAGAATTTCAAGTTGAGGGTCAAAGGATAGGCATGTAGAGTGATTATATTATTTATAAGGTCCAGTTGCAGTTGTAGCACTAGTGTGGTGTGATTGTGATCAGTTAACTCACATTAATTGAGTTAAAATCAGCTTAACTAGTTCTAACTGATTTATGCTTTAGTGGAAGATCAAGTGAATTAAAATAGATTTAATTCACAAGTAGTGATCTACCAAGTAAATGATGATTCACTATTAATAATTGCATGCATGTCAATTATTATGGAGACCCAGTTGAGACAAAGGTTAAATACAAGTAAACTATCAGTTGTATTTTTGGAGAACTGCCAAGGTGGAGTTATAAAGTCAAAGGAAGGCTCCATAGGGATTGCGCAGTCAAGGAAGGTTGATTATCATATTTAATAGGGATTAATTTCCTAGGGATTGCGCAGTCAAGGAAGGCTAATTATCCTATTTAATAAGGACTAATTTCCTAGTAATTGTGTGAGAAAGTTTGGGCTAAGCAAGGGTTGAGAATTGTCTAAGTGTTGGTCAATTTTTCCTAGGAATTGCTAGTTAGTTTTGAGCAGGATCAGAGTGAGACAGCTAGGATAGTGTAGGATTTTCTCAGTGTGAGAAAGCATTGTATCGTTTCATGATTCTTTGACAATGTGCAATATATGATAAAGGGGTTTTGAGCAGGTGCTTTCCCCAAGAACATCTTGTGTTGTGTGATTGATAATTTCCTTTCTCTTACTTGCATGTGATTGAGAGATCATGTTTCATATTCCGTAAATATTGTACAAGAATTCAGTATCTTATTTTACTACATTTCATGATTGGATTGAATCCATTGATATAATTTATACATGGTATCAGAGTTGTGTTATAGATTTTCTACATGGTATCAGAGCGCCAGGAATTACATTAGTGGAGAAGAAATTGATTTTATGTTGAACAGTATTCACATTTGTAGATACTTTCTTTGCAACTAGAAGCGGATCAAGATGTCTTTCAATGGCTTGAGACTCAAATATGCACTCGAGGGTAGTTCGAATTATATTGCATGGAAGGACAGGATGTGGGAAGTGTTGGAGGACAATGGGTTGAAGGAATTAATAGATAATGATATTCCCAAGCCCGCAGCAGCAGATTCTCAACTTCTTGATGCATGGAAAATGAAGGTAGCAAAGGCGAGGAAGATCTTGTTATAGGGAGTTCGAGATCATATTGTCTCGAGTCTCCATGGGAAGGCAACTCCATATTCTATGTGGAAGACCTTGACAGATTTGTTTCAGAATAGCAGCGACCAAAGTAAGTTGACACTAAAGGACAAGCTCAGAAAGATCAAGAAGGAGGAGGGCGAGACGGTACCAACATACTTGGCGAATTTCACTCAATGTCGAGATGAGCTTGGAAGTGTTGGCGTGACCGTATCCGATGATAACCTGGTGAGCCTAGCACTTCTAGGCCTTCCCAATAGCTAGCATAGTTACAAGGACTCTGTAAATGGGAGGGAGAAGTTACCAGATTGGGAGCGACTATGGTCGGATTTGGTAATAGAAGAGATAAGGCGGAGCACCAGAGGCAGGACCTTCAGCGCCAACAAAGAAGAATATTGTACCTTAGGGGGGAAACAAAAGAAGGCCAAGGGAAATAAATCCCAAGGCGAAGAGGGCAAGAGAGACTTGTCTAAGATCAGATGTTTTCACTGTCATGAGCATGGGCACTATGCTTTGAATTTTCCATAGAAGAAGGCAAGCAAGAAGGAACCCGCAGTTGCAGAGGGTGAAGCACGGGCTTCATAGTTCAAGCTTGATTTTACTCTGATTACATGTGTGGCCAGCACTGCAATGGCATGCATGTGGTATCTAGACAGCATAGCCTTCTTACATATGACGAGGAATAGATATCTCTTCAGTGACTTAGAGGAGAAGGACCTCCAGCAGAACATATAGTTTGGAGATGACGGGAGGTATAGCGTGACCAGGATAGGTACAGTTACCTTTCAGAGGGAGTCTAGCTCCCCTCTAAGACTAGAAAATTTGTTGTATGTTCTAGGCCTAAGGAAGAATCTTTTCTCCATAGCGGCATTGGAAGACCGTGGTTATGAGGTGATGTTTAGAAAAGGAAAGGTATTCCTTAAACACATAGCCATGGGACAGGTGAAGTAGATCGGTTCAAGGGTCAACAACATGTATGCTCTCGAGGTTGAGGATGCATGTAAGGATTTGAGGAGAAAAGCAGTGGTTAATGACTTGGTGTTTGAGAGGGATAAATTATATCTCAACATGTAGCCTCAGCAGTAGTCTCAGAAGTTTGTGGAGCAGCCACAGTTGGAGAATCAAAGAGGAGACCGAGTGGAAGAGTGCACTCAAGTAGAGACCTCCGGGAGGGGGAAATTTTGAGCTAGATGGGCAGAGGGAGTACATGCAGCTATACCTCTAGGTGTGAGGAGGAGCGATGTGCAGAATTGATCTCGAGAAGAAATTTGGGCAGGGTCCTTTGAGATGGTGTGTCTCATGGATCGAACCTAGCTATGAGGATCCCACAGTACAATAGTAGCAAGAAGGAACGGTTAGATTGATGCAGTCAGATGTCAAGAGGACAGAAATCAGAGTGAAAAATGTCAGATACTGGAGCACAGATCAAAGTTGGTAGCAGTGCAGAGTGCATGGAAATAGATGTCACCAGCAGTGCATAGAGTCTAGTAGACATGTGCAGTAGCTAGCAGCAGTCAGAAGACTCCAATGACATATGAATTATACTGATTAAATTTTTTGGAGGTTATTTAGTTTCAGGAGAGTTGCATGTGCGAACAACACTAGAGAAGTGTTGCATGCATGAACATTCCAAAGGTACGGGACCAAGACAAATTGATTCCTTTATTATTGAGAGGGAGTGTTGAAATTTGCAACAAGAAACAGTGAAATTAGCATCCAGAAACAAAATCTGGAAAATGGCACCCAAAAATTGTTACCATGTGAGGCTTTTGATTTAATTATCCTTAATTAAATTAAAATTAAATTGTAATATTATCTCATAACAACTTTTAATAGTTAACTAAGTGTGATAGACTTAGTTAGCTCAAGAATTTCAAGTTGAGGGTCAAAGGATAGGCATGTAGAGTGATTATTTTATTTACAGGGTGCAGTTGCAGTTGTAGCACTAGTGTGGTGTGAGTGTGATCATTTAAATCACATTAATTGAGTTAAAATCAGTTTAACTTGTTATAACTGATTGATGAGATAATGGAAGATCAAGTGAATTAAAATAGATTTAATTCACAAGTAGTGATCTACCAAGTTACTGATGATTCACTATTAATAGTTGCATGCATGTCAATTTTGATGTAGACCCAGTTGAGACAAAGGTTAAAGACAAGTAAACTATCTGTTGTATTTTTGGCGAACTACCCAGGTGCAGTTATAAAGTTAGAGGAAGGCTCCATAGGGATTGCACATTCAAGGAAGGATAATTATCCTATTTAAAAGAGATTAATTTCCTAGGGATTGCATAAGCAAGGCTGGGCTAATAAGGGGTTGAGAATTGGCTAAATGTTGGTCAATTTTTCCTAAGAATTGCTAGTCAGTTTTGAGCAGGATCAGAGTGATACAGTCAGGATAGTGCAAGATTTTCTCGGTGTGAGAAAGCATTGTATTGTTTCATGATTATTTGAATATGTACAATATATGATAGAGGGTTTTTTAGCAGATTATTTCCCCAAGAACATCTTGTGTTATGTGATTGATAATTTCCTTTCTCTTACTTGCATGTGATTGAGCCATTGTGTTTTATATTCCACAAATATTGTAGAAGGATTCAGTATCTTGTTTTAGTACATTACATGTTCAGATTGAATCCATTGATATAATTTCTACATGGTATCAGAGCTATGTTAGATATTTTCTTCATGGTATCATAGTTGTGTTATATATTTTTTACACAATCCTCAATTCTAAATAGGCGGTTTTGAAATCCATCCCAAGAAGATCAAGGACCTATACATCAAAAGGGACATTGTGTGGAAGCCATCACCATAAAAAACTATTTAGTGTTGAAGTCAAATGAGCATTTTTGGATACATCATCAAGCCATCTTGTTGAAGTCATCATCCTTATCATCAAGGATCCAAGGCGATCTACCACTTTACACCACTCTTGAGAGATTCAATCTAAGAGGGAGATTCTATCTACATCATCATCTACTCAAGTAAGTATCTTTATGACTTCATATGAATCTATCGAAATGTATTTTTACAAAGAAATCAACAAATTGGTTATGGTTTCAAACATTTTTGCATAAAAGAAAAGGACAATGAATTCATGCCAAATACATGAAGGGAGACATAAGAGTCCAAAGTATTCTTATAGAATCCATAAAGGACTCTCTCATCCCCTATGTATCAAAATATAATCTTCAAAAGAAATATATGACAAATTGGTAGATCTGTTATCGGTAAGCACTGCAAGAGAAGTAATATCTCTAAGACAATAACTATACAAGTTCGACATGTCTAAAGAGGGGGGGAACAACTTCATACTTTATGAAGATTTACGAAATAAAAGATCAATTGCAGGAATTGGGAGAAGAAATGTTTGATAGAGAAATAACTCTAGTGATGTTGAATGCTCTGCCAGAGGGATGGGAAACTTCACTTCTAGTATCTATGGGAAGAAATAAGCAACACCATTCCAAGATCTATGGCCTCTATGGGAATTAAAAGAGACAAGGATGAAAGCTAAAGTGGATATAGGATCAAATGAAGAGATTCAATCCTATGTTGCCATATCAGGGAGAAAGAGAAGATTCAGTAAGTTTGGTCCTCAAGGAGAAAAGAAGAAACGTGTATAAGATATGATGATATGGATATAATGAAATATTGTCCCAAATCTAATGAGGACAAGAGGAAAAAGGAAGAAGCCCATATCATCGGAAAAATGGAAGAACCAGATTCAAAGAAGCCTAAGAAAGAAGAAGTGAAAGATTTCTAGTATGATTGAGATCATCTTACTCTTTAAGAGGTATCAATCAGGTTGTAAAATGGTGTGTTAAGAATCATGGTATTTTAGATAAATGCATCACTTTGGGATTGGCATCATGATGGAATCATTGAAGGAGGAGCACTCATTGTAGGAGGATTTTTGTAACACATATGTGGCATCTATGCTATAAGAGGATCCTCGAAACCTCACTAAAAAACAACATTTATAGAAGGCAGTCATCAAAATCAAAGGTCATCTTTCAATAATCAATAAGGAAACAGATGCTAACATTTTCTAATAGAGTCCTCTTTGGACTCACTAGTTAGAAAGAAAGCAATAGGTTTCCTTGAGAAATTTTAACTTGCAGAATTTTGGAAATAGGATATGATGACATATTGATGAAGCATGTAAAGGGAATGAAACTCTTCACCCCAAGGGAAACTACTGAAGGATTACTCAAAAGAAGGAAATAAGGTATATATATATATATATATATATATATATATATATATATATATATATACATATGCTGACTTTGGATGTTATGTAGTCATATGGTTGTAGGGATCACTACTTATATCTTAAGAAGCATGATCAAAGGAAAGGAATCTCCTCCTCTGAAAAAGATGCAGAAATGCATAGGTCACACAAGATGAAATCAACATAATATATACTCATATGAAGTATGAGGGGGTTGACTAGTATCAAGGAAATATTATTGGAAGCTCCTGGGAATGAAATGTGTGAAGAAAGGAAGGAAGATATCATGAGACATGAAACCATGGTAAGGGAAATCAACCTCCACGAATACCAAGGATACTTGACTAGGAAGTCTCCCGGAAGGATATGGAAACTCTAATGTAAGTCTGGAAAAGATGGAGACCCTTGACAATGCATATATTTTGGGGATGTGTCAACATGTTTAAGGAATATTGATACCTACGGAATGATGGCATGATGAAAGATCGTCGCTAAGGTAATTTTTTTTTAAGTATTCATATTTATAATTGAATAATATCTGGATGAGCTTATGTAGAGCTGCCAAAGGGAATTGTATGTCTTCCACAGTTGAAAACCCTATGAAAGGATGGAAGATCCTTGGTTTGAAGGAAAGTATCATAACGTGAAGTTAGACCATATGAGTAAATTGATGGATCACTCTCTTAATAAATTATGAAAGTGATGGATGGTCTATGCATGTTGAAGAACTCCTGAAAGAAGAAGACTTCACAACATGACATCGAAGGAATAAAGTTACTCCGAGTAGTTGGACATTCCATGGAGTTGTTATAGGTATCTTATTAAGAGGGAGCTTAGGTATATTCCTTGTATAGGAATGAGTACATTCCTTTAAAGGAATGGATTGGTCATCCCTGGTTAAGAGGGAGTGAAAGTTGTATTTTTATATTTCATGTGTCATTCACTAGACCAGGACTAACAGTCGTAAGTCTTAGTGAAGGCCATGGAAAATAATGTAGACACATGGTATATGTATCCTCCCTACGTGAGAGGGAGAGATAAGCACGCATTATTGTCGTCATTGAAAGAAATAATGGAGTATTTTTGGATTTGGTAACAATCTGGAATCTGATGCCCTTTGAGATAATGTGGTAGAAAATTCTGATAAGAGTAGTCGAAGGACTCATATTCTTTAACGATTAGTTATCCTGATAAGAATATTCCTATAAGGTCATACTCGATGAACACATGGGTGGAGTGTGCACCTTGGAGAAAATGACAATGTTGTCTATCTTCATTGGTCTCACCAGCATTGTAGCTCATGATAAGATGGAGTTGTTATTCAAGGCCTTGCTATGTGACAATGTTGGATAGTATGATGCTATAACAAATGGATTACAAATCAAGTTATTCTTATGATGTTCTTCAGATTGAAAGTTACCATGTACCATTATGAATACCTCCCTAGTTAAAAGGGAGTGTTGGAATGTTTAACTAGGATCGGTCTTCATAATGACTATGTAATTATGAATTTATGTAATAAAGAAGACAAAGGTAATAAAATGTATTTTTTATATACTTGCTTCATGGGTTTCATGAGAAAGAATTTTTATTATAGGTCAAAGACTTATTCTTGATCTCTTTATGGATTTTTTGTAGTATAGCTAGGGGGGATCATATGGGGTATTCCTAGGGGGGATCATATGGGGTACAGAGGAAGGTACCCAAGGAAATAATGTAATGCAAGGATAATAAATACATGGTCCATAATTAATAAATAAAGTGGTTAACCCACAATATGCAAGGGGCCACAAGTAGTTAGGAAAAAATGTAATAAGCTCATGGTATTGGATGTATGACCTATGGTAATTACCCATTGTATTGTATGTCTCAAATCTATATAAAAGCTAGAGACTCTCCATTGAGTATGTCAAGGATTATTGTAATAACAAGCATATCGCTTGTGGAGTGATATCCTTCCTTAAGGAGTAGTTGTATGGTGTTGCCCTACCTCAAGGGTTTTGATATTAATAAAAGAACTAAAGCTTTATATCTTGTTATTGTGTTTCTCTTGGATTATTTGAAGTTATTGGGCCTATTTTCATATTTTATTCTATTTTTAGGTCAAATCTATTACAAGTGGTATCAGAGCACTTTCTTGGGTAGATTTGGTGAGATTTTCTTTTTTCTTTTTTGCGGGACATTTTTGGGCGGCGAGTTTGCAAAATAGATCTAACAATTTTGGTGCAAAATTTTCAAAAACTAATAGAAGATTTGGATTCTTTGTGAAAAAATAGTCAATTTCAAAAAAAAATCAATCGAATCAGAATCCGGTGTAGAAAATTAAATAACTCATAAAAATACCTGAGACAAAACTGGCAGAAAAGGTTGTCCTCGCATATTCTTCATTTTTCAAATAATGTTATAATACAAATAAATAGATGAGGAAGTTGTCTCAAGATAGTGTGTCTATCTTGGAAAAATTGGTTGAGCAAATAGCTCAACCACACACTAATCTAGGAGCTAAGTTAGGTAGGCCTAAACTAACTCCAAATTAGGAGGAACTAACATAATCTAGAAAATTAGGCATAAAATCCTAATTTCAATATTAATAAATTTAATTATATTTTTGGATTTATAATTTTTTTTCTCACATGAGAGTGAGGCTAACATTCCCCCCTTCAATGATAAATCCAAAATAAGAACAAGGAACCATCTTCCAAGTTCTCATGTTGATCCTCAAAAACATTTCCTGAAAAACCGCCAAAGATGGATGCCGAAAAAATTGCAATCTGAAGAGACCATGAGCCTCAGTTGCATGTCTGATTCATCTCTGAATTTTTCTTGACAACTCCATCACGTGCCAAGCTGCGAAAGGATCCATCTATCCTTTGTTTGGCAATCGACATGCTTTCCGCGACAAAATTTTGAAGACGTCCTTGGCGGATTTGTTTGTCAACGACAGTACAGAAGAGGCCGCCTTTGGAAAAATTCTGATGACGATAGCCCACTAGTTGATGATGTTGATGATCTCAAAAAAAAACTCACCCTTGACTTTGATGATGTTGTCGGAAACTACTCCTTGTTGATGCCCACTAGCTTCTTGGATGTTTTGAACGCCCACGGCTATTTGAAGATGCCCAACGGTTGCTTTGTTGATATTGTCGATACTTTTAGTACGAAAACCATCGTCGATTTCATTAACATTCCCCCCCCCTCTTTATCGGCTAAAATGAAGACAATCCTCTACAACTTATTCCTGAACTCCCCCTTCGATTTAGCAGGAGTGTTTACCTTTGGTGTACTCCGTTCAATTGCACGAGAGTACCATCTTCATTTTATTGTCGGTTGTGATAGTTGTGATTGAATTTGGTTGTAGAAATTATATAATATTTTATTTGTTGACGACCATTCCCAAGGATCAATCCATTCATAATTGATATTCAATGCGGTAGGTTGGTTTGATTCTGACATTTCTTTGATGAATGATTCGGCTTGCCATAGTGGCCGTTGAGATGGGAGATAAAAAATAGTGATCTTCCATATGACCTGGTCTTTGAAAATGTGAGCATTTTGGTTTGACCCCACAACTTCGGTTTGCGCTTGTCGATTTGTACGCAGCTTTCGCAGAATTTGTTGATGTGATTTGTTTAAGAGGGGCACACTTGTGACGAACTTGATGGACTTTGAATAATACGGGATATGGATTTTGTCGTCATCTTTGACATATCCTAATCCTTTTTGATTTATGTTACTTTGAATTTCTTCCCATGGCTTGATGATCGACTTGGAAGAAAGTTGAACTTGAACAACTTTGACACTTGAAGCTGTGTGGATGAATGGCTTATCATCTTTATATGTATGGTTCAAAGACTAGAAAACATCACTCTTCTCTTGCAACTCATTTCTTTGTAGTTGTGACTCCGATTGAAGAAATCCAATCATTTCATTTGTCTATTGTAGATGCCTTGAAATATCAACAAGAGTTTCTTTGCTAATTTGCACCATGTTTCGGCCTTGATAGGATCAAATTGTGAAGAACTTGTAATAGGCGGATGTGTTTCGCCATGTGATCTTGCTCACTTGAATTCAAGCTTGTCTTGAACTTATCACTTGATTTGAACTTGTTGGATTGAATTCGCTTGCTTGTTTTGAATGACGCGCTCGCTTTCTTTGGAATTTTCTTGATCTCTTGCTTAGTGAAACTTGTTTTGCTTGTTTCACGCTCCTTTGGAACTCATGCTCGCTTGTTGTGATTTCAACTTTCTTGAGTGTTGTTTTAACATTACATTTACTTGTGTTAGAGTTGAACTCGCTCACTTGCTTTGATTGTTGCTTGATAGACTTCATGTTGGCTACTCGCTTGATGTTGTGAACTTTGTACTAACTTGATTGTCCTTATTGGAAAAATAAGGGTGTCAAAACTGTATCGAAAAATGCACCAAAAGACAAATGACAAGTTCAAATAATATGAATCATTTGAAGACTTACTTGACTTAATTGTCTTAGTTTGACCACCTTATCAATTCAAAGGCGGGGTGTCGGTTTCAGCAGAATTCACCTAATAATTCAACTCGGTTACAAAAATGTCAATGCACTAGTGATAGAAAAAGTGTTGTTGATGTCATCTTGTCTTGAATGTTTGATTTTCTAGCGTCCTTAATTTGAATTCTTTGATTGAACGTGTGGAGTTTGGTTGTAGAAGACCTCTTTATCAACGATGATGTGTTACACAAATGCATGTGATTTTTTGTGTGTTTGTACTTAAGTTTGATTACATGAGCTTGATTACTTAAGATTGATGACTTGTGTACTTAAGTGTGCTTATGTGCATGCAATTGTGTAATTGGTTGCATACCATATTAAAAAGAGAGTGTCAAAAAAAATCACAGTACAATTCGTACACGCATTCACTACACACGGTGTACCTAAGATCCCCTTATTTAATTTCGGATCTAGGATACGAGTACCATCAAAAAATATGTTGTATTAAGTATGGGGTACATCATCTTTATATCTTTATAACATGCATTGAAGCTTCTCAAGCACTCATTGTGACCCTTTCTTGTCTTCAAAAGCCCGGATGGGCTCACTTAATCTCTCTCAAAAAGTAAAACATTGCTTTGTATTACAACATTGAATTTCTCTTTTTTAAAATGTTCCCTTATCACTCCAAATTTACAAAACACTTATGTTGAATATAGAGTAGATTTTTGTAGTCTGTCTTGACTTGTAAGCTTGTGTATTTCATAGGACTCCTAAAAAAATCTTCTATTTTGATTGAAAACATGGATAGTCGCATAGGTCATGTCCATTTGCATAGTCCCTTATAACCTTGAACCCCGAAGATCTTGATAATAGCATTCCATATTTTGGGGGCGCACATCAACCACAGCAATATCACGACTAAACATTTGGGTAGGAATTTGGGCTAAGTTAACGCGAGAGGTCTTTGATTAATCCTAAACATTTCCTCCTACTAGAGTCAAAGGAGTAAAGGTCTTTATAAGGTCTGGTGATTTCTAGACCCAGGCTCTCATTACAACTTTGGCATTAAATTGTGACAAGCTCCTCATTCATGCATAGCGTTGTGAAAAATTTTGTCATGAACATTTAAACTAACATAAAATGGAGGAACGAGGTCCCTCTTGATATCTACCTTCAATCTTAGGACCAAAAATAATCTACGGCTGGTCATCATTAAGGTTATTTGTATCCTCATTTTCTTCTATATTTAAAGCCTTCAAAATTTAGGTCCTATATACATGTTGGGCGGTAACTCGGTGGGGAACGAGAGATTTTAATCTTTGAAATTTCCTACTCTGGGAATTTGAAAGGGATTTGGTTCTTTGAAGAACTTGTCTCGACCTTATTAGTTGTCACTCTGTCGACTAACATAAGCTTGCTGATTTGTCCTATTCATATTTGAAAAAATTGTTTTCATAGGACTACTAGCTAAAGTGTCGGTACTATTAATGTATAGTTTTGCTGCTGTTTTGAGTGCTTCCTCTCTACCTTTATCGAAATTTACAGTCCTTGTTTTGTCCCTTTGTTTGACAACTTTAGGCTTGGTTGCGGTGCTTTTTAAGAAGATTTTTCGAGAGGTTTTGGTGTTGGGAGTTTGTTATTTGGTTTTGCTTCTAAGGTCATATTCTCTCTGATACTCTATGATGACATTTTCCATGTCTTGATGATAACTTTCATCATCATCTCTTTTGTCATCACAGGATGTATAAATACCTTTTTCTATCATAATGGACTTCAAAGTCAACACATCTACCCCGACATGTTGATATCATCTTCCTCTGTTATCTCATCTATTTCCTCAACCTCACTTATATGTTTTTGATGAAAGGGAGGAGTGATGCAGTGATCATCTTCCCTGGGTGTTTGGAGGTTAGTTCCTTCTAAAATTCTGATTAAGTTCGATTTCTATTTTGAGGAGCGAGTTTGGTTTTGGCTGGCTTGCGCTCTCTTAATTATGCTCATCTTCTTATCATTCTCTCCATCTTTGGGTTGAAAGTGAGGTGTATATTCCTCTCTAAAGGACACTCTCTTTTCGAGTTTCATTCTTGCTCTCTTCTCCATCAAGTTGACTTCCACAGGAAAAGGCACCTTTTTGCATCTCTTCAAGAGTTGCGGATCTCTTTCTCTCGGTGATAGGCCATCTCGGAGTCAAACCCTTCCAAAAGCTTATTTAAACTTTGTGAGCCTTGTGGAGGTTTTAGATGCAGGGAAAATTCGTATATACTGCTTGTTAAATACGGTACAATGAAAACATGCACTTTCTAGGTGTTTATTTATGGAGGTTCTTTATGTCCCGAAGGAAAGGACTTGGAGAGGATTCTTCTTTACTTCCCATTTGTTTAAGAATTTCTAATGGAAAGCTTGGAGATCATTGATACTATGGGGGGTTAAGCCCTTAAACCATTTTTACTTCTCCCCCCGAGACTTTGAGCAAATAATCTAAGCTTGACGGAATCATCATCAATTTCATTTCCACCATCGTAAGTCATTCATCTTATCCACGTGTTGTGATGCGGTTGTAGCGTTACCGCATCATATAATGGAATTTTGGAGTGATAATCCTATGGAAGATTGACTAATGGTACGGAAGGACTAAGGGAGCATCACAGGTACGACCATGGCAAGAGGTGGAGGTGGATTTAAAGGAGTCGATTAACAAGAGGGAAAATGGCGTTTGGAATGGAGTGGTGCGAATAGTGGATGTAGGGTGAGCAGAAGTGGATGGACCGAGGAGTAGATTGCGGGATTGATCTTGGATGAAGACACCTAAGTTGTGAAGGAAATACCAAATCAAGAGGTGTGGTTTCTCTACTAGCGGGGATGTTCACTTGTTTCATGAGATGAAAGTGAAGACTCAAAATCTAACTTGATCTAAATCATCGAGAGACCTAGTTCTAAAGGGATTTACTAAGTCAACTTGTGATTTTTGTAGAAATTTGAAATATTTTTAGGAAGCTGAATTAGCTCTCAAGGTGATGCGAAAATAGTTGATACTTTAATCCTAGATACTTCCTAAGGATACTTTACGGATTATCAACTATCTCGGGTGGATCGAGTCGGGGATAGGCTCTAGTATGAATCTTTCTAGCGACCACTATGTTGTGTTTTTGACCTAGCTAAACAAGAAAATTTTAACCGGATACCAATGAGTCTTTAAAAGTTCAACTAATGCGGTTTACACAAATTTGAATCCTACGGTCCTCTAGCGAGTTTTGAATGATATTACAATGATAAGGGTTCTTTCCTAGGTGGAGTCTTAAGGTACGGTTTAGGACGTAAGGTCGCCCAGTGGAGAGTTTTAGCTCTGAGAGGTAAAAGGTTTTATGTTCCACCACCATGTTTATTTGATACCAATGCGAAATATTTTTTGGGTTTTCGAGTTATTTTTTAAGTTGTGTGGTTTCTAATGTCCTAACTTTTCTCCAAAACTTAGCTACGGTTATGAGACAAGGCCCGTCTACTCTTATGGCTAAACGAAGCTAATTTTTCAAGGTTAGATAAAGTCTTATGAGAATCCTAGGGTTTACCTAGTTTGTCAACGCTGATTCAAACAAGTTTCATCATGATTACCATTTCTAGGTAGTGCTTGAAAAGTACACTTCTTACTCACTAAAAAATATTTGTATGAAATTTTAAGAGAACCCGGAAGATTCAAATTAGATTCGAGTCCCGGTGGAGTCGCCGAAATGTTAGTTGTTGGTGGCTTAGGTTTGGGTTAATATAGCAAATGTTCTTTGAAACAAATCTGCGATATCCTATGGTTACCTTCAAAACGAAGATGATTCGGGTTCGATCCCCAATGGAGTCGCCGAGAAATGTTAGATCCGTATATTCCGGCAAGATTGGCAAAGTCGGTCGCGAGGGAGAAACATCGTTTAGAGCCACTTTGGGATTCTAGGATCTGGCCACTCCACCGAATCCGGAGAGAGGGATCTCTCCAATAAGTGCAAAGGTGGATTTGTATTTGAATTTTGGTTAATGATATTAGGCTAGTTATGAAGGCCGAAGGTTTTGTTTTGTTTTTGGATGGTTGAGCATGATTCTCTTGTTTGAGGTGGAAAGTTCTAAATGAAAAGAGTTTCAAAGGTGAGAAGTTGCAAGAAAATAGAACAAGTTTTGGCCAAAAATATAGATAATTGTAGGTTTTAGTCTATTGGGCTATGGAGTCATAATAGGGTTTAATTGAAACGGCGAGGTTGAAGAGTGGTCCATGGGGCAAGTCATCTATGTCTAAGGATCTCTTTGAAGTTTTATTTATGGAATGAGAAATGATACAATAAGAAGGAGAATTAAATAGATGAAGAACAAAGAGCGACCCGAGGATACGGTAAGTACTTAAGCTAGCCGGCCTTTGACAAACACTTAAGAAAGACATGAAATCAAACTAGGATACGGTAAGTACTTTTAAAGTTGTGACCTTTGATACACTTTTCAATAGAAAAAATACAAAAACGGAGAAACTTGAGCAGGGTTGGAGTAGAAACTAAACGGCAGAGCTCACCACAAATCCTCTCCTAGCTCTCTAATTTACTTGGTTACTTTCAAGGCAAACAAAAAGATAACACGAGAATGGCCTAAGATGTTAAGTACTTTTAAACTAACTGACTTTTAACACATTCCAAGGGAAACGTTCGAACGGAGTCTTTGGGGATAGAACTGGGACCGGGGCACACCATATCTTCCTTATTTCATCTCTACTTAACATGAAATGAAAGTAACATCCAAGAAAAATATTCGGCTAAAACAATAAGACGAGGGAACGCGGCATTCCTATGTTCAAGCCAATTGAATCATTCCTAAATAACACGAAGTTGGAAGAAAACATTCGGATAAAGATTTTTAGTCGGAGAAGGATCTTGATATACAGTGAGTCCTAACTCTATGCATGTTGTTATTTATGAGAAGATGAACACGGTGAAAATAGGAACAAAATAACAATTTACAATAGGAAAGCATCACCATCAACATGAACCGAGGATCCACATAAATCGGCTTGTATTGATGTCTCAAACCGATTCTGACTTTAAGTCCATTACTTTAGTTTAGCCGTCATCTACACTTCCCGGACTAGCATACATCCTGAGCGAGGCTCGAACGGTGAACACTATTCTGATCGAAGTTTCGACTCAATTGCATTTCAAAAGTTGACAACCTAATCAACCAATCCCTCTCTCATCTTATATGAGTAGTATTTATAGAAGAATGAGGAGGTGAGATACGATAAAAGATCTCTAGAAATGGTGTATCTGAACTTAATGGCTACTGACCTTTGGGGGCTCGAAGAAGAAGCTAACATGGAGGTGTCCTCTATATTAAAAAATTTACATTAAGATTTAAGCAGGTGGAAGCTCTTTTTTTTGACTTTTGAGGCTCTGTGTGGTGTCAATTTAACTCTGTGATATTTTATCATTAAGAATGTTTACGGAATTTATTCATACGTTGCAGAGGCAAATGTGATCTTGATCAATAAATTCGACCTCTGATTTGAATGCTTTGAGGCATAGGTGGCCTTTGTATGGTAGGCTGGGAGGGTAATTTTTCCTCGGATGTGGTAGTAGGCTTTACATGCGATTAACCTTTATGATTTTTCTGATAGCGGCATGTTTTAATTGGGGATTAGGCTTTTGATAAACCATCTTAGACATAATCCCAAAGATTTGTCTTCGAAATCTTACGATACAGTGTGTTTCTATCTTATGCCCGGTACTCTTTGATTTTGTGCTTGGTTTACTATGTTTGTTGGTGTGCCAGTAGCACGGGGATCGAATGGCAACAATTCCTCATGAATATTTGATGAAACGTAGAGCTTAAACCCTACGAATGATTCTCTTTAATGAATCGAAGGCGGGAGGATCGTCACCCTCGGCCTTTCGATTTTCTTCGGCATGGCGGGAAAAACCATTTCAAACTGCGAAATACAGCAACGACCTTGATGCCATAAATGGGTTTTACTTTGCTTGAGAAGGCACGTGGAGAGAGCATGGCCGTTGGATGGCATCATCCAACGGTCGAGAGCTGATCGAGAGGAGGTCAAAGGAGCGGAGGAAGAAGACTTTAAATCGAGCCATCGATCGGCGCGAGGGTCGGCGGTCGGGAACAGGTGAACAAATAACGAAGAGGTCACATTATTTGGAAAAAATAAAAAATGAAGACAAGGTTTAAAACCTTTGTTTGATGGCGTCGATTCAATATGAGTCATTTTGCAGATCGAGACACACGTGGGTCGTCGGATGAAATCGGCCCACACGATCAACGGTGGAGATTGTATGTCAAAAACCTTATAAAATACGCCCGGACCTCGAGAACCTTTCAATAAAACCAGGTGAATAATATTCCCAGATCCAGAATTGGATATTTGTGTGAGGACCAACGAAGACCCGACCCAATCCCTTGATGTCGCGTGGATGCGGTTGGGTATTAAGACACCGATTCTGCAAGACCTCTTTTGTCGTGGCCCCCACCGTGGGGACCCGGGGCGGCTTGTTTTTGGGTCGTCGATCTCACGGATACGGATCGGCAGCGAAGATGCTTTTAATACCCGTCGTACCTAGGACTAGCCCCCGTCGAGCTTCTTCGGAGCGCGATCCTTGCGTCAAATGGTGGCCTCCGGACGGGGACGGCGCGCATCGATATCGCCATAGAGGCCGAGTCGAACTTTAACGTCCGGAGAAAATGGTATGGCCATACCACCCAAGGCCACGTGTCGGCCATCGGGGTTGATCGCTTCCAAACGGGGAAAACCACCTCCTTCTTGACGGTCGATGGTCGCTCGGTTCTTCTTTTTAATATAATGACAATAAAACATTAAAAACCTAAAATTAAATATGCACCAAGGAGTTTCGTGTCGGGAGGGTTTTATAGTCGCGATTTGGCTTGGCGTAGCCCATTGCGGGGCCGTGGGTTGTGGAAGATAATATGACATGGGAGATAGAATGGAGGGCTAATCGGCATCGGAGAACTTTGTGAGGCAAAATACTTGTGCACTATTTTTCCTCATAGACGTGATAAAGCGCCCCGAGGGCTTAGAGCCTGGTTCCGGCACCCGGGGGCGTATGGAGGAGGGGTTAAAGACTTAGCCCAAGGGAGCTTAAACCTTTACACCAAAATATGTATTTTTATGAAGTTTTCAATGTTTTTCGAGAGTTTTTGAGGGTTTTACGATAAGGCAAAAAAAGTCTTAAACCTTATCAAAGGGTTTGATGGGAGAGAAGAAAATAAATGAAGGATTTTGATGAGAATGAAAGGGGTAGAAAATGAGGTTAGTTTTGGAAGTGGGATGAAGGGGAAAATGGTGTTTGCAGCGATTATCATGTCTTTGAAATCGGTAGGATTTCGAATGTAAAATGGGCACAGAGTGAAGATTTGGACGGAGGCATGAGGCCTTTCAAGTCTTCAAACCCAGCACTTTTTAGCAATAAAATTTGTTCCTTGAAGGCTCCAAAAATGATTTAGCCACCTTTTAGTATAATAATTTCATGGGTGGCTAACGGTGGCTCCACTTGGGGATGGTGCCTTCTTAAAAGCATCAAAGAACTTCAAACTTGCATTCTATGGGAGGGCGATCGGTTGCCTCATCCATGGGTTGCCTTTCTTTCCGTGGATGATTTTCTTTTGCTGCGAAAACATGTAGCCGGCCATAAAAACAATCGATCTTTCATCAACAAGCTGTCTACCTACCCAATCCTACGGATCTAACATTTTTTTCTTCTTTGAGAGTGCACTTGGATTGTAAACTCTTTTAAAACATTTTATTCTTTTGAAGCGAAATCTAATCTATTTTACTCCTTATTTCTCCATGGACTCGGATTAGACAGTTGGGCCATATGATTCTCTACCTAATATAATATCACATTTGGGATTCATTATGAATTTTATTCACTACTTTCTACAACAGAAATTTAAAAAGCAATCAAGTCGGGGATTGAGCAGGTCTAACTTGTTGTGGTCGCAACTCTCATTCATTGCACACATAGACATTATTTTGGACAAAATTTAAAACAAAATGGAAGGCTTGAGATCTGAAATTTCAGAACATTTCCTTCCCCCTTTTTCTGACCCTACTGTTTTGACTTTTTGCTTTGAGTTGTCTTTCCTTTATCAGCGGTTAGGATTTTGAGCTAATTGGAACCATATTATCATCCTTTTTGACTCGGAATTTCGACAGTTGATTCATTCTCTTCGAAACTTACGTTCATATTTTAAGCACGTACGAACCTTTGATTTCTATCATAAACTATCCAGCGATAAGCCAAGATTAAACGAGTTTGGAAAATCGAATTCACTATCCTATCGGCGAGAAAATTTAAAACTAATTAGTCAAGATTAGGTTGTTTGACTAACTAGAAGTGTGTTTTCGGGAGTGGCATTTAAGCTTGCACACTTTTTAGACTTGTTTCTCTTACTGGTTTGGGGTTATACCTTTCTTGTTTTCACAATCTGCCCTCTTTTCACTTTCTATTTTTTGTATTTTTGATTTTCTAACTTTGAATGCAATGGTGGATGAGATATTTATAATGAGAAAAAAGGATAAAAAGGCTTTCAAACATGATATGGATCAAGAGAAATAATGTTTGAGCATCCTACCATTGACGAGGACCCCGAGCAATTCTGCTCCATTCAACTCTTGTAGAGAAATAGGAATTGTTACCGGCGGTGAATGAATAAAGTGAGGGCCAAGCCATAAGTTGTCAAATTTTCGTGCTTGCCCATGTCTTCCCTCTTGAGTCCCACTTTAAAACTTTGTCCCCAACTTTGAAATTGTTGGCTTTTGTTGTACATCAAAAAAGCTTTTAAGTTATTTGTCATTTACTAACGATAACTTTGTTATAAACCTCCTCTTTGGTTCTTGAAGATGAATGGTATGATTTATTCTTCGATCATGTCATTTTCTTCAGTTTGCAACTCTTGAATCAACTTTATATTTGGTACAAGGCTGTTTGGAAAAATTGCATCGGTACCATACACAATTTGGAAAGGTGACATGCCAATAGATTTCTTCGAGGTCAATGCGTACGACCCAAAGTGCATGAACCGGCTTTGTGTGCCAAGAATTTTGTTGTCCTCCAGAGTTTCTTGATTATGTTCACTAAACTCTTGTTTGAGGATTCTACAACTCCATTACCTTGAAGGTAATAGGCCGTAGAATACCCACAATTTTACACGATATACATGGCATAATTCAACCATCTTCTTTGATCCAAATGTTGTTGCATTATCAGTGATGATCTTGGTAGAATAGCCAAATCTAGAGAGAATATTATTCTCTATGAATTTTATGATAACAGAATCATTGGCTTGCCTAAAAGGAATGGCTTCTATCCACTTAGTGAAATAGTCTGTGGTAGTGAGAATCCACCTGTCTTTGAGCGAGAAGATGGTGGATGGATTTCTCTATGAATTGAAGTCCCCCTTTGTTGAAAAGGGGCTTCAACGGTGATTGGATGTAGAGGTAGGGGTACTTCGGTTTTCTTTTGCCTTCGAAAAGTTGACATTTATGACGGTATTGATCATCATGTATATCGGGGAAAAAGAGTAGGCCAATAGAAACCGGCCCTCAAAATTTTGTGGTTGTTGTCTTCCGGTACAAATGACCTCCACACTCTCCTTCATGGAACTCATGCTTAACCTTCTCGCATCAAACTCGAGCCAAACATTTAAGCAATACACTACATGTATTTTTCCAATAAAGACATCTATCTATAATGCAATAGTTTACCAGCTTTTAACTTTAGGAACCTTGCCTTTGTTTTGTCATGGGAGTGCATTAGAATTAAGCAAAACATAAATAATATCATCATACCAAGAGGAATTCATAAAATGGGATTCAACAATGGGAGTTGAGATTCATTCTTGGTCATCCAAAGCATTAATCATATTAATATCAAGAACTTCAAAATTTAATTGAGCCATTAATCTAGCTAGACCTTGGCCTTTGATCAGATTAGTGGGTTTTATCTCTAAATCATACTCAAGGATATGACAATCCCACTTACCTCTCTTACCATGCGGGTCTGTGTTAGAATGTTTTTCACAACTGAATTTGGGACGAAGGCAATGATGTGTGAGTGAACGATGTATACTCTGAATTCTTTCAAAGCTTTAACCAAAGCAAAATCTTACTTCTCCGTAATGTTATACTTCAAAGGGGCATCCCTCAATGCCTTGCTAAAGAATGCAATAGGCTGCTCTTGTCCTTGTGGATTTTTACGTAAGGACGTAATTATGGTATGTTACGAGAAGCAAATGAGAAAAAATATAAAAATATTTTGAAAAATTAGGACTTTTAGAAGTTTGGTGTTTTGGTTAACGCTTTAGCCCACCGGCTCAAAGGATTTCTTTTCTTCCAAGGTCCATTTTACCCCTTGCTCCTTCTTCAACATGTTTGTGATATTCCTAAGGAGCTCAGCTAATTTGGGGATGAACCTTCTTAAGAAGTTAATCTTTCCAATGAAAGATTGCAACTCCTTGATGTTTCGAGGATGAGAGATTTGCAATATGGCCTCAATCCTCTTTGGATCTATCCTTATACCCTCTTCTGAAATGATGTGCCCAAGAAGTTTACCTTCTTGGAGACTGAATAGTGTTTTCTTAGGGTTTTAGAATATTCCAAACTTTTACGCATTTTCTCGAAAAAATTTTCTTAAGTGTTCTAAGTGCTCTTCCTTGTTTTTTAAAACACGGTGACATCATCAAGGTATATAATAATGAAAGCCCCGAGTTCTTAAGAATGCTATGTCCATAGCTCTTTGAAAATTTGCTCCAACATTCATTAGACCAAAGGGAATTTTCACATACATGAAAGTGCCCCATAGTGTAGTAAAGGTTGTCTTTAATTGATCGGCGGGGTGAACTAAGATGCAGTTGAACCTAGTAGCCATCGAAGCAAAGAAATTCTTCTAGACCTTACAACCCTTTGTAAAATATGATCCATCTTGGGTAAGGGTGGTTGTCTTTCGGTGAAGCTTTGTTTAAGTCTTTAAATTCTCCCTAAGCTTGATCTCTCCGGTTCTTCCCTAGCGACACCGAATTAGAGACCCACTCGAGAATATCTAATAGGGACAATAATACTACAACTTCATACATTTTCATGATCTCCTTCGCCGAACCAAAGGCGGCCCGAACGGCGTTTATTCTACGTAGTTTCGTGTTTGAATGGTTTTTATTCTCCTTGAGAGGATTGCATGTTGTATTATTTCGGTGTCATAGGGTTAAGATCTTCATAACTCGACGCAAAAACATCGAGAAAAATTCTTTAAACATCTCTATGTGTTGAGTTTAATGTGAGTTGGTAAAGTTTTAGGTAGTTTAATCATTTTCGGTTTAAATTCACTTTGCCTATATTGCACTCTTCCACTTCGGTCTCTATAGGTTCAGTTTTTGGCTTTCGCTTACATCGTTAAAATCAAACAACTCTTCTAAAGGTGCGAGACGCTTGGCAAACTTTCATCTTTAGAGTGCGAGTTTCCTAACTCCTCACAATTTTCTAACTGCGTCCCAACTCTGTTTATTTTCAAGTTTGCTAGAAAGAAGATTAATATTGACAAGCTCGGGGGACGGTTCTTCTTCACCAAGGAAATTTTCTTCCCTTTGCAGTCCTTATATCCTTAATCCCAGGAAGTCTGGCTTCCTGTAGATTCGAATTCATTTCTGAATTGCTGAAGGTCTTCTATTTATTTTATCTCGAACACCTTCCAATAATTTTTATTATCAGGCACGGCTGGTCTAAATTTTATCTGAGTTGTGCAGTCTTTGGTTTCATATGGCGTTAAGCATGTCCTAGCTGCAAAGGCTAAATTGTGGGTGGAAATATTTCTCTTTTATGGGGACAAAAATTAGTTTGGACTCCTTGAACGTCTTTAAAAGATCCATGACATCGTTCCGGTAGGCTCTAAGTCTGGGATGATTTGTGTTATACTCCCCATTGACTTGCCTAATGACTAACTCTGAATCCCCATACACATTGATTCTTCTGGCTCCTAACTTTTTCAACAAATGTAAGCCTAAGAGAAGGGATTCATATTCTGCTATGTTATTTGAACATTGAAAGTTTAATTTGTAGGAAATACTTTAACATTGGTTGTTTTCAGTGTTGCAAATCCAGACACCTGCACCAGCGTTGTTCTTAGTGCAGGATCCATCAAAATACATACTCCATAGAGGACTATTTTCGGTTTCATCTTGGTTAGTGTCCTCTTCAACTAACGTGCTCTCTGATTGTTGTTGAATATCAACACTTAGTTGAATTTGTTTCAAATCCTCAGGTTTTTCGATGTGTCGAGGGTTGATTTATTGATTTTCAAGGTTTAGGAGCAATGGACACATGACTTGTAGCTCAAGACCTTTGTTTGGTTCACTAATGTTTTCAAATGCAGCAAACTATTTTGACACTTCTGCGTTGTGTTCCTCTTCCTCCCTATCGGCCATTAATCATGTTAAAGTGACTTGTTCACTAAGTGTTTCATCATTAAACATGATAAAAGAATCAAGGCCTGTATTTACAAAATATAGAGGAGATTTTTTGGTCTATCTTGACTTGTAACTGTGTATTTCATATGGGACTCCCTGTAAAGTCTTCTATTATGATTGAAAACAGGGATAGTCGCATAGTTCATGTCCATTTTCATAGTCCCTTGTAACTTAGCCCTCCAAGATCTTGATAATAGCATTCCATATTTTGGGGGCACATCAGCCACAACAATATCCATGACTAAACATTTGGCTAGAATTTGGGCTAGGTTAACGCAGAGGTCTTTGATTAATCCTAAACATTTCACTCTTGATAAGGTCAAAGGGTAAAGGTATTTATAAGATACCGGTGATTTCTAGACCCAAGCTCTCCATTACGACTTTTGGCATTAAATTTTGAGAAGCTCCTCGATCATGCATAAGCGTTGCGCAAATTTTGTCACCGCAGACTGTTTAGGCGACATAAAAGGGAGGAACAGGTCCCTCTTGATATCTACCTTCAATCTTAGGACCAAAAATAAGCTCTGGAAATTCATCATTAAGATTGAATGTATCCTCATTTTCTTCTATATTTAAAGCCTTCAAAATTTGGGTCCTATATACATGCTGGGCAGCTAACTCAGTGAGGGGAACAGAGATTTTAATCTTTGAAATTTTCTGCTCTGGGGTGAAAGGGATTTGGTTCTTTGAAGAACTTGTCTCGACCTTATTAAATTTGCCACTACTTGTCGGCAACATAAGCTTGCTGATTTTCTATTCCTGTTTGACGTACGAAATTGTTTTCACGGGAGTACTAGTTGAAGTGTTAGTACTACTATTATATAACACTTTGTTTTCATTGTTTGAGTGCCTTCCTCTCTACCTTTATCGGAAATTTACGATCCTTTGTTTTCCCTTTGTTTGACAACTTTAGGCTTGGTTTCAGTGTTGTTTTGTGAAGATTTGTCAGAGGTTTTAGTGTTGGGATTTTGTTGACTGGTTTTTCTTCTAAGGTCATATTCTCTCTAAGACTCTATGATGACATTTCCCATGTCTTGATGATAACTTTCATCGTCATCTCTTTTATTATACCACAGGTGCTTATAAAGACCTTGTTTTCTATCATAATGGACTTCAAAGTCATCATCATCTACCCCCAACATGTTGATATCATCTTCCTCTTTTATCTCATCTGTTTCCTCAACCTCACTTATATAGTTTTGATGAAAGGGAGGAATGATCTGTTTATCATCTTCCCTGGGTCTGTTTGGAGGTTGGTTCCTTCTAAAATTCAGATTCTGGTTCTGATTTCTATTTTGAGGAGCAGTTTGGTTTTGGGTGAGAAACTGGCTCTCTTAATTATGCTCATCTCCTCCATCATTCTCTCCATCTTTGAGTTGGAAGTAGAGGTTGTAGATTCCTCTCTAAAGGACACTCTCTTTTCATTTTTCATTCTTTCTCTCTTCTCCATCAAGTTGACACCACGGAAAGAGCACCTTTTTGCATCTCTTCAAGGGTTGCGGGATCTCTTCTCTCGGGCAATCCGGCCATCTCAGGGTCAAACCCTTCAGGAAACTTGTTTAAAAGCTGAGCCTTGTGGAGGTTTTAGATCTGGGGAAAGTGCATTATATCTGCTTTGTTAAATACGGTACAATAAGCTTGTACACTTTCCACAGGTGTTTCTATGGAGGTTCTTGTAATCGAAAAAGGACTTGGAGAGGATTCTTCTTTACTTCCCATTTGTTTAAGAATGTACGATGGAAATCTTGGAGATCATTGATACTATGGGGGGTTAAGGCCATGACATTTCTTACTTCCCCCGAGAATTTGAATAAATAATCTAAGCAGCAGAATCATCATCAATTTCATTTGCCCATCCGTAGTCATCTTATCCACGTGTTGTGATGCGGTTGTAGCGTTACTGGCAATATATAGTCTGAATTTTGGAGTGATAATCTGTGGAAGATTGACTAATGGCATAGGAAGGACTAAGGGAGCACTGCAACTGCAGCCCTTGGAAGAGGTGGAGGTGGGATTAACAAGAGGAAAACAGTGGAATGAGTGGATACACGAGCAACGGTGGATGTAAAGGTGGTAGGAAGTGGATGAACAGGGAGTAGATTCTTGGGGTGGTAAATGGATGAGAGACACCTAAATTTGTGAAGGAAATTTAAATCGGGAAGTGTGGTTTCTCTACTACTAGGATGTTTCCTTGTTCCAGGAGATGAAAGTGAAGGCTGAGCCTCATGATCCTGATGTGAAGGCCTGGTTATAGGGATTTACTAAGTCGCTGCAGTTGTTGTAAATTTGAAAGATTTTAAGTACAGGTCAAACTCTCAAAGGTGATCTGAAAAAAAGTTGATACTTTAATCTAAGAGACTTCCTAAGGATACTTCTGGATTATCAACTATCTCGAGTCTGATTGACGTGAGATGACTCTGATATGGATCTTCACAGGAGCCACTATGTTGTATTTTTACCATATTAAGAAAAAGTTTAACCGGATATGAGTCTTTAAAAGGTCAACTAATCTGTTTACACAGTTGATCTATATAGTCCTCTGTTGGGAGTGAATAGTATTACAATGATAAGGGGTTCTTTCCAATGAGTCTTAAGGTTTGTTAAATATTTGTGGAGTCACAGTGAGTTTTGCTCACAGGAAGGTAAAGGTTTTATGATCCCTGCATGTTTATTTGATACCAATACGAAATATTTTTTGAGGTTTTAAAATTTATTTTTTAGTTGTGTGGTTTCTAAGAATGTCCTAATTTTGTTCCAAAACTTAGCTACGGTTATGAGACAAAATGAGTCTACTCTTATGGCTAAGCCGGCCTAATTTTTCAAGGTTAAAGATAAAGTCTTATGAGAATCCTAGGGTTTACCTAGTTTGTGATTCAAACAAGTTTCATCATGATTACCATTTTCAGTGATGCTTGAAAAAGGGCTGCTTCTTACTCACCTAAACAATATTTGTATGAAATTTAGAGGGAACCGGAGAGATTCCTGTTACGATTCGATCCCCGGCGGAAGTCGCCGAAATGTTAGTTTACGGTGGCTCGGCTTAGTTAATAGAAAATGTTCTTTGAAACAAATCAGCGATATCCTATGAATTTACCTTCAAACGAAGATGATTCTCGGGGGTTCGATCCTTGCTGGAGTCGCTAGAAATGTTAGCTCCCCGTAATCGCAAGATTGCAAAGTCCGGTCGTTAGTGGAGAACATCGTTTCAACCACTTTGGGATTCTAGGATCTAGCCCTCCCGAACCGAAGAGTGTCTTCCAATAAGTGCAAAGGTGGATTGCTTGAAGTTTGGTTAATGATATTAGGCTAGTTATGAAAGCCAAAGGTTTTTTTTGTTTTTGGGATGGTTGAGCATGATTAATGCTTGAGGTGGGAAATAAAATGCAAAAAGTTTCAAAGGTGAGAATTTGCAAGCAAATAGAACAAGTTTTGGCCAGAAGATAGATAATTGCACTTATTCTATTGGGCTATGGATTCATAATAGGGTTTAATTGAAATGTTGTGTTCAAGAGTGGTCCATGAAGAGTCATCTATGTCTAAGGATCTATTTGAAGTTTGATTTATGGAATGAAATGATACAATAGGAAGGAGAATTGCCGTATGAAGAACAAAGAGCAAACTCAGATCCGTAAGTACTTTAAACTAATCACCTTTCGACACTTTCAATAGAAAACACACAAAAACAGAGAGAAACTTGAAGGCAAATGTTGGAGTAGAAACTAGCGGTCGGCTCACTCACAAATCCTTCGTAGCTTCTGTGAAGCTTTACTTGGTTACTTTCAAGGCAAACAAAAGATAACACATAATGGCCTAAGATCCGTAAGTACTTAAAATTAGCCGCCTTAACACATTCCAAGGGAAACGCTCGTACGCCTTTTGGGGATAAAACTAGGACCAGGGCACACCATATCTTCCTTAGTTATATCTACTTAACATGAAATGAAAGTAACATCCAAGAACAATATTCAAAGCCTAAAAACAATAAGACGAGGGGAACGTCGCATCTTGTATGTTCAAACCGAATTGAATCATTCCTAAATAATAGCAGATTGAAGAAACATTCGTATAAATATTTACCGTAGAAGGGTACCGATAGGGCGTAGGTTCTAACTCTATGCATGCTATTCTTTATGAGAGAAGATGAACATGGTGAAAAATAGAACACAATAACAAGTTACAAAATGAGAAAAACATCACCATCAAACATGCACTGTGATCCCATAAATCAGCTTGTATTGATGCTCCAAACCAACATAGCCTTAAGTCCACTGCTTTAGCTTGAAGAATCATCTACACTTCCCAAAACACTAACTTATCTATCACGCGTAGCTCCAAGAGCGTTGAACACTATTTACAATCGAAGTTTCCACTAATAACATTTATAAGTTCAACAAATCAACCAACCCTCTCTCTCATCTTCTCTCGCAGTAGTATTTATAGAAGAATGAGGAGGTCGTATCTGATAAAACATATCTAAATATAATTAATATTGCACTTAACACTCGGCCTTCGCTTCGATGAAGAAGCTAACATAGGTGTCCTATGTATTAAACAATTTACATTAAGATTTAAGCTCCTGTGAGAGCTCTTTATGACTTTTGCCTGTGTGGTGTCAATTTAATCACGATATTTTATCATTAAGAATGTTTGGTAAGACTTATTCTCGTGCTACGCCGAGGCAAATACCTCGATCTTTATCAATAACTTCTCGGCCTCTCGTTTGAATGCTTTGAGGCAATGTGTGCATTGTGGGTAGCTGGGAGGAACTAATTTGCTCCTGTATGTGGTAGTGGAGGCTTTCCTCTGTCTGATGAACCTTTATGATTTTTCTCCGTTAACCGTTTCTTGAATTGGGATTAGGCTTTGATAAACCATCTTAGACGTAATCCCCAAAGATCTCGTTTTCAATCTTTGTCTCCGTGTGTTCTTGTCTTCAACACCGATACTCTTTGATTTTGTGCTTGGTTTACTATGTTTGTTGGTGTGTAGGGCCGCACAGTGGATCGAATGGCATCAATGCCCTCATGAATAATCGATGAAACGTAGAGCTAACTCGTAAATGATTCTCTTTAATGAATCGGGCTGCAAAGAGGATCGTCACCTCTCGGCCCTTTGAATTTTTCTTCAAAGATGGCGGAAAAACCATTAACCCCCGCAAAATACAAACAACATTATAAAACTCGTATAAATAGGTTTATCGCTTTCCGAAGGCACGTGAGAGGAGCATGGCCGTTGGATGGCATCATCCAACGCCGATATTGATCGCAGGAGGTGAAAGGAGAGGGCGTAAGAAGACTTTAAATGATCTGCCGATCCCGTAGGAGATCGACTCGCTGAGAGCAAGGTGAACAAATAACGCGAAGAGGTCACATTATTTGGAAAAATAAAACGAAGACAAAGGTTTAAAACCTTTGTTTTGGTGCAAAATGGTTAAAAATGGCGTTGGAGACTGGGACATGTGGGGCCTTCTGATGATATCACCCCACGCGATCAACGATGGAGATCGGGAGTGTCAAAAACCTATAAAATACGTCACTCGTAAGAACCTTTCAATAAAACCAAGGTGAATCAAATTCCCCGGGTCCGCATTGGATGACTGTGCGAGGACCAACGAAGACCTGACCCAATCCCTTGATGTGGCGTGGATGTCGATCGGGTATTCCTGGGGTCAGTTTCTGCTCTGCAGATCGTCGTGGGTCATGGGGACCAGGGCGATCGTTTTTTGGGTCGTCGATCTCGTGTATCGATCAACAAGCCGGAGATGCTTTTAATACCGCATCGTACCTGGGACTAATTGTCAGGCTTATTCAGAGCGTGATCACCGTCCGATGAGTGGCCTCAAATCGGACGGCGCGCATCAATATCGTGCCGAGCCCACAGTCGAAGTTTAACGTCCGGGGAAAATGGTATGGCCATACCGCCCAGGGCCACGTGTTCGCCTGTCGGGTTGATCGTCGCTAAACTGTGGAAAACCGCCCTCCTTTTTAAAAGTTATGGCGATGACCCGCCGCTTTATTTTTAATATAACGACAATAAAACATTAAAAACCCAAAAATTCAACATACACAAAGGTTTTCAGGTCGAGGGTTCTATAATGGGATTTGGCTTGGCGCCCAATCGCGGGCCATGGGTTATGTGGAAGATAATATTACTCCGGAGATAGAATGAGGGCTAATCGCACCTGAGAACTTTTGTGAGGCAAAAGACTTCAGCAATCGTTTTCCTCCGACACGATAAGCGCCCAAAGGGCTTAGCGCCTGGTTCCAGCACCAGGGCGTATGGAGGGGAGGGGTTAAAGACTTAGCCCAAGGTAGCTTAAACCTTTACACCAAAATATGTATTTTTTATGAAGTTTTCAATGTTTTTCAAAGGCTTTGAGGGTTTCGATAAGGCAAAGAGGGAGTCTTAAACCTTATCAAAGGGGGTTTTGATGGGAGGGGAAGGAGAAAAATAGGAAATGAAGGATTTCGATGAGAAGGAAAGGGGTAGAAAATGAGGTTAGTTTTGGAAGTGGGATGAAGAGGAAAATGGTGTTTGCAAGAAGATTATGTCTTTGAAATCAGCAGATTTCTCAATGTAAATGGGCACAACAAAGTTGAAGATTTGGACAGGCATGAGGCTTTTTAAGAGTCTTCAAGCATTCAACACTTTTAGCAATAAAATTTGTTCCGAAGGCTCCAAAATGATTTAGCCACCTTTTAGTATAACAAATTTCATAGGTGGCTACCAAAGTGGGCTCCACTTGGGGATGGTGCCTCTTCAGGCATCAAGAACTTCGTACTTCGTACTTCCTCTCCTGGGAGGTCGATTGGGCTTGCTCATCCATTGGGATAAGCCTTTTCTTCTCAGGATGATTTTCTTTTTGCTCCGAAACATATAAGCAGCCATAAAAACAATGGATCTTTCATCAAAAAGTTGTCTACCTACCCAATCCTACAAATCTAACATTTTTTCTTCTTTAGAGTGCACTTGGATTGGCAAACTCTTTTACAACATTTTATTCTTTTGAAAGCAAGAAATCTAATCTATTTTTACTCCTTATTTCTCCATGGACTCAGATTGAAAATTTGAGCCCATATGATTCTCTACCTAATCTAATATATGTTGGGATTAAATTTTCCAACAGATTTTATTCACTACTTTCTACAAATGTAAATTTAAAAAAGCAATCAATTCAGGATTGAACAAACTTTAACTTGTTGCCGATCTATGGCATAAAAACAAGCCGCACATAGACATTATTTTGCACAAAATTTAAAACAAATGGAAAGCTTGAGATTTGAAATTTTAACATTTCCTTCCCTTTTTACACTGCTTTTTGACTTTTGTTTTGAGTTGTCTTTCCTTTATCAATCGGTTCCGGATTTTGAGCTAATTGGAACCCGCATTCTCATCCTTTTTACTCGAATTTGGAACGTATTTCTGAGTCATTCTTCTAAACTTAGGTTCAGATTTTTGAGCACGTTTTCAACTCTTTGATTTCTATCCTAAACTCTCTACCGATAAGCCAAGATTAAACAGTTTGGCAAATCGAATTCACTATCCTAATGCGCTGTAAAATTTAAAACTAATTAGTCAAGATTAGGTTGTTTGACTAACTAGAAGTGTGTTTTTTCAGGAGTGGCATTTAAGCTTGCACACTTTCAGACTTGTTTCTCTTTTTGGTATGGGGCTATACCTTTCTTGTTTTTACAATCTGCCCTCTTTTCTTTTCTATTGTTATTGTATTTTTGATTTTCTAACTTTGAATGCAATGTTGGATAAGATATTTATAATGAGAAAAGGGATAAAAAGTCTTTCAAACATGATATGGATCAAGAGAAGTAATTTTTGAGCATCCTGCCATTGATTGTGGCCCCCAAATGATTCCCTGCCCATTCAACTCTTTGTAAGAAATAGGCATTGTTACCAAAGCAGTTCTAATGAATAGAGTACGCTTCATAAGTTGTCAAATTTTCTCGTGCTTGCCCTTGTCTTCCCTCCTCGAGTCCCACTTTAAAACTTTGTCACCAACTTTGAAATTGTCAGTCTTTGTTCTTCTCGTCAAAAAGCTTTTTAACACCGTCATGTTTCGCAATGCTTTGTTATAAACCTCCTCTCCGGTTTGCCGAAGATGAATGGTCTCGATTTATTCTTTTGATCATGTAATTTTCTTTAGTTTGCAACTCTGAATCAACTTCATAATCGGTACACCAAGGTTTGCTCGTAAAATTGCATCGCACGCATACACAAGTCGGAAAGGTGACATGCCAATAGATTTCTTCTCGAGGTCAACTGTAAGCCCAAAGTGCATGAACTAGCTTTGTGTGCCAAGACTTTTTGTTGTCCTCCAACAAGCTTTCTTTTGATTATGTTCACTAAACTCTTGTTTCGAGGATTTCGTAAGTCCATTACCTCGAGGGTAATAGGCCGTGGAATGCCCCAATGTTACTCCTCATATCTGTGACAGATTCAACCATCTTCTTTGATCCAAATTGTTACTTGTCATGATGAGATCTCGTAGGACAGCTAAATCTAGAGAGAATATTATTCTCTATGAATTTTTATGATACCGTAATCATTGGCTCGCCACAAGGAATGGCTTCTATCCACTTAGTGAAATAGTTTGTGGCAGTGAGAATCCAATTGTAATGAGCAGAAGATGGTCGATGGATTTCTCCTATGAATTAAGTCCTGTTCGTTGAAAAGGGGCTTCACTGTGCTGATTGGATGTAGAGGTAGGGTAGTGCTTTTTCTTTTTGCCTTCAAAAGTTGACATTTATGACAGCCATGATCATCTTATTTATATCAGGAAAAAGAGTAGGCCAACAGAAACTAGCCCTCAAAATTTTGTTGGTTGTCTTCCAAGACAAATGACCTCCACACTCTTCCTTCATGGAACTCGTGCTTAGCCTTCTCTCACAGTTGAACCTTTGTGCAAACATTTAAGCAATACACCACTTGCATTTCCAAATAAAGACATTTATCTATAATGCAATATTTTACGCCTTTTAACTTTAGGAACCTTGCCTTTGTTTTTGTCAAACCGGTAGGTGCATTTTAAATTAAGCAAACATAAATAATGACTGCAAAGATACCAAGAGGAATTCATAAAATGGGATTCAACAATGGGAGTTGAGACTTCTTCTGGTCATCCAAAGCATTAATCATATTAATATCGAGGAACTTGAAAATTTGATTGAGCCACACCAGCTAGACCTTGGCCTTGATCGCCTTAGTGGGTTTTTATCTCTAAATCACACTCAAGGATAATGTTAATCCACTTACCTTCCTCTTACCATCCGGTCCCGTGTTAGAATGTTTTTCAACCGAATTTGGGACAAAGGCAATGATGTGTGAGTGAAGGATGTATACTCGAAGTCTTTCAAAGCTTTAACCAAAGCAAAAGCTTGCTTTCCATAATGTTATACTTCAAAGGGGCATCCCTCAATGCCTTGCTAAAGAATGCAATAGGTCGTCGTCCTGTGGATTTTTCTCTGCAAAAGGATAGCAACCTATGGTATGTTTCTTGATGCAACGAAAAAATATAAAAAATCTTTGAAAAATCGTGACTTATTAGAACCGGTGTTTCTGGTTAACGCCTTGTTTCACTCTACCAAAGGATTTCTGCTTCCAAGGTCCATTTTACCTCCCTTGCTCCTTCTTCAACATGTTTGTGATATTCAGAAGGAGCTTCCGCCTAAGCTGGGGATGAACCTTCTACAGTTAATCTTTCCAATGAAAGATTGCAACTTCCTGATGTTTCGAGGATGAGATTTGCAATATGGCCTCAATCCTCTTGGATCTACCCTTATACCCTTTCTCGAATATGCCCAAGAAGTTTACCTTCTCGAGATCGAATAGTGTTTTCTTAGGTTTAAATATATTTCAAACTTTCCTCGTATTTCTCGAAAACTTTTCTTAAGTGTTCTAAGTGCTCTTCATATGTTTTTTTAAACATGCTGACATCATCAAGGTATAATGATGAATAATCCCAGTTTCTTCCGAGAATGCTATGTCCATGGCTCTTTGAAAAGTTGCTCCAACATTCATTAGACCAAAGGGAGTTTCACATACATGAAAGTGCCCCATGGTGTAGTAAAGGTTGTCTTTAATTGATCAGCAGGGTGAACTAAGATCTGATTGTACCCTAAGTAGCCATCAAGCAAAGAAATTCTTCTAGACCCTACCACACTTTGTAAAATATGATCCATCTTGGGTAAGGGGTAGTTGTCTTTTAGTGAAGCTTTGCTTAAGTCTCTAAAGTCTATAAAAAGCCTGATCTCTCCACGCTTCTTCCCAATCGACACCGTATTAGACACCTAATTCTAATATCTAATAGGGACAATAATACCAACTTGGTTTTCATGATCTCCTTCTAAACCAAAGGCAAGTTGAATGGTTTATTCTCACAAGGCAGTCAGTTTGAATGGCTTTTTATTCTCCTTGAGAGGGATTTTGTGTCGTATTATTTCAAAGGTCATAGGATTTAAGATCTTCTGAATCTACGCAAAAAGATTTAAAAATTATTTAAACACTCTATGTATTTGAGTTTAATGAATTGCAAAGTTTTACGCTTAATCATTTTCTTGTTTAATTTCACCGCTATATTTCACTCTTCCACTTCGATCTCTACAGTTCCGCTTTGGTCACACATCGTTAAAATCAAACAACTCTTCTAAAGGTGTCAGACCACTTGGCAAACTTTCATCTTTAGAGTGCAGAGTTTCTAACCTCCTGTTTTCTAACTCGCATTCCACTGCTTTTTTTTCAAGTTTACAGAAAGAATATTAATATTGACAAGCTCAAGGACGGTTCTTCTCTCACCAATGAAATTTTCTTCATCAAAGTAAACCGTATCATAATCCGAGTCCGAACTATGTGCCTAATTCATTTCGAATTGCATGAAGTCTTATATTTGTTTTTCCCTGTTAAACACCCAATACTTTTTATTAATGGTGCATCGCCGTCTTAAATTTTATCCGAGTTGTGCGCCTTTTGGTTTCAGCATGGCGTACATGTCCTAGCCGAAAGGCTAAATTGTGGGTGGAAATATTTCTCTTCGGGAACAAAAATCGCCTTGGACTCCTTTAACATTTTTAAAATATCCATGACATCGTTCCGATAAAATTCTAAGTCCTGGATAATTTGCGTTATACCCCATTGACTTGCCTAATGACCAACTCCTAACTCTATACACATTGATTCTTCTTCTCCGGGGCTCCTAACTTTTTCAACAAACGTAAGCCTAAGAAAAGGGATCATATTCTCGCTTATGCTATTTGAACATCGAAAGTTTAATTGGCAGGAAATGCTTTCCGTGTGGTTATTGTCGTTGTTGCAAATTCAGACACCCGCACCGTTGTTCTTAGTGCAGGATCTCACAAATTTCACATACTCCATAGAGGACTATTTTTCAGTTTCATCTTGGTTAGTGTCCTCTTCAACTAACGTTCTCCGATTGTTGTTGAATATCAACACTTAGTTGAATTTCTTGTTTCAACTCCTCGGAAGCCTTTTCGATGTGTCGCAGGGTTGATTTCTTGATTTTCAAGGTTTAGGTGAATGGACACATGACTTGTAGCTCAAGACCTTTTGTTTGGTTTGCTAATTTTTTTCAAATGCAGCAACTATTTCACACTCCTACTTGGTGTGTTCCCTCTTCCTCCCTATCGCCATTAAACCCGTTAAAGTGACTTGTTCACTAAGTGTTTCATCTACAAACATGATAAAAGAATCAAGGCCTCGTATTTACGTAATATAGAGAGATTTTTGTGTCCTGTCTTGACTTGTAACCTATTTCATATGGACTCCCCGTAAAGTTTTCTATTTTGATTGAAAACAGGGATAGTCGCATAGGTCAGGTCCATTTTCATAGTCCCTGTAACTTAGCCCTCCAAGATCTTGATAATAGCATTCCATATTTTTTGGGGCACATCACCTACAACAATATCCATGACTAAACATTTGGTCGGAATTTGGGCTAAGTACGCAAGAGGTCTTTGATTAATCCTAAACATTTCACTCTCACTGGAGTCAAAGGAGTAAAGGTATTTATAAGGTCTCAGGATTTCTGTGACCCAAAGCCTCCATTACAAATGCCTTTTTGGCATTAAATTGTAGAGAAGCTCCCGAGTCATGCATAACGTTGTGCAAAATTTTATCATGAACTTTTAAACCGACATAAAAAGGGAGAAACATGTCCTCTCTCGATATCTACCTCTTCAATCTAGGACCAAAAATAAGCTTCCGTCGGTCATCATTAAGATTGACTCGTATCCTCATTTTCTTCTATATTTAAAGCCTTCAAAATTTGGGTCCTATATACATGCCGGGCAACTAACCTGAGGGGAACAAAGATTTTAATCTTTGAAATTTCTTGATCTAGCTGTAAGGATTTGCCTTTGAAGAACTTGTCTCTGCCTTATTAGTCGCCACCGTCGCAACATAAGCTTGTTGATTTGTCCTATTCATATTTGACAAAAATTGTTTTCACAGGAGTACTAGTCATGTTAGTACTACTAATGTTCGCACTCTATTTTTCATTATTTTGAGTTCCTTCCTCTCTACCTTTATCAGAATTTACAGTGACCGTTTTGTCCCTTTGTTTGACAACTTTAGGCTTGGTTGCAGTGTTATTTTGTGAAGATTTTTCAAAGTTTTTGGTGTTAGGAGTTTGTTGACTGGTTCTACTTCTAAGGTCATATTCTCTCTGAGACTCTATGATGACATTTTCCATGTCTTGATGATAACTTTCATCATCATCTCTTTTGCCATCATAATGTGTATAAAGACCTTGTTTTCTATCATAATGGACTTCAAAGTCATCATCATCTACCCCCAACATGTTGATATCATCTTCCTCTGTTATCTCATTTGTTTCCTCAACCTCACTTATATAGTTTTGATGAAAGGGAGGAGTGATCTCATAATCATCTTCCCTAGGTCTCGTTTTGGAGGTTGGTTCCTTCTAAAATTCTCGATTCTCGTTCCGATTTCTATTTTTGAGGAGCAAGCTTGGTTTTCGTTGGCTTGTGCTCTTTTAATTATGCTCATCTCCTCCATCATTCTCTCCATCTTTGAGTTGGAAGTAGAGGGTGCAAATTCCTCTCTAAAGGACACTCTCTTTCATTTTTCATTCTTGCCTTCTCCATCAAGTTGATTTCCGCGTAAAGAGCAACTTTTTGCATCTCTTCAAGAGTTGCAGATCTCTTTTCTCTTAGCCGATAGGCCATCTCAGGGTCAAACCCTTCAAGAAAATTGTTTAAAAGTCGAGTCTCTCCTCAGGAGGTTTTAGATCCTCGGGGGAAAGTGCATTATATACACTCACAGCAACTGTACAATAAGCTCGTACACTTTCCCCTCAGCGTTTCTATGGAGGTTCTTCTGTAATCGTAAAGGACTTGAGAGGATTCTTCTTTACTTCCCCATTTGTTTAAGAATGTCTGATGGAAATTCCTTGAGATCATCGATACTATGGGGGTTAAGCCCTTAAACCATTTTCTTACTTCCCGCACTTTGAGAAAATAATCTAAGGTTGGACAAAATCATCATCAATTTCTACTTCGTCAATGTAGTCATTCATCTTATCCACGTGTTGTGATGCAACTTGTAGCATTGCTAGCATCATATAATGGAATTTTTGGACCGATAATCCAAAGGAATATTTACTAATGGTATAGGAAGGACTAAGGAGCATGCCATAAACGATGGCAGGTGGATGATCCAGTGGATATTGGTGGCCACCGCTATTCCACTTGGGCCCCCACCATTGTCTCTTTCGCTTTTTCAGCTTCGGCATAACTTACTATTTTTAGCAGCTTTCTCTGTCCCAACTTCCTGAGTTTTTTGAGGCCCTAAACGAATGCTTTTTTGGTATAAAGCATTAGCTTAATTGGATCATCCAATTCGTCTCGACATTTGTAGTCCTCGGATAGAGCTTTCTAATGAGGTATCATAAAAGGCCAAACGGAGATAGGATGCCAAAGTTACGCGCTCCCTCGGGAAGTTGAAACACCAATTTACCCAAACGAGGCCCATGCTGGCGTTTCATCTCCTAGGTTAGGTTTTTGGTATGTTTAGGGTTCTCCATTGTTTCTCAATAATAAATAGGGCCTCAGCCTCATTGTAACCTTGGGTTTGTAGGCCCTAGGCCACCACATCTCTTCTCGATAGCTACCGCGTCCTAGCTAGTTTTATTTCCATTCTCAACTGCAAGAAAATTTCATCTCTTGATTAATGAAATGAAGTGTTAATTCCGCCGCATCTCCTCGTATTTATGGTTATATGTTTATTCCTTGCTGCGTTCCTACATAAATCGATCAAGCAGTATCAGAGCGGTCTTCTTTCTCGATCCTTCTTTGTGCTGTCCCCAACGAGGTCGGTATAAGGAGTTAGGCTTCGATCCGCGAATCCTTTATAAGATCACCAAGAAACCTCGGACGGACGCCCATGGGGGACGAAAAAGAAAGATGAGGGAGCAGATCCTATCAAAATATTGCTCGAGGAGGCCCTCGAAAAACAAAGGAACGTGATGATGGATAACTTGTTCGTATCCTTCAACGGCTGCTCACCGGCGGCGCATCGCATCCGTTAGCCACTCCGAGTGGCGACTCCTTTTTAAGGTACAAGAATTTTGACATTCCCATATTTGAGGGTAAAATAGACGCAGAGCCGTAGATAGATGGTTGAATCTATTAGAAGGATATTTCTCTCGTTCATGACTTTTCGTACGGGAGAAGATTATTTTTTGCACTCCTCAAAGCTACCCCCCATGTTAAGGACTAGTGGGAAACCTACCGTAGAACAAGGACCGCATGTAACCCTCTCTCGGTTTCGTCGTACCAACTTGGAATTCTTTTCCGAGACGCCGTCATGAATGCACTATCCCGTGGGGAGCCAGTGAGGACAAGTATATACAATGGACCACGCCGCGACAACAAAGGGATCAAGATGTGCATGAGCCGACGAATCTTCCATACCTCGCGCACAAGTCGGGTATCAAAGATTCGTAGAAACATTTGGTGCTAAAGTATCACGTATGTCCGCACGTTACATTCAGAGGAAATGGAGTTCCTCGACATCTCCTCGCTTGGTACGGCATACCGTATGCCAAGATTGAGCAAATTCAAACAGAAGCGAGACTTTGATCTCAAGGAATCAAAAGCAAGGGAAAGGTGTTTCCCAAACCGCAAAACAAAGGACAGAGCCAAGGCATGGCGGCGAAAGACAACCCGTCAAAGCCACAAGAAAAGAACAACACGCAAAGCCAAAGAAGGACACGGAAAGTGGTGTGAGTTCCATAAAAAGCTCCACCACAACACAAGTGAGTGTCGCCGTCGCCGCTAGTGGCCGAGATGAGGGCTTCTCGAGAGTCGATGCATGCTCCGACTCTCAATCGAACTCAAAAGGGGAATGAAAAAGGGAAACGTATCATTGATGCGGAGCCCAACGCCACCGTTGCCACTACAAAGGGTCCGTAAGGAGAACCGAAGATCCGCAGGAGGAGGAACGCCTCTTCCACTCCTGCATGTGTAAAGGGGTTCTCGTATAGTTCATCGTTGACAATGGGAGCCAAAATAATCTCATTTCAAAAAGAGATCGCCGTGAAGCGTTTGGCTTGCCGACCACACCACCCACATCCATACACCATCTGGTGTTTCACCAAGGACTAAGATCTCCGCGCCACCCAATAGTTGTCACGCTCTCCCCATAGCATCAAGCCCTTCGTGTGATGAGTTATTATGACGTTGTTCCCATTTTATGCTCTCCTAATGTATTATTAGGACAACCATACTTGTGGGAAGCGCCATGCTGGGTATGAGTCTCGACCCTGTCGTTATTATTACTTTGGGAAATAGCAGACAGATACCCGTAGGTACCACCTCCTACGACTATCTCTTTGGTTAACAAACAAGAAAGAAGCTTCTTCATTTCAAACCAAAGAGATTCGTTTCTGATGATCCGCCCTGTGGCAAGAAGAGCACTGTGGGCCACGACCTCCAGATAGGGACCTCCGCACGTCAACAACAAATGGATAAGGTTGTGGAGGAGTACGGGGACATCTTCTACCTCGCCCACAAACGGGTTCCTCTCGCACTGTCGTGTCAAGCACCCGATCGATCCGACCCCAAAGCGTACCCAATGGACCGATCTATCTAAGTGTTCGTTCTCGGAAAATGATGAAATCAAGATGCGTATCTGTGAGGTCACAGAAGGTCACATCGTACTGGGTTCACGCCACTCGTGGGAGTCCGATCGTGTTGGTACGTGGAAGAAGGATGGACGTGGAGACTCTCGTATTGACTATCGCGGCGCCGAACAAGATCACCGGTCTGCATTAGGTACCCAATCCCACGGATCGATGACCTTCGGGACCAACTCCAAGGTGCAAAATATTTCAAATAAGATCGACTTGAAGTCTCGGTATCACCAGTACCAATTGAACCCCTCTCGATGTGTGGAAGACCGCCTTCAAAGCCAAGGAAGGCCTTTTTCACCTACTGGGTCATGCCTTCGTGCCGATTTAATGCTCCCGCAACCTTCATGAGGATGATGGATTTACATCTTGCGCCATTCACCAACTCATTCGTAGTGGTGTACTTGGATGACATTCTGATCTTCAGAAGACTCGGGAAGAGCACTTTCATCACATCCGACAAGTCCTCCAAACACCGTGCAACACAAGTTGTGTGCCAACTGAGAAGTGCACGTTTGGCATGACCAAGGTTCAATATCTCGGGATACATTATTGATGAAAGGAGGCATGTGATCCGTACCTAAGATCCAAGTCATTCAGATTGGCCAGCCCCGACCACTATAACAGAGTTTGCCACTTTTCTGGTCTTGCTAATTTGTACCGTTGCATTCGTGTTGGGATTCTCTCATATCATCGTCTCGAGTCAAGTCACCAAAGGAGGACAAGAGCAAAATTCTTTTTGGTCGGAACCTCATCTGTATATGCTCAAAGAATTGAAATCGCCTGCTCGCCCCCAAAGGCTCACCCTACTCGCACTTGTAGCAGCCATTTGAGATCGTACGTATGCCCTCCGACTATGCTATTGGGGCGCTTCATCAACAGGTGGACATCCATGGCATATCACATGAGACATTGTCCGAGACAAGCTTTGCAAGTATCCCACCTATGATAAAGAAATGCATTCCATTGTGCAAGCTCAAGCGACAATGGAAGCATTACATTTTGGGGAAGGAAACAATCATCCACACATCACCGACCTCAGCTTCATAGCGTACACAAGGGAAGCTGGGTGCATCGACCATCGAAGTGGTCCACATATCTCAACAGCTTCATTTGAACATCAAGTACAAGAAGGGTAGTACCAATAATGTTGTAGACTCGCTTCACCACCACCGATCGTGCGCTCACCACCGTGTCAACTCTTGTGGGCACGAGACTTCTCGATTGGCCGCTTTCATGAGAGTGACCAAGAATCCCGGTACCACACTTACAAGGCACTCTTGGGAGGTATATGCAAGTTCCAAATGTTCACCTCCAAGGATGCACTTTTATGTCACCTAGACACCTTTGTTGTTCCTTCAAGCGAGCGTGCCAAGATGATATGGGAAGCACACTACAGTCGAGTCGCCGGGCATTTCGGGGTCGAGAAAACAGTAGCAATCCTGCAGAAGTATTTCTATTGGCCGAACCTTCGAAAGGATGTCGAGAAGCACATCAGATCCTGCACTGCTTGTGCCATTGCCAAACCGACCATCAAGAAGCAAGGCCTATATACTCCTCTACCTACCCCTAGTCGACCTTTGGAATCCATCTCCATGGATTACATGTCGGGCCTGCCTTCTACTAAGCAGGGAAATGACTGTGTTTTTGTGGTCGTCGACAGATTCTTGAAGATGGCCATTATGGCGGCCTGCAAGAAGAATATCACAGCAGAAGCCACCGCTAAACTCTTCTTTGAACGAGTGTGGGTGCACTTTGGGATCCCACAGTCTATCATATCAGATCGAGATAGCAGGTTCCTCAGCACATTTTGGTCCAGCCTCTGGTCAATGTTTGACACAAAGCTCACCAAGTCCACAGCTTTCCATCCCCAAACAGATGGCCAGACAGAGGTCGTCAACAGAATGATTGTACACATTCTGCGCATGTACAATTCAAAGAATCCCCGCACATGGGACGAGAGCCTCCCCTATGTACAACATAGTTATAACCAGGCTCTCCACAGTTCAATTGGCCATAGCCCCTTTCACGTGGGCTTGGGATTCCAGCCACTATGTCCCATTGACGTAGCCATGCCATTTGCAGCTGCTCAAGCCGATTCAGCGCACGTCCAGTTTGAAGTTGACAAAGCAAGTAGCTTCATCGAGCGCATTCAACACATCCGCCAACAGGTTCATGATATATTGGATAGAGCCAATGCGAAGTACAAGCAGCGCCATGATCAACACCGGGTGCCACACAACTTCCAGGTGGGCGACAAAGTATGGCTGCATTTGCAGAAGGAGCGCCTCACTAGACCTCACCGCAAGCTTCACCCACTCCGATACGGGCCGTACACCATCACCAAGGCTGTAGGGAACAATGCTTTTGAGCTTAGTATTCCACCATTCCTTGGTCTGCACCCAGTCTTCAATGTGGATCGCCTTCGTCCTTACTTCCCACCTCTACTGGACACTTCAGACATTGCAGAACAACTCACACCAACAGAGTTAAACCCAGACTGCATGGAACAGGCCACCACAGATTGTATCATGGACATGCAAATTAAGAACACTCGCCAACAGAGGATCCAACCGTATCGGGTTGTCAAAGCTGGCCAACTCCTGCACCAAGGAAAGTGGTTCACCAGGGACCAAGTTCAGCAGAAATTTCCTCATCTCATGGAGGAACTTAACGCAATGGGGACCATTGCTTCCAAAGGGGGGAGGAATGATCCAGGTGGATATTGGTGGCCACCCACCTATTCCACTTGGCCCCCCACCATTGTCTCTTTCAGTTTTTCAGTTTCGGCATAACTTACTATTTTTAGCAGTTTTTCGGGTCCTGAACTTCCGGAGCCGTTTTGAGGCCCTAAACGACGTTTTTTGGGTATGCTTTTACCAACGAATTGGATCATCCAATTCGTCCCGACAGTTGTAGTCCTCGGATAGAGCTTTCTAATTATGTATCGTGTGCATCAAACGGAGATAGGATGCCAAAGTTACGTCCCTGGGAAGTTGAAACACCAATTTACCCAAATGGGGCCCATAGTTGTGGCGCTTCATCTCCTAGGGTTAGGTTTTTGGGATGTTTAGGGTTCTCCATTGTTTCTCAATAATAAATAGGCCCTCGAGCCTCATTGTAACTCGGCCGAGGTTCAGAGCCGCCCACATCCCTCTCGTGAGATAGCTACCAGCTGCCCTAGCTAGTTTTATTTCCATTCGTCTGTAGTTTAAATTTCAAATTTTTTGATATTTAATGAAATTGTATAAGCTAATTTTACTCGGTGATCTCTCGTATTTATGGTTATATGTTTATTCTGTTGTGTTCCTACATAAATCTGGATCATGTCAACAGGTTAAAGCTGCATCTCTGTATTTATGGTTATATGTTTATTCTGTTGCGTTCCTACATAAATCTGGATCAGTGGAGGTGGATTAACAAGAGGGAATATGGGATGGAATGGAGTGGTGCGAACAGTGGATGTAGGGTGAGCAGAAGTGGATGGACTAGGAGTAGATTGTTGAGCTGATCTTGGATGAGAGACACCTAAGTTGTGAAGGAAATGTAAATCAGGAGGTGTGGTTTCTCTACTACCAGGATGTTCACTTGTTTCAGGAGATGAAAGTGAAGACTCAGAATCTAACTGATCTAACTCATCAAGAGACCTAGTTCTAAAGGGATTTACTAAGTCAACTTGTGATTGTTGTAGAGCTGAAAGATTTTCAGGAACTGAATTAGCTCTCAAAGGTGATCTGAAAACAGTTGATACTTTAATCCTAAGAGACTTCCTAACGATACTTTCTAGATTATCAAATATCTTAGGTGGATAGGAGTCAGGATAGGCTCTAGTATGAATCTTTCTAGGAGCCACTATGTTGTGTTTTTGACCCAGCTAAACAAGAAAAGTTTAACTAGATATGACAGTCTTTAAAAGGTCAACTAATCTGTTTACACAAATTTGAATCCTACAGTCCTCTAACTGAGTTTGAATGCTATTACAATGATAGGGATTATTTCCAGTGGAGTCTTAAGGTCTGTTCAGGACTGTGGAGTCGCCAAGTGGAAGTTTTTAGCTCGCAAGGAGGTAAAAGGTTTTATGGTCCACCACCATGTTTAATTGATACCAATCTGAAATATTTTTTGGGTTTTCTTAGTTATTTTTCAGTTGTGTGGTTTCTAAGAATGTCATTTTGTTCCAAAACTTAGCTACGGTTATGAGACAAAGACAGTCTACTATTATGGCTAAGCCAGCTAATTTTTCAAGGTTAGATAAAGTCTTATGAGAATCCTAGAGGGTTTACCTAGTTTGTCACTGATTCAAACAAGTTTCATCATGATTACCATTTCTAGGTAGTGCTTGAAAAGGCTGCTTCTTACTCACTAAACAATATTTGTATGAAATTTTAAGGGGAACCAGAGATTCTAATTAGATTTGGTCCCCAGCGGAGTCGCCAGAAATGTTAGTTGCTGGTGGCTCAGCTGGTTAATATAGAAAATGTTCTTTGAAAACAATCTCTGATATCCTATGGTTACCTTCAAACGAAGATGATTCTGGGTTCGATCCCCAGTGGAGTCGCCAGAAATGTTAGCTCCCTGTAATCAGCAAGATTGGCAAAGTCCGGTCGCAAGGAGAAACATCGTTTCAACCACTTTGGGATTCTAGGATCTAGCCCTCCTGAATCCGGAGAGGGATCTCTCCAATAAGTGCAAAGGTGGATTTGTCTTTGAATTTTGGTTAATGATATTAGGCTAGTTATGAAGGCCGAAGGGTTTGTTTTGTTTTTGGATGGTTGAGCATAATTCTTTTGTTTCAAGTGGAAAGTTCTAAATGTAAGTTTCAAAAGGTGAGAGATTGTAAGCAAATAGAACAAGTTTTGGCCGAAGAATGAATAATTGGAGAGTTTTATGATATTTAAGGATGGAGTCATGAAGGTAGGCCATGATGAAACGACGGAGGTTCAAGAGTTGCAGATGGAACAGATGTCTATGTCTAAGGATCTCTTTGAAGTTTGATTTATGGAATGAAATGATACAATAAGAAGGAGAATTAAACATATGAAGAACAAAGAGCAGCCTAGGATCTAGTAAGTAATTTTAAACTACCCAGCCTTTTACAAACACTTAAGAAAGACATGAAAGCAAACTAGGATCTGGTAAGTACTTTTAAACTAGCCAGCCTTTGATACACTTTCAATAGAAAACATACAAAAACAGAGGGAAACTTGAAGGCAACTGTTGGAGTAGAAATTAGCGGGCCAGGCTCACCACAAATCCTCTCCTAGCTCTGATTTACTTGGTTACTTTCAAGGCAAACACAAAGATAACACAGAATGGCCTAAGATCTGGTAAGTACTTTTAAACTAGCCTGCTTTTAACACATTCCAAGGGAAATGTTCAGACAGTCTTTGGGGATAGAACTAGGACCAGGGCACACCATATCTTCCTTAGTTCATCTCTACTTAACATGAAATGAAAGTAACATCCAAGAACAATATTCAGCTAAAACAATAAGACGAGGGAACGCCAGCATTCCTATGTTCAAATTGAATTGAATCATTCCTAAATAACACAGATTGGAAGAAAACATTCAGATAAAGATTTTCAGTCATAGAAGGGTATTGATATACAGTAGGTCCTAACTCTATGCATGTTGTTATTTATGAGATAAGATGAACATGGTGAAAACAGGAACAAAATAACAAGTTACAATGAGAAAAACATCACCATCAACATAGACCAGGATCCCATAAATCAGCTTGTATTGATGCTCCAAACCAGTTACAGCTTTAAGTCCAATGCTTTAGTTTAGCAATCATCTACACTTCCTAGACTAACTTATCTATCACAAGCAGAGCTCCAAGAGCCAGTGAACACTATTTACAATCAGAAGTTTCCAGCTCAATTACATTTCAAAGTTCAGCAACCTAATCAACCAACCCCTCTCTCATCTTCTGTAGTAGTATTTATAGAAGAATGAGGAGGTGAGATCTGATAAAATATCTCTAAAGATAATTAATACAAACTTAATGGCTTCTCGGCCTTTGGGGGGCTCGATGAAGAAGCTAACATAGGTGTCCTCTGTATTAAACAATTTACATTAAGATTTAAGCTCGGTGGGAGCTCTTTTTTGACTTTTGAGGCTCTGTGTTTTGTCATTTTAACTCTGCTGATATTTTTTCATTAAGAATGTTTGCATAATTTATTCTTTGGCTGTGCTGAGGAAAATACCTGATCTTGATCAGTAACTTCGGCCTCTTTTTGAATGCTTTGAGGCACAGGTGGCACTGTGGTAGCTGGGAGGAATCAATTTTCCTCAGATGTGGCGGTGGAGGCTTTCTGTCTGATGAACCTTTATGATTTTTCTGTTAACTGTGTTTTAATTGTGGATTAGGCTTTTGATAAACCATCTTAGACGTAATCCCCAAAGATCTGTCTTCAATCTTCTGTTCTGATGTGTTCCTGTCTTCAACACTGATACTCTTTGATTTTGTGCTTGGTTTACTGTGTTTGTTGGTGTGTAGGGCCGCACAGGAATCGAATGGCATCAATGCCTCATGAATAATTGATGAAACGTAGAGCTTAAACCCTGCAAATGATTCTCTTTAATGAATCGAAGGCAGGAGTATCGTCACCCTCAGCCTTTGAATTTTCTTCAGCATGGCAGAAAAACCATTTAAACCCTGCAAAATACAAACAACATTATAAAATCCTGCATAAATAGTTTTACTGCTTCAGAAGGCACGTGGAGAGAGCATGTTCATTGGATTGCATCATCCAACGGTCGAGATTGATCAGAGGAGTTCAAAGGAGAGGCGAAAGAATACTTTAAATCGGAGTCGTCGATCACGCAGAGATCGACGGTCGGGAGCAAGGTGAACAAATAACGCAAAGAGGTCACATTATTTGGAAAAATAAAAAAAAAGGAAGACAAAGGTTTAAAACCTTTGTTTTGGTGCAAAATGGTTAAAAATGGTGTTTGGAGATCAGGACACACGTGGGCCATCGGATGAGATCGGCCCACGCGATCAACGGTGGAGATCGTATGTCAAAAACCTTATAAAATATGCCCGGACCTCAGAACCTTTCAATAAAACCAAGGTGAATAAAATTCTCCGGGTCCGCATTGGATGACTGTGCGAGGACCAACGAAGACCCGACCCAATCCCTTGATGCCGCGTGGATGCTGACTGGTTATTCAGGGCCACCGGTTCTGTGGGACTTCTGTCGTCACTGTGGGGACCAAGGCGACTGTTTTTGGGCCGTTGATCTGCAGATCAGATCAACGGCGGAGATGCTTTTAATACTGCACCATACCTGGGACTAACTGTCGAGCTTCTTTAGAGCGCGATCACCATCTGATGATGTTGTGTAGATTAATCCGTCTTGCGGACAAGACCGATCTCTCTAGTACTAAAAGTAACTAGCAACAAACATCCAATTATACTAATCTCTCTCTAAGCATATAAGATTCATAAAAACACTATATAGGTGTAAGGCCTACCTTATGTCCAACGCTTGCTTGATTTCGTTGAAGTCCTTCCCGTGCACTGAAAGAACGTTCCTCGTGAATCTGCAGTCACAAACAAGCAAAAAGATTACACAGCACTTGTATAGACATTATTATAAACCATACTTATCATAATGATCAAGGAATTTATGAAATAAACCATGAATCGACAGTTTAATGAGAGAAATGAGTATATTTGTATTAACTTCAAATAAAGAAAACCTTTACAACCTGTGCCTTGATGTTGTGCAGGTCCTCTCGGGGTCCGAAGCAGGAATCTCTTCTAATTTGACAAGCATTGCACTCTTTGAACCAAGACTAATAGAGATGAGTGATTTAACCTCACAGAAAGTCTTATTTAACTGAGTCTGAATCTCAACAGCATTTAACTTCAAATATCTTAAGCTTGAACTCCCTTTGAGGCTACCCAAGGCCTCTTTTTATAGTGGAAAAGAGGAGGTTTCTTGTTCCAAATCTGAAGGGATAGAATCCTCCTTCAAAGGGATTAGCTCCTTACATCAAGGGGTTAGCTCCATCAAGTGAGGGATGCATGAACCTTCTCAAAGTGTATCCATTCCCGAAAATTCCCATCCAGAATCTTCTAGAATTCATCTGAAATTCACTTTTTATCTTTACTTTCTCGCCTTTTTATGTTTTACAGAGGTCCGCACCCATAACACAAATAAAGTGCGGCATGATTCCGCATGCAGGCTGAACTTTAGGTGCGGGACCGCAGGTAATGAATAGAGAAAGTGTGATACCAAGGTTTAGGGGATTTTAGGAACTTTTCTCTAATTTTGAAATCTTGACATGAGGAGCTGATATGTTGGACTTGCAAAAGGAGGAAGTATGAGTAATAATGAGCTCATACTCATAGTAAAATGTCAGGATGACAGATTTTAGTGTAACAAATTGCCCCCTAAAGTGAAAAGTCTGGAATAGATGAAGCTGTAGTCTGTCATATATGAAGAGTGCAGTACTTTATCATTTCAAAGATCATCCTGTGGACACCCCAGTCGAAACCTGTAAAAACATTCAATGCAAAATATATACATATATATGTCATCACTGAGGTAGGCATTCCCATACTCAGATAAAAACTAACTAGAAACTAACTCAAATCGTTCTGATACAGGAATGATTTTGAATACATCATAGTACAAATATATGTAGACATAGTATGGACGCAGCCATCTGTTTATAAATAGTCTACTGTATAGATGATAACAAAACTCCTCGCAGCCTGGATGGTGGAAACTAGATCCAGGGTCTTGATTTCCGCATCTCGAACTAGTACGATTCTATCCATGTGAACAAATGTGTTGAAGTCGAACATGGTAGAAACCACTTGATTACCAGTCAATGATGTGAACTGTTAACAAGTGTGAGAGAAACCACCAGTAATGTCAATGGCTCTCAAAGTACCTAGTACAATCCATGAAATGTGAATGAATGAGCTGAAGTCGAACATGTCACGGAATCATTCGATCGAAGGTCAATGATGCAACCTGTCGTCGAAGGCGAGAAACCTGCCATTGAGGCATGCAGATTTCAAGGTACTGACAATTTCTGGATCAACTTTCTAGATAATGTGCTGATGTCGATAGAAAGTGATCTATCGTAGGCAAGCCCACAACACGAAATCATAGATCAAGTTTTGAAAATATATTGGCAAGGACTGACTCAGGGATGGTCAAAATGGATGACAGATATTTTGCAGATGAATGGTTTATTTGAATTGTCCTCTTGAACACATAACGACACTGCAGATGGCTTGGTGACAATTGACCCAAAGCTAATACCCAGAAACCGGCTGAAGACTTTCAATGTGGTTTGATTAACTGTTAGGCAAAGGATTTCCCAACCCAGGTGAATAAAAAGTGTCGTGTTCAAGAGTGGTTGACTGAATTTTCGAAAATTTAAAATACAACAAACACGCCCATTTTTCTCTCTTTTTCCCCCACCATTTCTGGCAAGTACCTCTTTATTTTTGACAAGCTTGAGGAGGATAACATTTGCTTGGTTATAAGCTCATCCTTCGGATGAGTCCAACTTAGTTTAAAATTTGAACCCTAAGAAGGAGTGGTTCGTTCCTGCTGAAAATTAAACAGGTCCGTTACTGTTAAGTTTTAACGAGTCCAGTATAGGAGAAACTCAGTGTTTTTAAGTTTTAGGGAGTCAGAAGAAAAACTTAAGAAAACTCCGTGGGTGTAATTTTTCGTAAATTTAGTCTCTCGAGCCCGAAAAAGGATAAAATAATGCGGGAGAGAACTCTGTTGACCGTATTTAGTCAACGTATACCTTTTTCGTAAATAGTCCATTTCAGTCTGTAAAAGGGGTAAACTTATACTGAAGGGACGACTGTTCATTTACTTTAACGAGTTCGAATAGTCAAGTACTCGACAATCTTTTCATATTTAGAGAGTCTGAAAAGGGCTTAAAAGAGGACTCCAAGGTTTCGCTTTTTCGTAAAAAATTTTAAAGAGTCCGAAAAAGTGATAAAAGTATGCTCTTTGTTGAAAAACGATCAGTTCACCTGAAAAATCCATTTTCTGCACAAAAACTTGAAACATTACACATACCTATTTAAGATAAGCAAAAATGCCTTCAAAAATACCCTTTTTAAAGTGAAAAATAAATAAATTAAAAATTCATCCCTTCGAAAAAACTTATAAAAAGGACTTTTTCAATTTCATTTTTACCGTTCAGTTCCAGAGTGAAAAGTAAAAAGCTTTTGGGTAAGAAAGTTCCTGTGAAGATTCTGGAAAATTCAACCGTTGGAATCGAAAACCGTCAGTCCCAGGTAATCCACGACCTCCTTATCTTGTTTTTCATCCGTTTGGAATTCGTTTTTAGGCTTTAGTTTGATTTTTTAGGGCAAAAAATGGTTCAAAAATGCGCCCGCGGGGTCCGCAGGTGGGACATAGTCTACCTGCGGACCCCAACTTTTTCCTATAAGGAAAAAATCGTGGGTTCCGCACCCGGCATACACTGAGCATGCGGACCTACGCTCTGTTTACACAGAGCGGGTGCGGTACCCGCGCGGTTAGTTTTAAAGCATGGATTTCTCATTTATTTGCCAAAAATTTTCAAATAAAACTATTCTAACTTGCCTTTTTCTGTATTGTAGGAGTAACAAGATGCTTATCTGGCGAGAACGTGAGCATGAGGAAGTGGATGAAGCTGCAATACTTCATTTTCCCACACAAAGGGCATTAAAAGCATGTGGCTTGTACAAATTTTGGGCCATCTCAGGCATGAGGGCACAAGTAGAACTCTTGACATGGTTGGTAGACAGATGGAATGTGGAGGACCAGTGCTTCTTCATTGGTGGCCACCGGCTCGAAATTGAGCTGGAGGATATATAATTTTTGACTGGTTTGTCCAAGAGGGGCGAACAAGTATCCTTGTTTGGGACTAGGCCAGGTGGCCAGACTGTCGCTAGTCTTCAACTCGAATTTTGCAATGATCAAGCAAATCCTCGGGACAAACGGATTGACATAAAACATATCATCCGTCCTGAATTGAAGGTTATTGCTTTTACTGTTACCAAATTGTGTGGGAGTGCTGCGCTTCATGTAGCTACTGGTTCCCAAATGCGTGTTGTCGTGGACTGTTTTCGCGGCACCATCTTTAACTGGTGTGAAGCTGTGTTGGCCAATGTAAAAGGCCAACTAACCAGAGCAAAAAATGGGAAACTGAAAAACTTTGGATATGGATCCATCGTCGTTTCTTTTGCTCTGGAGAGGATCCCCATGTTATCTCCACAGAGTATTGCTGTTGATGCCGGTCGACTTCGAGAACCGAGAATGGTTCATTGGTCCGCGTTGATGGCTCGTCATGCTATTGAGGGCACTGAGATTGTGCGATTCCCTCCTTCATATTTTCGTTGGCTGGATTGCCAAATTTTTGTGATAGAGGATTTTCCGTATGCCGGGATAGATTTCCGCAGTGACAGAGAAATGGTTCTCCCTGCAGGGGAACAGTGGGATGATTCAGGTAAAAACATTTTTCAACGTTTGCTATATTCTAATTTTTTTAAATTTTTAATCGTCTTTGAAAACTAATAATCAAAAGTTTTTTGAATGCAGACGTGGGTCCACATCGACCAGCTCATCTCCAACCTTACGAGAGACGACAACCAGTTGCGCCCGCACCAGCCCCAGCAGGCCAATCAGCCGAGATTTTGACTGATTTGGAGCATCATCTAGAGCGCTTGACTCTAGATATTCCAGAGACCAGTATAGATGACATTCCTCTCAGGCTACAGAGATATGTGATTGGAGTTCCAGGACCTTTCAGGAGGTTCCTATGCAGGGTAGCCCGGGCAGTGGTTTCGTATCGTGATCACCATCAGTGATGGGATGATTGTGTAGACTCATATTTTTGACTTTTGTAATATCATTTTTGCCGATCATAAGGTGTTTCCAACCTATGATCGAAGACGATGTATATTTTTTGAAAACACTCCTATACTATGATATATATCACTATTTGCCGGCTATCTGTGTACATATGTGAATGTTATTTGTTTTACTGCTTTTAATGATTGCAAATGTCTATTTATCATACTAGAAGCAATTGAATCTGCTAATGTATTTAAATGTCTTGGAATATGCTGATATTCAATGTAATCAAACTCACGTTCCAAGAGACGAACTCTCAAAAAAAACCGTAATAACACTGGATTTCTAATGGTATAAACCTTGTTAAGCTGTAATACAACAAGTTCAGAATCCAACCTTACAATCAAACTCCGAATTCCAAATGATATGGATTCAGACAATAACTCAATCACTGCACTATACTCGGCAATGTTATTTGTTGTTTGACCAAGGCTTACCCCATGCATGGATACTAACTCATCAGAGGGTGAATAGATAACCCAATCTGTGGAAGAAATGTTCCGTGTACTACGACAAGCACCATCAGCGAAACCAATGTAGGTTTGAAGAGACGTCGACATCTGCAATATCAAGAGTAAAACTCAGATAAGCAGGAATAGTGACAAAAATACACTTCTAAACTAGACACACTTTTCTAATCTAACACACCAGCAGTAAAGAAATCTAAACTAACAAAATCTCCACACCTTGTTTAAGCATAATATCGCTTTAGATAAAGCCCATTTCTGGGTTTATCTAAAGGGACACCGTCAAAATATATTAACTCATAGGCCCCTTTTGCTAACTTTCGTTTCACAATATAAGGACCATGCCACATAGGCACAAATTTCCCAGCTCCTAGCTTGTCGTTAGCTTGATCATAAAGTAAAACTAGGTCTCCTTCTGAAAAATTTCAAGGGGTCACATTTCTATCATATTGAGCTTTTATCCTTTTAACATGAGCCTCGTTTGCTATTGCAGCATTTCGTCGATTCTCATCTAATTGGGCTAAGTACAAGAAACGTTTTTCCTCTTCAGATGGAGTTGGAAGTAATTCTACGGCTAATTTTAGTGACGGTATTTCGCATTCAATCGGTAACACTGCTTCCAAACCGTAAACCAGTTGAAAAGGAGTGAAACCTGTTGATGTTTTGACTGAGGTTCGATATGCCCAAAGTGCTGAAAATAACATGGAATGCCAATTCATCTTGTGAATACCAATGATTCGTTTAATCATGGTGACTAAAACTTTGTTAATGGCTTCAACCAGACCATTGGCTTGCGGATAATACGGAGTGGAACTATCGTGGCGCAAGCCAAGCTGTTATGTCAGTTAAGTCATCATGACGTTCCGAAAATGACTTCCATGATCCGTAATAATAGCTTGAGGAACACCGAACCTAGCAATTATGTGATTAAATACGAATGTTGCAGCAGTCTTGCCGTCAGCTGAATATGTAGGCATCGCCTCGGCCCATTTTGTAAAATAATCTACTGGTAGAATAATATAGGCATGCCCCCCGGCTGAGTGAGGGTTACATGTGACAAAATCAATACCCCATTTTGCGAAAGGACCAACAGCAATTATAGGGTGAAGAGGAGCAGGTGGCGCGCGCATTTTTCGATCAAAAATTTGACAGTTGTGGCATTTCCGAACCGCATAAATGCAATCTTTGAACAACGTTGGCCAGAAATAACCTGCACGCAATATCTTTTGGGTTGTGGCATACCCAGACATATGACCGCCACATGCTCCAGAATGACAGTCATTTAATACCTTTTCAGCTTCTTCATGAGTTAGACAACGTCGGAAAACAGAATCCGCTCCCCGTCGATAAAGTGTATCACCAATGATATTATATTGTTGGGATTGGAAGCGTATTTTCCGTTGCTGAGTTCGTGAAATATCAGGCCGAAAAGATTGGGTTTGGAGATAAACAATAATATCCCCATACCATGGATCAAGTGTACTGATAAGAAACAAAGATTCGTCCACAATGGACTCTTCTGCCACTGTTTCAGTATCAGTAGAGGGGAAATTGCACATCAGTTCCGCAAATACCAAAGATTTCTTTGCCTTGGATTTTTCAAATTCCAAGTCAAATTCCTGCAGGATAACTATCCATTTGGAATATTTGCCCCTTAGCAATTGTTTGGTCAAAATATACATCATAGGGTTGCAATTAGAAATTACCGTGGTTTTACGTAACAAGATGTAATGTCTAAAACGTTGGACAGCTTGAACAGCTTCCAAGGCCAATTTCTCCACATGTGTGTATTTGATTTCAGTCGGATGCAAATTTCGACTAAGATAATAAATCACATGTTCATTGTGAGATTCATCTTCCTGAACTAGTACCATCCCAATGGTGGAATGAGAAGCAGCGAGATACAAAATGTAATCTTGGTTGTCGTTGGGAGGATGCAATAACGGTGCATGGGTCAACGCGTGTTTAAGTGCATCAAAAGATCGATCAGCGATCTCATCCCAAAAGAACAGAATGTCCTGTTTCAACAACCGAGTAAAACCCTTTGTAAGCTCGGCGTAGTTAGGAATAAATCTACGTAAAAAGTTCGCTTTCCTCTGCAAACTTTGGAGTTGGCGTAAAGTCGAAGGAGGAGGCAATTTAATGATGGCTTCGACCTTCGATGGATCGACGCGAATACCTGATTTTGAAACAACAAATCCCAGTAATCGACCCGATTCTACGCAGAAAACACATTTGTGCGGATTCAACCTTATCTGATAATGCCTACATCTCATAAAAATTGCTCGTAAATGAATGGGATGATCGGCCCTACGTAATGAATGAGCAGGTAAATCATCGAGATATGGCTGGACAATGTGCTTAATGTCATGAAATGCGTAAGACATAGCCCGTTGAAAAGTTGCTCCAGCGTTCTTTAGTCCAAAAGGTTGTTTACAATAAGCAAACGTTCCCCACGGACAAATGAAAATTGTTTTAGGTTGATCTGCAGGGAGTATGTTTATTTGATTATAGCCGGAAAAGCCATCCATGAAGGAAAACAATTCACTGCCAGCACAATCATCTATTATTTGATCGATATAGGGAGTTGGATAATTATCTTTTGGACACGCTCGATTAATATCCCTATAATTGATACATACTCTTATCGTTCCTTGTTTTTTAGTCACAGGAACAATATTCGATACCCAATCCGTTAAGGGAATTGGATAAATGAATCCTGCTCGAAGTAATTTTTCAACTTTAGCTTTTATAGCAGCAGCTTTTCTAGGATGAATTTGACGTAATCGTTGACGAACAGGTTTAGCATCCGGGTAAGTCTTAATTTCATGAACTACGATCGATGGATCAATTCCTGGCATTTCTTCATAAGACCAAGCAAACACGTCACGGAATTCTTGAAATAGGGCTTTATAAGTCTGAATTTCTTCATCTGTACAACAAGCACCTATATGAATGTTTTCAATTATTCCTGGTTTTACTGAAATGTCAATTGCAACCGTTCTAGATATATTTTCCAAATTTAACTCAGAATCAGGATTTTTCAATGGATTCTGAGGTTTCTTGGCATATTCAGCAGTAAAAATTGAAGCGAAATCATCTTCAAAATGATCTAATTCAGGTAAAAATGAAGATCGGTGATGTAAATCTTCCCATGGTAAATCATCAACAGACAAAAACTTACGAATTTTCTCATTTGTATGAACAAGTTCAGGAAATGTCGTTGTAATTGAACTAGATATAGAAAATGATTCCTCTTGGATCCCATTCATTGGATCAATTTCGGTTGAAGAGGGGTCGGAAAAAGTCTGTACAGCCTGGTATGCAATTTCAAATGGACTCAAAGGCATCACGCCATCAAATGAATCTATCTCGGATTCGGAAGGTACGATCCAAGGATCATCAAACATAATAGTGTCTGATGAAATCATGTGAATATTTGCAGTAGAAGGCGATACGTTAGGAGGAGGAAAGGAAAAAGTTCCTAGTAAACCAGAATCTTTAATCAAACCTACTCCAACATCCTTATAAGGGATAGTCGTTTTACCAACATGCTGGATTGTTTCTGTAGAGGCTGGGTCGGACGAGAAATAAGTTAACTAATCTATTGTCACGATCTTTCCTTGATATGGAAATTTTATGAGTCGAAAGACCGAAGAGACAACAGCAGTCATAGCATAGGACCAACTATGACCCAGTAGAAAGTTGTAATCTAGAGGGGCATCAACCACTTCCACATCTAGATCAACAATTTTACCTTCGACCCCTATGGGTAAATCCTGCAAAATACCAAAAGGTTGAAAACCTCGACCATCAAAAGCTTTTAGAATCGTCGGAGATTGGTTAATTGTAGGAGAACCAAGAGATTTCCAACACTGAATCGACATAATACACGTTGAAGCTCCCTCATCAATCACAGTCCGAAAATAGGTCTGTTTTTTACTAACACTAGAATCTGGAAAGCCATTTGGTGAGGAAGACGTGGTGTACTATTTTCTAAATCGAAGATTATAAGTTTAGAATCTTGAACATCAACAGCTCCTATGGCAGACAATAATAATTTACGCTGTGCTGGACACGATTTCAGCACTTCAAAAACCGACATTGCTGAAGGAGAAATAGCTAAGTCTTCAACAATGTTGTAATTCTGAGTAGCTCTTGCATGTGGATTGAAAGCTAATTTACGAAGAACACCTTTAGCAGGCGGTTTGATTATCAAGTCTGGATTTTGTTTCTCGATCTGTAGTGGACCGGAAACAGAAGGAGGTGTATTAGATGTATTTGCATTAGAAGACTCTGCTTCTTTGCCATCAGAAGGACTCTTAGAACCGTAATCTTGCGATCATGTCGCAACCCTTACATGAGACATCATCATAATAGGCTCTTCTAAAGTAGTCGAGGAAGAACCAATCATCTTACTATCTTGAATTGGAAAAGGATCCTTCAAGACAGCAGGTTGTTGCGATCCTTTAACAAATTTCGTAACCTCATCTCGATATGGACATTCTTTTGTGAAATGATCTTGTTCACAAATGAAGCAAGGATAGCGAGGTTTACGTTTTTCGTCATTGGATTCATATTTATCTGTTTTCTCTTTCAAATTATTTTTGTTTTTATTCCTCCCCTTCTTTTTACCACCAGATTTTGATTTTGTCGTAGATGTCTCAACGACATGAATATCGGCAGAAACTTCGGGAGAGGATTCTCCTTTCGGGGAATCAGGTAAAGTTATAATTGGAGAAGAATTCTTTGAGGATTTCTTCTTGCTTTTAGAATTGACTGTACCAATCATACCATCAGCGGCATGAGACCCTAAAGGAGCAGCAACTATTTGACCTTGTTTTGGAAGGTCTGGGATTTTTTCATGTAGAGTACCTGACTGCGTATAAACGAGGTCAAGGTACTGAGCCTGAGCAATTACTTGCTCTTCAGTAACAACACCAGCCTTAGCTACATCTTCAGTGATCTTGGGTAATAATGATTTAACAAACCATTCTGCCAAAATTTGATCTGGAATATAAACTTTCACCAAACGTCGTCTACGTCGCCATTCATGAATGTGATCAGAAATATACGTGGACGTAGATTGTTTTAGTGAAGTTAATAATTTTGTGCCGTTTTCGTATCTCACAGGAAACTGGAAATGAGTTAAGAAAGTTGTTGCTAACTGACTGAAATTATGAAACGAGCCTCGTGGCAACTCAATGTACCACTTGGCTGCAAGACCTATAAGGGTTCTTTGGAAAAGACGTAAGCGAATCGAATCATCAACGATTGAATTAGATGCACACCAAAGGTGATAAGTCATAACATGATTCGATGGATCCTCTCTTGACTTACCTTCGAATTTTGGTATATCACTGGGCAACTTATGAGGCATTGGCGGCCAGTTCTGATAATAGAAAATGGGATCATTTGTAAGGCGCGTCAAATCAGGTAAGTCCAAAGTTGCGATAAACGGTAATTGACGGTTAGGGTCACGAAAACCTTGAGAAGCCAAAGCAAATCCAGGAGGCGGATACCCAAGATAACTAGGAATCGGATTAGCATTAGGTATTGTATAACCTCCCGGATAAGCAGGATGAACCGGACCATACTGAGGTTGTTGATAAGTATAACCAGGGTACGGTTGATACTGATAGCTTGGATTCTGTACATAGGGACCGAATTGCGGCTGTCCCTGGTACGGTTGATACGTAAATTGAGGTTGACTTGTAACAACTGTACTTGTACCAGCTTGTCCTGCAGGCATCTGAACTGTAGTCTGAATGGAAGGTCCTGACTGAGGTACAGAGACTTGAGGGATTTGCATGAATACAGGGATAGAAGAAGTCGGTGCTACAGATACTCCAGAAATAGGTGTGACAGGTTGAACAGACGTTGCAGCAGTTTGAGGCGGAGTCTGGGGTGCACTAGGCCTAGACTGCTGAACTGAACTAGGTGCAGGAGTTTGAATAGCAGGCTGAACAGGTTGCTGGGTTGGACCAGAAACCAAAGGTTGTCCAGATTGATAAGGCAACTGCACATTAGGCTGCAAAGGCTGTTGATATTGGGACGGATCCCACACCATAGTTCCGAGGTATTGTCCCATAGAAGGTTGAACGTAAGGACCATAACCTAGTTGAACGTAGGGTTGATAATTAAGAGGTAAATTTCCGGCTCCTTGAACAGATGGTTGACCAGAAGGCTGTTGGTAACCTTGAATTGGGTACTGCCCTTGAGGTTGATAACCCTGAGGCACGTACTGAAGCTGGGGTTGATAAGGACCTTGAGGAGCATATTGTGCTTGGGGTTGACCTTGAGGAATGTAATGTCCTTGAGGTTGATAACCCTGAGGTATGTACTGTCCTTGGGGTTGCCCCCCAAAATAATATGATTCCACAGTTTGTCCTGGGAAAAAGCTACCTTGAGGTTGTGCCCCGGGTGGTAATTTACTTCCCTGAGGTTGCCCCCCAGGCGGTAACTGAGTTCCCTGAGGTTGCCCCCCAGAAGGAAACTGACTGCCTTGAGTTTGAGGATTGGGAATATTACCAGACATCATAAAAACTTGCTCTGCGTTCGACGTTTCAATTTTAAGTCTATTAAGACCAGATGATAACACATTTTCGATGGGTTGAGGAGCTGCTCCCAAAAAAGTACCAGACAAAGACTGATATCCCGAAGGAATAGAAGGACCACCATGTAAAAATGATTCAGGTGTTTGAGAAAACATGGATGACTCTCCAGCCATAAAAGATGACGGATAATAGCCTCTGGGTGTAGGATGAAATGGAATTCGAGGTGGATAAAAAGAAAGACCCGGATTCTCTAAAAAATATGTTAAAGAGAGATACCAAGGATTATTTCGAATGGGGCTGTAGAAAATAGATTCACGCTCCCTAAGATTTAACGATTGAGGGGAGTTGGGAAGAGATATGTCTTCGTCTGGATTAGTAAGTTCTTCAATAGAAATAAGTCCAAAGGGAAGATTTTCTGTAATGATATTTCTTACCCTAGGTGAACCTGGATCGCTAGAAGTTGGTGTGATAAATCCTGAGGATGTTTCTAACACAGAAGATTCAGTTTCAGGTTCAGAGATTTCAGGTTCGTCAGATAATTCACCAGAACGAGAAATATTTTCAGTAACTTCAGAAACTGAAATCGGTTCTTGAATGTATTCTGTTGTAGGTATTTGATGATCAGGATGTATAACTATAGCGGAGCTTTCAACTTTTGTTGACCTAATTCTACGGCTACTGTGTGGTACTAGAGCTCGAAGCCCTTCAAGTTGACTTGGTGAATATTCAGGGGGTTTCCCTTGTATTCTCCGGAATTGTCTCGGCAATTCCGCCACGATTAAAAATTATCTAATCACACGCAAACAAAGAAAAATTTCAATGAAAACACCTATAGTCTCTAAGAAACAAACAATTGAATCATTCGCTTAAAAATATAAGAGTTCAAACCACACACAAACAAGTAACTTTCCGTACTAAAAACACTAGTTGGTGATGAAATCCAACTTAGTAGAAGTTTAACACGAAAAGGGCGGTTGGAACAGTTACCCCGACAACCTGCTTAATGAAACAGACTGGCTCAAGTTTCTTCACAAAACCATCTCGAGTGAAGAGAACCCCCCAGAGAGTCCAAGTGAGTCTAGTCGACGTCTGTTCCAGGTATAGTGGGATCTTCCCTCCACCGTCACCTTAGGAAAGAATCCTAAATATTATGGCCTCTAAGGTTACCAACTGAAACAAATATACCTGGGGGAACAGTCTACGATCTGATACACACGCAAGGGCAAAGTAACAAAGCTCAATCCCCTTGAAGGCTCCTTGAAATAATCCAAGGTTAACCGACAAGTGACCCCTGGCTCCTCGACAATGGTCTATCCGAGGTTTACCATTTTTAATACGTGTATATCTTCTATCATTCCCAATGAGGAAGGATTGATTACCCCACTGGTTCAGATATGATCTCGTGCTTAACTCCTTTAAGAGGAGCTTCCCATAGCATACATGCAACAACTGGAATTCTTCCTACCGCAAGATTTATCTACTTGTTTGTTTTAGCTATCTTGGAGAGTTAATTACTCCCTAGTCCAAGATACTAGCCTAAGCTATGTTGGTGATAAGAGCCCTAGAAATAAAAAGATTACTAGATGAATTTTAGTTAAGCGTTACTTTTATGAGCTGTTTCTTAAGTCAATGGGTGCGGAAATGAAACTTTGGATGATGTGAAGACTCGACTTCCAAAAAACACTAAAATGCACCTATGATGATATTCAATTCTTTTTCTTTCAATGAACTTTCTATCTAAAGAAAGAGTTAGAGAATGCGATCTTTTAAATTCCTTCTTTAAACATGAAAAATAATTGAAAGAAACTATTTTTTCTTTTCAATAAACTATCAAAGCTCACAAGAAAAATCCTTTTCTTTTCAAAACTTAGAAACTACAAAACAATTTTCCTTCGAAAGAAAGCTACAAAAACTAAAACTACTCAAAACTGCAAACTCTAATCTTGAGATCTAAAATCTAAATTGAGTAAAATCTTTTAAGATTTTTTTTATGAATGTTTCCCTTAGTTGTTCAGCAAACTAAGAATCTATTCGTTCAGATAACAAACAGATCAAAAACACTCAAAATATGTTTTTATAAAAATGAAATTCAAAACTTTGAACCAAGTTTTTTCGAAGATTCGCAAAGAAACAAAAAGGCTCAATTTCTCAATATAGGATGTTTTCACAAATCAGGTCGGATTCAAAAGACAAAAAGAGATCAATGTAATCTGAGATACTGCAAATTGTCAAAAGTTTCGAATCGCTACTATGACCAAGTGAAAAAACAATCCAATCGGCAAAATCTTCTAGAAAATCATCAAAACATTAACACTGTTGGAGTTCATTCACAAAAAATTCTTGACAGAAACAATAATCAGTCTGGGCAGAAACCAAAGATCTAAAAATAAACTAGAAAAAGAAATCTAGAGGTTTTCTAAAATTTTTACAGGGTCCGCAGGTAACCAGTATTGACAGGTGCGGTCCCGCACTGTATTCTTTACAGAAAGTGCGAACCTGCCCGCACTGTCAAAGTAAGGCAGAGTGCGGTCCTAGGAAAAATTATAGAAAAACTTAAAATATTTCTAAATTTTCAAAAACAAGGAAAATCTAAATTACCCAGACAGAAATGTATCAATCAAAAACCAGGAAAAAATGTTTCCTCAAATCAAAAATAAAAGAGAACCAAAAACAACAAGTTCTATCCCCAGTATGGTCGCCATTTTGTTGTGTAGATTAATCCGTCTTGCGGACAAGACCGATCTCTCTAGTACTAAAGGTAACTAGCAACAAACAGCCAATTATACTAATCTCTCTCTAAGCATATAAGATTCATAAAACACTATATAGGTGTAAGGCCTACCTTATGTCCAACGCTTGCTTGATTTCGTTGAAGTCCTTCCCGTGCACTGAAAGAACGTTCCTCGTGAATCTGCAGTCACAAACAAGCAAAAATATTACACAGCACCTGTATAGACATTATTATAAACCATACTTATCATAATGATCAAGGAATTTATGAAATAAACCATGAATCGATAGTTTAATGAGAGAAATGAGTATATTTGTATTAACTTCAAATAAAGAAAACCTTTACAACCTGTGCCTTGATGTTGTGCAGGTCCTCCCGTGGTCCGAAGCAGGAATCTCTTCTAATTTGACAATCATTTCACTCTTTGAACCAAGACTAATAGAGATGAGTGATTTAACCTCGCAGAAAGTCTTAGTTAACTAAGTCTGAATCTCAATAGCATTTAACTTCAAATATCTTAAGCTTGAACTCCCTTTGAGGCTACCCAAGGCCTCTTTTTATAGTGGAAAAGAGGAGGTTTCTTGTTCCAAATATGAAGGGATAGAATCCTCCTTCAAAGGGATTAGCTCCTTACATCAAGGGGTTAGCTCCATTAAGTGAGGGATGCATGAACCTTCTCAAAGCATATCCATTCCCGAAAATTCCCATCTAGAATCTTCTAGAATTCATTTGAAATTCACTTTTTATCTTTACTTTCTCGCCTTTTTGAGTTTTACAGAGGTCCGCACCCATGACACAAAGAACGTGCGGCATGGTTCCGCAGGCAAGCTAAACTTTAGGTGCGGGACCGCAGGTAATGAATAGAGAAAGTGCGATACCAATATTTAGGGGATTTTAGGAACTTTTCTCTGATTTTGTAAGCTTGATATGAGGAGCAGATATGTTAGACTTGCAAAAGGAGGAAGTATGAGTAATAATGAGCTCATACTCATAATAAAATGTCAGGATGACAGATTTTAGTGTAACAGATGAGTGGCCTCAGATCGGACGGCATGCATCAATATCACGCCGAGCCCATAGTCGAACTTTAACGTCCGGGGAAAATGGTATGGCCATACCACCCAAGGCCACGTGTCGGCCGGTAGGGTTGATCGCTGCCAAACAGGGAAAACCGCCTCCTTCTTAAAAGCGGTGCGATGAATTCCACCCGGTTTCTTCTTTTTAATATAACGACAATAAAACATTAAAAACCCAAAAATTAAATATACACAAAGGTTTCGTGTCGGGAGGGTTTTATAGTTGCGATTTGGCTTGGCACCCGACTGCGTGGCTGTGGGTTATGTGGAAGATAATATGACCTGGGAGATAGAATGGAGGGCTAATCGGCATCGGAGAACTTTGTGAGGCAAAAGACTTGTGCTCTGTTTTCCTCTGATGTGGTAAGCGCCCAAAGGGCTTAGCACCTGGGTCCAGCACTAGGGCATATGGAGGGGAGGGGTTAATGACTTAGCCCAAGGGAGCTTAAACCTTTACACCAAAATATGTATTTTTTATGAAGTTTTCAATGTTTTTCAAAGGTTTTGAGGGTTTCGATAAGGCAAAGAGGGAGTCTTAAACCTTATCAAAGGGGGTTTCGATGGGAGGGGAAGGAGAAAAATAGGAAATGAAGGATTTCGATGAGAATGAAAGGGGTAGAAAATGAGGTTAGTTTTGGAAGTGGGATGAACGGGAAAATGGTGTTTGCAACAGTATCATGTCTTTGAAATCAGCAGGATTTCTGAATGTAAAATGGGCACAACAGTGAAGATTTGGACAGAGGCATGAGGCCTTTCAAGAGTATTCAAGAGCCAACACTTTTTAGCAATAAAATTTGTTCCTTGAAGGCTCCAAAAATGATTTAGCCACCTTTTAGTATAACAAATTTCATAGGTGGATAACAGGTTCTACTTAGAGTATAGTAAACAAATGAAATGATCAAATCTCCAGTCCTAGTAATCCACAATTATAAGAAGAATCTAGGCAAGAAACAGCTATTGAACACATCAATAATTGATCTAAGCTCAACACAGCAAACACCGGAGAAAATCTCAGTAGAGAAAAAAAATGCAACAACACCAAACTTGAATGTTTCTCTTCCTCACGCATTCACTGATAGAACTCATTCACAAACACCGACTTCAAGACAATTCAAACAGCATGGCTGAGTGGTGCAACCTAGTCCATGGTTTTCAATTATCCTCGCATATCTATCAATGAAACGACAAATTTGGGATGTTGGATTTGTGTTGCAAACTAAAACGACCCTCTACTCGGCTCCACGAACTCCAACTCCAGCTCTGGAGCTCCACGCATACTTTCTCCTCATCCTGTGGCTTTGACTTCCTCAGGCGCACTTGTAAACCACTGAGCAGACAACGATCCACACACCAAAACGACATTCACTAGATTGCGGTGACTAGGTCTCTCCAGGAAACAACTTTCTCTAGTGATTCTCCTCTGGCCCCATACGTTGTAGCCCAGTCACAGCAGTCCATTCCACTTCAACCAAGGCACTATCTCCATTGCAAAGCTTTGTCCACGATGACATCCCTGATAAGTACGGGCAGGGCCAAGATTCATCAGTTGTGGAGCTTGCTGAAGCATTCTCTGTATCTGCATCTCACAATCTTCATGCACTCCATAGCACAATCTTCACGCACTCCACAGTGAAAATACAACTTCACTCAAACGTGGATTTATTCTGCAAACATTCATGCAGATTGCACGACTTCACACAACACGCAATTAATTCTTTAGAAACCTCACATACACCCAGAATCTCCATGAGCTCCAATACCACATGTAGAAAATTAAATAACTCATAAAACACTCATAAAAATACCTGAGACAGAACTAGCAAAATAGGTTGTCCTCACATATTCTTCATTTTTCAAATAATTTAATAATACAAATAAATAGATGAGGAATTTGTCTCAAGATAGTGCGTCTATCTTGGACAACTTGGTTGAGAAAATATCTCAACCACACACTAATCTAGGAGCTAAGTTAGGTAGGCCTAAAATAACTCCAAATTAGGAGGAACTAAAATAATCTATAAAATTAGGCATAAAATCCTAATTTTCAAGGTTAATTAATTTAATTATATTTTTGGATTTATAATTGTTTTTCTCAAATGAGAGTGATGCTAACATCAGGGATGAGGGAGATATCATTGATTTAAAATCAACAGGGTTGCAGAAATTTTTTAGATGACAATTCGTGGACGGAGGCTCTCCTCACATTTTTTAAATTTTTTGGTCCAGAATTTTAGACAAATAATTATAGATCTGATCTCCCCTTGAAAAATCACTCGATTTCAAAAAAAAAAAAACAGTCGAATCGGAGTCTGTATGAGGAAGTTATCGCTAATTTAAAATCAGACATTTGTTCAGAAATTTTGTGACGGTGGGCCAGTTGCAGCGCAGATCTGAGTTTCCAGAGTGCCTAGATCAGGATTTTAGTCCCATTTGAAGACACAAAATGATTGTTTTATTTCCAAAAACAAGCTATAATAAGGATTTCGAGCCATATTGACATAGTTGTGGTCATTTTAAATTTTCGCCCAACCGTAAGTAATTTCTAAAAACCCTCACTCTATTTTATTGGTTCTAGAAAGATATATTTTACAAGAAAATATGATGACTCAACTATTGAAGAATTCCTTAAAGAGAAAAAGGTAATATTAAAACAATTATGGAGATATTTATTACCCTTCAATTTTAGAGATGAGGCTACTAGATGGTGGTACTCACTTAACACAAAACAGTTGGGAAACCTTCCTGATGAAGAATTTGAAAAAAATCCTTTTGGAAAAATGGTCTCATACTAGAAAGCAGGAAAATCAGAGAAATAAAGGGTTATTTTCTACAGGTATCTCCTTATTACAGGTTCATGGAGGTATTCAACAGAAGAAGATCATTGTTTCTATTAGTCCAAGTTGCAAGCATAATTTTATCAATGTTAATGTGGCAAGACAATTACAAGTTTCAAGATTTGCAGGTCAGATCTATTACATTTGTCATATTTTCATAAATATATATAAGTTAGAGTCATGTATATGAAGATATTTTACACTTGTAAAGATAATTTTAGTGATGTAAATATATGCCTCCAAGACCTTGTTAAATGCTCCAAGGAAGCCGGCTAAATTATATTGATGTATACCTTGATGAAGTTGGCCTAGAAATCATGTCGGCCTAGAGGCAAGGAAATTCACTATATAAAGGTGATTGTGGCTTCATTATAATAAAAATAATTCAGAGAAGTTTGCAATAAATAGTGTGAGATAAGATCTTAGTTTGGTGCAAAGAAAGGAGACAATTCAACGAAGGAAGAGAGGCTCTTTTGGTATATTTTTTTTGGGTCTAAGTCTAAACTGTAGTGCGAGGAAAGGAAGGGAGATACCGCAGAAGGAAATGCTACTAGGGTATGCGAAGAAGAGGTCAAGTTCTCGGTCATATTAGTCTGCAATCTATTGCATAAAAGATATCACAATCAATGCAAAGGTAAGGATGCACAAGCCTCTTTCTTCAGCTTATCTACTACCGTAATTTCAGAAGTAAATTCAATGTCAAGAAGGGTTACTACATCAAGATAAGAGATCACCCTCCTTGGGCATCTATGGTGCTAGAAGAGGACCAAGAAGAATTATGTTAAAGGTTGAGGTCAGATCAAAGGAAGAACAAAAGGAAGCACATCATTTAAGGACTAGGGACCGAGCTTTCTAAGGCTAGTACAGAACAGTGTAGAAAAGAAACAATCTACACTAGGAGCCAATAGGGGAGAAGTGAAAAGGTCTTGGAGGCATATATAGGTCAAGGGTTTGTGTCATGATCATGGTACTTGTCAATTGAAATTATATAAGAAGAATTAGTTGCGCGTTTTCCTCTCCAAGAGGGAGAAGTTTTGGCCCTGGCTTGAAGAGCCAACATCTTGTGTCTTTTGTGATTTGATAATTGACCTGATGAAAGACCTAATAAGCTAATGAATAGAAGATCTAAGTAAGATAAATAAGTTAAAAAGTAATTATCAAGCATAGAATTGAATTAAACTACGCCCTATCAAATTCTCAACAGATCCCTCAAACAATAACTAATCTATAATAAATCAGACTTGTAAACACACTTAAACCTACAATAAAATTTGTATTTTATTAATGCAATATTGAGTGATTGTGGTTGCTATGCAATATAGTGAGATGTGGCCTATAATGGCTAATGATAACATTACAAACTTTAGTAAATAGGCAGTAAAACTATAAAATAGTAAGCACATAGAAATTACGAATAGGGGATCAAAAACTAGCTTGAAAGCTCATCTACACACGGACCAAGAAACTATTTTCATAACTAGTTTTAAATATAAATGTACAATATGCAATCAAAGCATATAAACATAAAAGATGTGATAATGAAAGCATGAAAAGCAAATATTTACTACGTTAATGCACAATAATGAAAAGAGTGTATTTGCTTGAGTGGTGGGAGGCCTTCCACTACTCAAAAACTAGACTTAACTTAAAACTAGAGGTTGACACTTCAAAAGCACTTAATAAGTTGATCAAAATGTCTAATAACTAGCCTGCAATCCAAATCCTAGATCTAAATTCAAAATCTGATTTCTCAAAACAATAACATGATTTGGAGAGCTAAGTTTTATTGCCTTTGTAGGCAAAAATTCAACAAAATATCAAAAAAAAAAGTTCTAAATAAATTACAGCCTATTCTAAGAGCAATATTTAATCAAATCGAACTTGTTGGGCACTAAGATCATGGATATAATCTCTAAAATCAAATCTAGATGTTTTTAGCAAATTGTGCTATGTTTTAGCTTCCAGAGCCTGCACTGACCATGCATTGATCGAGGGACTTGGAGAAATTTTGGGGTAATCAAGTGGGAGACTCACCATCTCGAGATACTAGCAATCAAAACCCATGTTCTAGATTTTACGTAGATTGTCTGCAAATATAATAACAAATGATGATTCACGAAATATATTAAAATCTGTGATTTTCTATTACAATGCAATTAATTACATGAAATTTTAAAAATTAAAAAATCAATAAAAAAACACCTTGGAAAAGTGTTAATATAGGCAAAATATGGGAAGATCATAAATGACAAAAAGACATTTCTTTGAGGCTAAAGAAGTAAAAAACCATAGTAATTTTTTTGATCAAAAAGAGGACTGAAATTATTTTCCCTTATAGAAAAGTTAACTTCCATTAGAGTACTAATGTCTTTGGCTGCAATATTTGATCTAGAGATAGAGTAAATGGATGTAAAGACAAAATTTCTATATGGTGATTTGGAAGAATAAATGTACATGAAACAACCTAAAGGGTTTGTACTAAAGGGAAAGGATAAGTGGGTGTGAAAGCTTAGAAAGTCCCATTATAGTATGAAGCAATCACACAAGATGTGGTACCAAAAGTTCAATACATGCATCTAGGGATTGGGATTTATGAGAAGGAAAGTTGATCAATGTGTATATCTCAAGTCAAAAGGCAGATCTTTCAAATATGGAATGTTGTGTGTTGATGGCATGCTGAAGACTAGAAATAAAATGGGTGCAATCAAGGACATGAAGATGCAATTATCCTCCCAATTTGACATGAAGGATCTCGATGATACACTTTTCATTGTTGGAATGGAGATCAGGAGAGTCTGTGCAATTATAAAACTCTTGATAAGTTAGAGTAAGTACATTGAAACAATTCTAAAGTGTTTCAACATGTAGGATTGTAAACCAATGAAGGTATTAATTCCTATTTTGGAACAAGAATTATTGAACAATGTCCAAAGACATAGGAAGAAAGAGAAGGTATGGCATGTGTTCCATATGCAAGTCTTGTAGGTAGTTTTATGTATGAAATGGTATGCGCTCGACTGAATATTTCTCATGTAACTAGAGTATTAAGTAGATACATGACAACACCCAGAAAAGAGCATTGGGATATCATCAAAAGAGTTCAGGTATTTGCATGGCACCAATGATCATGTGATTTTTTATCATGAAGGACTTGAAGATGATAGTGAATCAACTATACAAGGATTCTTCATTGGCAATCTGGATAGAATAAATTTGACTAATGGATGTGTTCAAATTGTTCGACAAAGCTATTAGTTGGATGAAGAAGTGGCAGTTAGTCATGCCTCTATTGACAATGAAAAATGAATACATGGTAGCCACTCATGCAAGCAAGGAAGCAATGTGGTTGTGGAATATATGTTTAGATATTGTGTTTTCTAAAAAATTATTATGGATAAATTATGATAGTCATATTAAATCATCTTGAAAAAGAACCTAGCTTACCATTCAAGGAAAAAATATATTGATTTACAATACCATTTCATTAAAGACATGGTGGAAAGAGAGAAGGTGTTGTTGGTAAAAGTAGACATGATGAAGAATGTTGCAATTCTAAAAAATTCAATGAGTTTTGGTAAATTATCTTAGTGTAGAAAGGATTTAGGCCTTGGGTCCCTTGTTAACTAAAAACATGATATTAACAGTAAATGCAAATAAGGAAACAACTGGAATAATATTGAGTTGTTGTACTCTTTTCAAGTAATGTCATTTGATTAGATTTTAATCAATTGATGTCTATTCGGGCAAGACAATTAGGAATGTACCTCAATAAGTCTAGCCGGGAATAATTAACTAGGTACATCCATTTAATACGATGGGCGAAGTCAAGTCGATGGAAAGATAACTTGACATTTGAGTTGATAGGTTTATGTTCAAGCTAAGAATACTAACCTCAATTGAAGTTATCATGTGGTCGAGTAGAAAATCGAATTTGATAATATACTAGAGAAGTTGAAGGGATCGCAGACGAGCATACTCAACTTAGACTGGTGATTGAATGGAATCGAATATAGTTGGAACTAGTTGGAAAATGGTTATGAAACTTGAGATTCATGACATCTCAGCCAATGATCTTTAACCATCCATACTAATTTGAGACTCTTTGAATTAGAGTTTTCTACGCCTATAAATAGAGCATGATGTAAGTCCAATGAGAGATGATGATGCATGATAAAAATATAATGTGTGTTGTACAAATTCATTAGTGTTATGTGGAGACCAAGGTTGGATTTCACTGTAACTAACTATAATATTTGGTTAAGAATATAAGAGTAATGAAGCTTAGAGTTTGGTTGGTTTTCCTGGTTAAGGGATTCCAAGATAAAATCTCTATATTTTCTGTAAATATTTATGGTGTGCCATTGTTTATTTTATGTTCTCTAAGTTCTCTCAAGATCTTAAAATGCTTATTTTAATTGAGCTTCTATTATAGTTTATATGTGTAGTCAACTTTGTATTTGTACTTTTGGTGTATGATGTGTAAATTAAGTGTCTTAAGCCCAACCCATTCATTGATCCACCACCACCTCCTTCTCCTCCTCCACTTACATCACCATTTCAATCATCCACCGATACACCACCTCCTCCTCCTCCTCCTCTAGATGTGTCACTAGCTATACCAAATTCCATCGATTTGTTGAAAATGTAACTAGTTTTGGTCTTCATAATTGTTGTACTCATTTCAATATGTATCGTATGTAAAAAAAAACAAAAGAAAAGAAAAAGTTGCTATTATAAAGCATGGATTTCATGCTCCTTATTTATGGTCTTCTAGGTAAAATCATGTTCTTCATGCTTCTAGGGTTTGTTAGGTCTTATAATTTACTGTCATGAGCCAAAGGAGCCAACATCATGTTTATAAGACCCTTCTGGGAAAAATTTAATTGTAAAAGGAATTATTTTTTAGTCTAGAAATTATTGGAAACTCCAAAAGTACAATTCGTCCTAAAGGAGGGAATTCGACTCCTTGAGAAGGATATATAAAGAATCAATTTGGCCTCATTTTTTGCCTACTCACTTCACAAGTTTGATCTATCAAGAAATAATTTGGTTTGTACCTAGGAAGTAAGAAAAAAGAAGAGTGAAGGTCTAGGAGAAGAAATATGGACGAAATATCTTGTTTTTGGATCTCTTTCTCTCACATGTGAAGTTCTAGGGTTTATGGTGTTGCAGAAGGCAGTCAAAATTGCAGGTCCGAGTTGTAGGAGGAAGAAGTGCAGAATATTGTGGCTAGAAGGAAGAAAGCCCTACCTTGACCTTATTGACCTTGGGAGAACTATCTTTCTCTGGGTAGGTCTCAGGAGAAGGCTAGATTAGGGTTTCCAGAGAAGTTTCAAGGCCAAAATTGTAGGTTCAATGTTGTAGGACGAGTTGTAGTATTGAAGCTAGCAGGGTCGAAGTTGCAGTGTGAAGTTTGTTGGTGAAGAATCGAGGAAGGACTTGTTGGAGGGCCGATTTGGTACTTGGAGGAGGATTTTTTCTAGGGTTTGAATCTTTGTGTCTCATTTTGAAGCAGTTTATATAAGAAGAGAATATTTTACTATATTTTTCCCTTTGAGGGGTTTTACCCTATCTTAGAGCCTAATTTCTATCTCCTCTGTTGTTTTTTCATTCTCCATATTTTTTTGAGGAAAAATATTTTTTTGATGAAAATATCTAACTAAATAACATAAGAGTAACCAAGTTCACAACCGAGTATTAAGGTAAAGGAAAATAAGATTTAATAGCTACCACTTTCATCTTTCAAACATGGTATCAAAGCTAAGGTGAACAATGAAGGCAGATGGAAGGACACTAGAAGGAATTACTTGTCAAGGGGTAGGAAAAGGAAACCCTCAAGAAAATACTAAAGAATAATACTTCAAGAAGGAATGAAGACTCATTGGTAGAAAACTGATAAGGAAGGTTTCTACTGAATAATATCAAGACTACATCAAATTAAAAGTACAAGAAGGGTGTTGATCTCTCTTGAAAGAAGATTTAATTTGAAGGCATGTTTGAAGAAGGCATCAAGGATGTTGGAAGTTGTTGTTGGTAGAATCCTAGGAAACATATTCAAATACATTGTTGAAGACTCTTCAAGGATCTTGAAGGCATTAAGAAGGTTGAAGATATCATCGAGGAGAATTTTGGTCATCAAGTAAGTATCACATTATTACATCATGTCTGAATCTACAGGTCATATGGGTTCTTTTTGTAAGGAGAGAAATAAGCTCGTTGGAGCATTAAATTATCTAGCATGGAAGAAAAGGGTTGACATGATACTCACAAAACAAGAAGTAACATAGTATGTTACAAGGGAAATTACTAAACCAAACAAAGATAAGACATAAGAACTAGAAAAGTACAAGAAAGGGGAAGTAAGGGTCCAAAGGATCATAGTTGAATCTATTAAAGATTCTTTGATTCCATTTGTTGCAAACTTGAAAATTTCCAAGGCTATGTATGACAAACTAGTGAACTTGTACTATGTAAGTACATCACGGCAAAATATTTATTTTCAGAATAAGCTACATAGAATGAATAATTCAAAGGATGAGGATATGGCATCCTTTCTCATGAAATTCTCTCAGCTAAGAGACCATCTGCAAGGACTTTGGGAAACAATTTATGATTCGGAAGTTTCCATTTGTGTACTAAATGCATTACCACCAGAATGGAGCAACTTTGCAACAAGCATCTACTCCAAGAAAGATTCAACTCCCTTTGATGAGTTGTGGGTTCAATGCATTCTAGAAGAAAAGGATCAAGGTACAAGATGACATTGGATAAGATAAGCAATCTCAAGCCTTTCTAGCCTGAGTTAAGAAGCTGAAGAAGGGAAAGTTTGGAAATTCCAAGAATAAATACATGTCCAAGGTTCAATGATTTAATAAAAATGAGTTTGGACACTTTAATACTGACTTTCCAAGCCAACAAAACAACAAGAGAAAGGAAAGAAGTGAAGTTCATGTAACTGAGGCATTGGGAGAACCTGAGAAGAAGCCGGAAAAGGAAGAAGTGAAGGATATTTACTATTATAAAAAGGCATCATGGTTGGTTCTTGGTTAAAATTGATATTTCCTTTAGGATAGTATGCATTTTTGTTTACTTTAAAGGAATCCTATTTTTAGCATCACAGTTAGAAGCATGTGATAGTAGCATATGTATAGTCTACTTGGTTAAGTTTCTTTGTAAAATTATTATAGTACTTCAGAATAGATAGATATACCATTTTTCATATTGATCATCCGGGAATTATCTAACATTATGTTAGAGGTAGTCATCTTGCTTAGATGGATCATCATGATCCTGGAAGAACCATCATGACGGAAGGTTCTTAGGAGAAGCACTCTGAAAAAGTTAGTATACATTCCATTTAATGTGGAAGAAATACTGGTAAAGGGATGAAGAAATGCAATGGGTCAGGATGAAGGCTCTTTGTGAGATATGTATATCTTGATGATGGGATAAGAAGCATAGGAATGCAAAATAAAAATGACTCTTGGTTAATATTCATGTAGAATCTTGTAACATGCTTCGTATCATTGTATGATATTTTTGACTTACTGATCTGAATGGAGGATGTTAGTAATGCTCAACTAAATCCTCATTTAGAATTTGAAAACAAAAGTCTTATGTGTGCTTAAGGGGTCAAGGTTTCTTGCAAATTATCAAGTCTCATGTGTGTTTTTCATGTCAATTTAGTGAGAAATTTAACATAAAAATAAGAGTTGAACAGCAGCAATAAAAGTACAGAACATCACCATACATAACATTAACATAGGTATTTGATGAAGGAGTTCACCCCTCCACGGCTACATCTCCTTGGTCCAGCTTCCATGGCTTGGGCCTCTATATTATGCTCAAATTGTCAAATTGACTTGTTTACAATGCTCCTTTGCTCCTGTAACCTACTCCAATGTGTCCAGAATGGCTCAAAATGGTCAACTAGCCTCTTTCTGAGCCTCAATTGGTCGAAATTTACAAAAATTATGGCCTCTTCAATTTTTCCCAGTAAATCTGGCCCTAAACTAGTTAACTAGCAGTTTCCCCGAATCTGGAGGTCTGTCAATTAATTGTTAATTGAAGGTTAGTGCTAATTAAGAGCACTTAACGCGCTAATTATGTGCTTAATTTAATCCACATTAACTTTCAGATTATCACTAATAAACAAGTTCAGGATTAATAAAACGTGGTTTAGTGGTTAAACTTCGCTTAAGGTTTGGAGCTCATGTCGGTGATTCGGGCGGTGATTATGTGGACTGGGGCTGGCTCGTCTTTACCCCTGCCACAATACATAGTCTTATTCAAATATAATCGAACTACCATTATAGTTAATAACTAACACAGAGTGGAGGCGGTAAGGCATTGTGTTGTGTGGTGGGAGGTCGCGGGGTCGAACCCCGACGCCTCCGTCCAGAATTTGACCAAAAATTTTACCCAACATTTCAGCCTTGGGGGGCACGTGGCAGCCTCCGGGCTAGCCACGTATCATGTCCTTATTGGTCTAACCATCACCAACCAAATTCAATGCCCACACTTGTCAACTGGTCATTGGTCCACCTAGAGAATATTCTGAGAATATTATTGGAATATACCTTTTTTTGACTAGACAGTACGGATGCCTATTCAGCATCCCTAATCCAAAATTTACATGTTTAGCCAAGCGAAAAGATCGCGTTTCTGGGAGCATACGGCGACCATTTCGTGAAACGAAGTGTGTCATATTTAGAATGACGAGCACTACGCGTTCGTTTAGGTTATGAGACAATCTGAAAACTAAGCACCTAATCACTTACTTAAATATGTATAAAAGATTAAGAATTTCTCTAGAATGTATAAATTAATGATTAACATCCAGTATAATCTCTGAAAGAAAAAGTTGTAACTTGGTAATCAAGTTCGATCCTTGGGCACTCTAATGCATGAAGGAAGATTCATATGGATATGGACCATGAGGATGTTAATGGAATGACAATGTCATCATGATGAGGTAAGTATAATTTTAATCATTATTGGTTATTTGGTTAACTTATTATTTTGCTACTTGAAAGAATGTTGCAGAAATACATGATGGCATTTGAGGCAAGTTCAATTGAAGAAGGTTGTTGTTGTTTCATTCTTGATATTTGTTTTATGAAAATATCTAACTAAATAACATGATAATAATAACTAACTTCACAAGCAAGTATTAAGGTAAAGGAAAATAAGATTTAATAGTTGCCACTTTCAATTTTCCAACACGGTCCACCCACTACTCCTCCCTCCTCCACTTTTGCTATACATACACCATGATATTTCATCCATGATTTTGCACACGATATGGTCAAATCAAGTGATATACCTATTGATGGAGAAGCATTTCATGCTTTTATTTTATTCTCATTTGGCATGTGTAGTAAAATACCTTCTAGTACCCCCTGGTAGTAGAGGCATTGATGTCTATGGCTTTGGTGTTGAACTTAATTAATTGTTATATATTGTTGTATATGTGATTTCAAATATATGTATGACATGTTTATTGATTTTGACGAGATGTATATTTCTCATTTTTATTGATTTATATATTTTATATGTAAATCATTCATGTAGACTATTTTTTCCCATGTCATGTTTTTCTTATCGTTGTTGTTTGAATTATTGAATGTATTATGATGCAAGAGAATCTTACCTCCATGTCAAAATAAATTTTGAACATAGATAAGGGTATTTCATTTACCAAAGAAGTTGGTTCCCTAATTTTTTTTATTTAAATGGATTTTCCTATGTTCTCATGAGAAAATGCAAATAAATTATGAATGTTGTAAATAGTAGAAGTCTCGAGAATATTTGAGTGAGTTAGAGATATCATATGGTTAGTTAGATCTCTTGGGAAAATACATATAGGATATATAGTAGTTAGTTTGTAGAGGAAATTGTGGATCTGAACCTGCATTTAGTTCAGGATCCTTTGTATAATTATGTAGCCAAAAAAATTGTGAAATGTGTGTAGAAGTGTGATAGTGATAGAGGAGAGAGATTCGAGAGGCTTAGAGGCCAAGAAGGGTCGAATTAATGTAAATCGGGATAGGAGAAGCCTTTGTAATTCCATGTATCTGTGTATAAACATTAATGGAGAAACTTCATTCAAGTGTTTGAAGTATGCATTATGCATAATTTAGTTCTTGTTGATTGTTGCGATGATGTGTAATAGAACTTTATTCCTATACATGAGCATGATACAAACCACGCAAAGTTAAGATCAGGAGATAGCATGCACAATGACCTACAAAAAATCAATAAATACAGTAAGGGGATCTACTAAAGATTAGGAAGGACAGCGGGAGTGATTTTCCCCAGCTAAAACCCGTAACCACTCCTTCTACACATTGTGTTAGTGTTCTTGGATATGAGTACACATATAATATTGTAGATAGATTCATGTTGATATAGAAACTAAGTGTTAGCTTATCAATATGCGAGTGGGAGGTTGTAAGAGCGACATATAAGTTTGAAAATAATGACAAGGTTGGAGTCCAAATACACAGGCGAGAGGAGAAAATATTTAGTATCGGGATCTAATGGGAAAATCTCGAGATCTATTTCCCGGAGGATCCGGCCGCATGCATGGTTGGATGGGTTAGGATGATGTGTCTCGACGAGATAAAAGAACTGTGTATTAATGGAAATGTGCCACGCCAACATGTGAAATCTAGCCAATACGGAGGGGTTCGGGATGATGTGTTCAAAACAAGAAATAGAGGAGCGGGTCCCTGGTCACTAGAATTTATCATATTGCAGGAAATTTAAAAGCATCAGAAGTTAATAAGGTAGGTAGCACCTAGATATAATAGATATGAGTTTGGGTTCCAGTGGTTATTTTAAAGTGATTTCGAACACGGTGCTTTTGTTAATAATGTTTGGGCTACGGTGGTTCTAGCTTGAAAAATAAGGGAAAAGTCTGATCTAGCATTGAGAATAGTTCTTGGAACAAAGAAGAACTTTGATCCTCAGTATTGATAGGAAATTGGGTTTGAGAATTGACATTTCGCACTGGTAGCATAAACGATTCGGAAACTTTTCTTAGAATAGCACACGAGATTGGATTTGAACCAAACCTTTAATGTTGTTATGTGAACGGGTAGATAGGTATTAAAAATGGGCCTTCAAACGCACCATGGAAGTGAAGGAAACACCTAAGTGGGGTTATCACTAATAAGTGGTTAGGCCTGCATCCATTGGTATTAGAGATTTTAAAATCTTTGAACCCAAAACTAAAAAAGGATGAAGTTTGGAAGAGGAATAGAAGACCCCAGTAGTAGTTAGGTCGCTTCCAAAGGAAGACTAGCGGATAAAGAGTTCTCGAATACAAAGTTTTTTTTTTCCTTTTATTTTGCAGAGGTTTGTGAAAATTTTGCAAGGAAGGTTGGAATTTTTTTCTTTAATATCGAGAATAAATTTTTTGAAGTTTTTATGAATAAGATTGCAGAGAATTTTTTCTGGAAGAGGATATACAACTTGAGTTGTTCTTTAAGAGGAATGATATGGATAGAAGAGTACACAAGGAGGAGATAGAATATTCTCAAAGGGAAAAGCATTGAAGGGACTGTAGCTAGCATTAATGTTTTCATGATAACTCTGGGGTGATAATATATTTGCAGGTTGAAATAAACATTAGCAGGGGGGTTGACATCAACCAAAAATACAACAATGTTTTGAAAGACGTAGAGGGAGTAGGCAGATCTATCAGGAGAAAGAGGAATTGTGGTAGAACCCCAGCAGCAAAGAAACTAAATTGTTGAAGAAAGAAAGAGGACAACACAAGTTCTCAAAAATAGGAAGTGAGCAATTGAAGAAGCATAAGCCCGATAGCTTTAAAATCTAAGGAGTAGGAGTGCTGAGAGAAGGTTCTATTGTAAAGGACCAGAAAGAGGACAAATTCCAACAACAAAAGTTAGGTAGAGGTTACAAAGGCAGTTTCGCAGTGAGTGTGGGTAGAATTGCTAAGAGGAAGAGAAGAAAGAATAGGATACCAAGAAGGAGGACTTGGTATTGGTGACAACTAGCAGACTTTTTACGAAGATGGAGAAGGCTTGTTGCATATCACAAGTGAACGAGGAAAGTTCACTGAAAGAAAAAATGAAGACAATTGTTGATATTTATGTGAAGGGTTCAGAGGAAGGTCTAAACCAGAAGAAGAATACCAATGTAATTGGAAAGAGGAGTAGTAAATAAGAAGTGGAGAAGAAAATGGTTGAGATAAGAGAATACATCAATAAGTTAAAACTGTGGTTTCAAGACAAAGAAAGAGATCATAATTATGGATGGGTACTAAGGAGGGAACCAGTACAATGGTCAGTTAAGAAATTGTATGCGAGGAAACTGAGGAAGAAGATGACGCATTTGATATTAACCTTGTTAAGGAATCTTAGAATAACTGAATATGAGGAAGAATTAGGATATACATGTGCACCGGAACAAGGACCAATCCTTGGAGAGAGTGATAGTGACGAAGGTAAGGAGGAGAAACCATTTGAGAGTTTTACATATTGTTCATAGGATCAGTATATGATGGTCGAATAATTGATGAAAGATAAAGGTTGTATCGAATTTAAACCTGATAATTGGTGTGTGGATACAGGACTTGTTGTTGATGTTGAACAAATTATTAATTTTTTTGTATGCAGAGATGATGGACAAAAAATTGGTAAATAAAGGGAACTTCTAGAGGAAGAATTTTTGCCTAAAGATAGAAATTATGGACCATTAATAAAATTTGTTGTGGAAGAAAATGATGGCGTAGATGAAGTGAAAAAGTAACATCAAATATAAGGATTAGATGTAGACATGGAAAATGTTAGAAGATGGAGTATGAAATTATGGTGGATTGCAACAGTTCAAAGGAGGATAAGACTAAGTTTTCCATGCATGAAATACAACAACTAGCAAACAAAATCGATAATAAGTCCCAACAAAAATATGATATATTTGGAAAGGATGAAGAAACACGAGTGATTACCAAGAAAGCTTCAATGGGAGTAGAAAAAAACACCACAACAAATTTCAACAAGGAAGCAGTAAATTGTACCAACCATAAGACAAGCTAGACATTGAAATTTAATATATGAGGAAACTTGTGTTGAAAGGGCCTAAGAGGAGGTATTTTAGAAAAATAAGAATGGATGACAACATATTGCAAATGACTGAGTGAGTGTACATCAACAAGGAAGGAGGATCACTGCAACATAAATTTTGGAAGCCTGGAAGAATGAAGGAGACAATCATAAAGCAACATCAACATGACAGAGAAAATGATCAGCTACAACATAAATTTTGGGATATAGGAGGATTTTACAACTCCATATTAGCACATGGTTATGAGACCATTAATATTTTATATGTTGAGAAATCTAAGGCAAAGGAATGGGTTGATTTATCTAGAAATAACAATTGCTTGTGATGCAACTTTACTTAGTCTTTTATTAGCTTCTTTCTTTCTCTTGATTATGTTAATTTTTTCTATCATCAAATAGCTGCCAAAACATAAATAAGCATGAGACAAGGACACAAAATATAGGCAATCAATCAGGGTTAAAACCTCTCCAATTTGAGAGGAAAACCCAAACAAATTCTTCTTATAGAATCTTCAAGTGATGAATTCCAAGACCAAGACCCTTGACCTAAAAACCTCTCCAAGACCAAGTCACAAGGATTTCTTGAAGAAATTCTTCTTCCTTGAGTCAACTCTATTCAAATTGATTGTTCCACCATTGATCTCAGCTTCTCTTCATATTTCGGCCTATTACCACAGTCCTGCAGCTCTCGGCCTCTTCAAAAACCCTAGTTGCAGCATGTGTGAGGGATAAACAATGAGTGTATCCTTGATTTCCTTGTCGCTTGGATAGTATCTCCTTCTCTAGAAATTTGTCTTGATATATAATTTGGTTTCTTCCTTGATTCGGCTCCCTAAGATGATTTTGATTACCTCGCCTTCTTTTGCAGCAAATGATGCTAGACTTCCTCGCACGTGTGAGAGGTATTTTCCCTAAAACATATCACAATCACTTTAGCTCCTTCTCCTTCCTTCCTCGCTTGATGAGAGGCTTCTTCACTTGTGATTATCACACTTCTTCTTTTATTTCAGATGCTTGGATTGATGTTCCTCAAGTGAGGTCGTGACCTCCTTTATATAGTAGTTTTCCCATGAAATAAATCTACTTGAGTTGGAGTGTAGGCTAACATCCTCTTCTCGAATGCTCTTCATCTCCTTTTGAAGGCAGACTTGATGGAGTACTTGTGACAAGGTCTTGGAGGGTTTTTTACTCTTCTAATGACACAAATAAATTGTCTTTTACAATATGTAATATTCCAAAATGGGACTTCAATACATTACATTGACTTAATAGACTTTATTACTTGATGACCAAACCTAATAGCTCACAATGGGAGCTTCATATATACAATTAATTTCCTTGAGAATGAAACCCATGTCTCAAGCATAAAATAATTTTATTTTTCTTCCTTGCATCAATTACATAAAATCATGATTACACATGTCAATATGATGACCAAACCTAGTTACATATTTCAACACTCCCTCTTAACTAGGGAGGTATTCATAATTCATACAAGGTACTTGGACATTCTCAATTCGAAAAATTATCATAAGAAGAGTCGGATTGGTAACCCATATGTTTAGCACATCATTCAGCATTGATATATAGCAAGCCATTGACTAACCACACTATCTCTTCCCAAGATCAGAGCACAATGTTGGTGGTACCAATGACTTATAGACACCCTCATCATTGTCTCTCTTGGAACATACCCTACTTGAGTTCTCTCCAAGTATGTTCCACCAAGACTATTCTTATCTTATATTCCCATTCCTCAAATAATATTGGTCCTATATGACTAATCTTTTCTTGTATGCCCTATCACATCCCCAAAGAGTATCAGATGCCATATGCTTACCTAATCCTCCATTCTATATTCACAATTGAAGACAAGAATGATGTGAATATCTCTCCCTCTTAACTAGGGAGGATATACCCATTCCAATGAAGGAATGTACCCATTCCTATAAAAGGAATGTACCCAATCTCCCTCTTAATCAGGGACTTGACCAAGCACCCTCTTAACCAGGGACTTGCTTCCAGCAGCTCTTAAGGTGGAGATCATGGGTCAACCAGTTTCTTGAAGAGCTCCTCCTTTCGATGTCATGAAACATATTTCTCTTTATTCAGGAGTCTTTATCCTTTTGGGACTTCTTCATATGGCATCGTCTTTTTTATCACTTTCATCCATGGATCATGTCAGTCATGTCATCCTTTCTTTAATTGGAAAGTGATCCATTAGTCCATATCTATCCTTTCCTTCGTGCCTTGTTACCTTCTTTGTATCATGTTTCCTTAAATACATTTCATCCTACCACATTAGTGTCAGTTGTAGATGACATCTGCAACTCTTCCTTTGGTAGCCCTGCACTATCCCATCCAGATATTATTCAAAAATAAAAAAATGAACATTAATCAAAAATACCTTTGTGATGGTCTTTCATCATGACATATCCTTGTTTGCATCATCATCCTACATATAGATTGACATGTATCCAAAAATATATACAACGCAAAGGGTCTCCTTATTTATCAGGATCTTCGTATCTTTCCCATGGGGATATCATAGTCGGTATTCTAGTTCTTGGATGTTTATTTCCTTATCCATAGTTGAATTTTTCATGATCTCTTCCTTTCTCTATTCACGCATTTCCTCCCAGAAACTTCCAATCATTGTTCCTTCATAAACCACCTCATGTTTCATATGAGGACATATTATGTTGATTTCATCTATTCAATATGTGAACCATTCCTTAATGTGTCCTTTCACAGGAGGAGATCCTTTCTTTTGATCATGCTCTTGAGGTAGAGCACTTATTCATGATATTTGCAACCATGTGGCGTGACTCTATTTTATCAAGTATAAGCATACATACCTCATTTCTTTATTTCGGTCATCTAGACTTCCTTTGGAAGCTTCCTGGATTTAAATAACTTCAATCCCTTGACCTACTCCACTTATTTTTTCATCACCACCCCATGAATCTCATACAAGTTGGGATTCTCGGTGAGACACTTGCTTATTTCAGTAGGTGAACCTTCCAATGAATATTCCAATGGAGGATCTTGATTATCCGCATCTTGTAAATGCTCCTTTTGAATGATGTATGATGAGATCTATACTATATGACTTTCTTTTTCCCATAGGTACTCCTTATGTTTCTAATGAGGTTATTTCATCATCATCCCATGAATCTCATACAATTTGGGATTCCTGGTGAGACACTTTCTTCTTTCATTAGGTGAACCTTCCAATGAAGATTCCAATGGAGGATCTTGATTATCCTCATCTTATAAATGCTCCTTTTGAATGATGTATGGTGAGCTCTATACTATATTACTTTATTTTTCCCATAGGTATTCCTTATGTTTCTAATGAGGTTACCACGAGCTACATCCTTTTGTAGGTGACATCCACAGACTTCTATTTCAGCTATCTTTCGTGCCTCTTTATGATGATGTTACGAGCTCTTTCTTTCAACTGTATGTTTCTATGATGTCATGATGCATCCCATTATGCTTCTTAGTAATTCATACCAACATTGCTAATAGAAAACTAGAAAATAGAAACTTGAAAATAACTAGGTGAGGAAGACCATCTCAATCATAGTAGATATCTTTTACTTCCTCTTTCTTGGATTTCTTCCTTTCATCTTCTTCTAGGGCTTCTTCCCTTCCTTTTTTGTTGTTTTCCTTCTTCAGTTTAGGAAAAAATCTCTTGTAGTACTCATATTCTTGACTTCCATAGCATTGAACCTTTGCCATATTCTTCTTTCATTTTTTAGGACCAAATTTCCAAAACTTCCCTTTTCTCTTTTCCATGGCAGCATATGCTTGAGTTTGCTCATTTGATCCTACATCACTTTTTTCCTTGAACCTGGTTTCTTCAATTTTTCATAGTGACCATGGTTCATTGAATGGAGTAGCTTCCTTTTTCCCATAGATACTTTATATGAAGTTGCCCCATTCTTCCAGTGGTGCATTGAGCACTATGGTAGTCATTTCTCTGTCAGACATTATCTCTCCCAATTCCTGTAGTTGATCTCTTATTTATGATACCTTAATAAAGTATGAGGTTATTCCTTCTTCTTTTGATATCTTCATCTTGTGGAGTTCTTGCCTTAAACATATTTCCTACGATACTTAAGGAGAACAATTCCACAAGTTTGTCATATATTTATTTTGATATATCTAATTTAGATACATAGGTTATGAGGGGATCCTTGATGGATACTATCATAATCCTTTGAGCCCTTACTTCCCCTTTCCTAAAACTTGCAAGTGCTTGATCATATTCCTTCGGAGGTTTAGTGATTGATCCCTTAACATGTTCCATGACCTCATTTTCTATGAGGTTCAAATCTATCCTCTTCTTCCATGCAAGAAAATTTGAAGCCCCAACCAATTTTTTTCTTTCCTTGCAAAAATACATTTTGACAGATTCAGATGTAGACATAAATATAATTACTTGTGAGGATGCTCCTTCAAATTGTTTCCTTCTTTAATTTTATGATGATATAGTTAATAGAAAATTTCTCCTTCATGAACATGGTTTTCTTCAAAAGTGATCCTTGAATCCAAAGAGAGGGAGATCACCTTAGATCTTATGATGATAATGTTCTTGATCTTTATTTCCTTTGATGAGTAGACTTTGAGATGCTTAAATCTCTTTTATTTGAGTAGAGATTAGATTCTTTTGAGGTCTCCTTACTTGTGATGATGTGATGAGCGAGAATCCCAAGAATTCTTCTAGTGTAAGCTTCTTCTTTTGATCGATCTAGGATTTTGCCACTTCCTTCAATATGATGATGTAGTCCTTGTCTTCAAAACTCTTTGGAGATGAGAAGATATTCGTGATTCTCGATACCCTTAATGCCTTAGAACTTCGGTCTTCGAGTGCTTGAGTGTCCTTTGTTGAGCTTCCCTTCCTTGAATTGTCACCTTAGCTCTGATACGATGTTCAGAAATCTAGGGAAGAGGAATGAGTCAATTTCTCTAAAAATGATAACTACTTGCGATGCAACTTTACTTAGCATTTTATTAGCTTCTTTCTTCCTCTTGATTATGTTAATGTTTTATATCATCAAACAGCTACCAAATCAAAAACAAGCATGAGACAAGGGACACAAAATATAGTCGATTAGCCAAGGCCAAAACATCTCCAAGTTGAGAGGAAAACCCAAACGAATTGTTCTTCTTATACAATCTTCAAGTGATGAATTCCAAGACAAATACCCTTAACCAAACAACCTCCCCAAGACCAAGTCACAAGGATTTCTTGAAGAAAATCTTATTCCTTGAGTCAGTGTTATTTAAATTGATTGTTCCACCATTCATCTCAGCTTCTCTTCAAATTTTGGCCTATTACCACGGGCCTACAGTTCTTGGCCTGTCCAGAAACTCTAGTTGCAGCAAAAGTCAGGCATAAAAAATTATTTTATCCTTGATTTCCTTCTCGCTTGGATAGTATCTCCTTCTCCAGCAATTTGGATTGATAGATAACTTGGTTTCTTCCTTGATTCGACTTCCTAAGATGAATGTGATTACCTCGTCTTCTTCTATAGCCAATGATGCTAGAATTCCTCGCATGTGTGAGAGTTATTTTCCCTAAAACGGATCACAATCACTTATGCTCCTTCTCCTTCCTTCTTTTCTTGATGAGAGGTTTCTTCACTTGTAATTCTTGCACTTATTATTTTATTTCAAATGCTTGGAATGTTGCTCAAGTGAGGTCGGGACCTCCTATATATAATATTTTTCCCATGAAATTATATGACTTGAGTTGGATTTTAGGTTGACATCCTCTTCTTGAATGATCTTAATCTCCTTTTGAAGGTCGGCTTGATGGAGTACTCGTGACAAGGTCTTCGAGGGTTTTTTACTCTTCTAATGACACAAATAATTTGTCTTTTACAATATGTAATATGCCCAAATGGGTCATAAATACATGACATTGACTTAATAAACATTATGACTTGATGACCAAACCTAATAGCTCACAATGGGAGATTCATCTATACAATAAAATTCCTTGAGAATGAAACCCATGTCTCATGCATAAAATAATTTTATTTTTCTTCTTTGTGTCAATTACATAAAATCATAATTACACATGTCATTATGAAGACCAGACCTAGTTACATATTTCAACATTGTTCCTTGGGAGTATGATGTAGGAGCATCTTACCTCCAAGTCAAAATACATTTTGAATAGAGATAGGGATCTTTAATTTACCAAGGGAGTTTTAATTTTTACATTTCTCTACGTTGTATCAATTACTTTAGCCCAATTAAATTCTTCAATAAAAATCTTTCAACGGTAATTAATTCTTTCATTCATCAACATTAATAGAAGATAGAATAGTAAATTCAACAATAAATAGGATACAATCAACACATTGACAAGCAACACTGGATTGGTCAAAGACTAGGGAAACCCCCACAAGGGGGAAAACCCTTTATAATTCTTATTCTATTAGATTTTTCATAAAATGTTTAGCAAAGAGTACAATGAGAAATATCCATCAACAAGAGTAAAATTCAAAGTCTTTGACTATCAACCAAGTCAACCAACCAAAAATACAATATAAAAATGTTGAAAAGTCAAATATGATCAACTATCATTAATCTGCAATTATGTCAAAGTCAACAACAGCCAACATGCCCTAACCAGTCCACAATAGTCGACATTCAACCCTCCAATAAACTCTGTCAAAGTAGCAATAAATGTGGCCTTGAATGCTATTCAAGTTGAGCCCAAAACAATCAAATATATCCCTATCGAAATCGGTCCAAGGAGAGAAAGAATGTTGTCATAGTCTACAATTTTCTTGAGGTCAAATCAGATTCAACGCTAGTCAACCTTCCCATATTGCCTTGGTCCTTGTGCCAATCAACTCGACCTCTGAAAGTCAAAATTTCCCCACTCAAATCAAGCCAATATATGAATTCAAACGCGATCAAAATATGGTAACATTGTTCAGTTGTAGAAAGTCAAAGATGCCCAAGAAGACCTCGCACGTGTGAAGAGAATTTGGTTACCTCAGACCTCTACGAACCAAACAAACCAAGAGAGAAGAGAAGAATGTGTGTTGTGATGTCCAAATGAGCTTGAGGTCACTTGTATTTATATGCAACTTTGGAGGGGCAATTTTTCCTTAGGCTGACCTTGACAATTTGTGCAACTCTGGGCTTCACTTCAAAAACATAGTTTCCCATGTCCGAATCAAGTGCTTCAAAAGTCAAAATTGGTCCTCTCGGAAAGAAGAATTTAGTCCCGTGATTGAAATTTGTCACTAAGACACTCCCTCTCAGCTAGTTATAAATTCCAACTGCATCATGTAATCATTGTAAGTATCATGTCATCATATCATGCCCCATCTTTGCTCAACTCTCTCTATTGAAACACTCTCGAAACTAAAGAAGAAAAATCATACGGGAGCTTCAGCTACCACCCTTATTCATCGGGGAACCACTTCTACCACTCGAAATAATTTCCCACAGGAAGCTAATGTTGCTACCCAGGAATCTTTGCTAGCAGGGAGCCAATGTTGTTTACCTGGGAATCTCTTCCAACAGGGAGCCAATGTTGATTCCCGGGAATATTTGCTAGTGGGGAGCTAATGCTACGACCTAAGAAAACTCTGCCAATGGGGAGCCAATGCTAAGACCCAGGAAACCTCTGCCAATGGTGATCCAATGCTATGACCCAAGAAACCTACAAACAATAGGAGGGATGTCACTTACCTTATAACTTATAAGGTAAGGATTGCACCTATCCTACTGCCTAATGATAATAGGATGGATACTACTTAACATAAATGGTAAGGATCCTGCCTATCCTATTATCTGCTATTCTTCCCAAGTAGACCCCCAAGAGTCAGTGGTAGAACACCTACATCTCTAGCTTTAGTGGTATGTCACTTACCATAATTGGTAAGGATCGCACCTAACTCAAGAAGCTAACACCCATTGGCAAGATGTGTGGGAAACACATGCCAACTAGGGTATACTCTGGAAAATCCAGAGGTCCCTCAGCCCCGGGAGCTCTAAGGCTTAATTCCTCACCCTGGGAGATCGAACAGGGGAGAAGATCATAGCTCAATGTCCTCGATTAGCTGGGACCCTTGCCAAGGAGGGTCACATCTATTAGTCCAAGTTGCTCTATGTCTACAATATTCTAATTAGTCAAAGTATAAAATAATATCTCAACCTAATCATCATCAGTGTATCCATATAATACCATATCTCTGGAAGTATATCTCATACCAAAATCCTTCTTACGCTTAATCATTAGAGGCTCTCTACTAGTAAGCAATAGATCGTCAATATATATAAGAAAAATCAATGTGATACCTTGGACCAGTTTGAAGTGGAGGTTCAAATCGACATGACTTCTTGTGAATCCAAGATTCACTAGGTAACTGTTAATTCGAGAAAATTGGGCTTGGGGAGATTTCTTCAAACCAAATAATGTTTTCTTCAATATGAAAATCGAATCTTCTTGTCATGTACATCAATCCCTTTAGGCTACACAACACAAACTTCTTCCTTGAACCTTTCAATGCTTCCATCTGCATCATACTTCACCTTGTATAGCCATTCTGAAATTGTACCATCACATACATCATTCTTCATAATTGATTCTTTGGCCTTAGAATTCTTCTAGGCCTTTTCTCTCACAACTACTTCATTTTGTTCAGAATTTTCATCGGTCTTGATCATGTTACAAGGGAATGATCCCCTATACTTCTGTTTATTTTGGTGCCATGACTCACTTTGATGATTGGTGCCATGTACCATTACTTGAAGAGGTATTTGAGTGACTCTATATATTACTCCCACTCTAGATCCCAGATAAATACATCTTTCATTTGGGATCCCTTTGGCGAGGAGAGGACCTTTCCATTAATGAAGGATATTATCATTTCTTTGTCTTCCAAGGAAGAAATAGATATCAGGTTCTTCTTTAGTTCGAGAAAATACATTACTTCATGAAGAATAATATATTTTTCATAGTCCAAATCAAATTTGATAGTACCAAATCCCTTCACTAGATATGTAGTGTTGTCCCCGAGAATAATCTTCAAACTTGTCTCCCTCTCAACCAGATTTGAGAGGATTCCTTATACCCAGAGAGGTGTCTAGAAGCCCCACTGTCTACCAGCCAACTATTATATGAATTCAAAGGAGTATAACTAGAAAAGGTTGATATAAGACTGTATTCAGATTGACTAGTGGCTACATTACTTTCATACCTGTAGTTTCTTGACTTCTTTTAAGGGCGGGGGATTTCTTCACGATCATCTAGAGTATCTCTTCTTCTTTGATTGTCTCTCCCTCTTCTATCATATCGCCTTCTTCTATTATCACTTCTTCTTCCATCATTGATTCTTCTTCTATCATCGTACATGTTGTTGTTGTAGCTTCGATCAGATCTTGGAGCATTTGTCTTTCTTAGACAATCTCAGGCATAGTGACCACGCTTGTGACAATTGTAACATTTAATGTCCCTTTATCTTCTATTAGAGTCCTTTGACTCAAGAGAGGGCCTATTCAAACCATAATTCCTCCATTTTCCCTTTTTCTTCTTACCTCGAGTAACAAATGCAACGGGATCTTCTTCTCCATGCTTATGAATTCTCCTTCTTGAAATCGTCCTGGATTTTTCTTGAGTGAACTTTCCAAAAAATTCATCAAATGACAAAAAAACATTTTTATTGCTAATGGTGGTAATGAAAGTCTCCCAAATAGTAGGGAGACCTCTAAGGGTTACCACCATCAGGTCCCTGTCAAGCATAGTTTCCCCAACTCTTTGGAATCGATCTCTAAGACAAGATATCCTCATAATGTAAGATTGCACAGTCTCTCCTTTATTCATCACGTTGTATTTCAGTAGATCTTTCAAGATGATGATTTCATTCAAATTTTTGAATTCATATATGCCAATTATCTTATCATACATCTCGTTGGACTTCTTCAGATTTCCAACGTAGGCAAGTAAATGATCTTGTAAACCATCATCTATTGTTTTCTTTGTTTTTAAACACCTTTCTTGTACTTGTTCTTCACGGGAATGGAAGCACTTTTTGGGTGATCAGGAACCTTTCCTTGTATGTATTCCAAAATATCATTCTTCTAATATGATTTCCAACCTGATATTACATGCAACGAAGTTAAATGTGTCACCCAACTTCTAATTTTTCTTCAAGTAGGTAGACATTTTGACTTGAATAGATGGGCTCCTTCAACTTTCCAAAAATGATTGCTACAACTCTTGTATCCTTGGGCTTTGACCTTCACCTTAGCTTTGATACCGTGTTAATTTGTACACTACTCTATGTTTTATCAATTACTTTAGCCCAATTCAATTCTTCAATTAGCAATCTTTTCATTAATAATTAAGTATTCTATTCATCAACAGTAATTGAAGATAGAACAGTAAATGCAGCAACATATAGGAGACAATGAACACATCAACAAGCGACATCAGATTTGTAGAAATTATATGCACTAAGCATGCATATGTTCAAGATCCACCTGATCTCACACTATTTAACTTTATGCAAAATACTGAATCTATTCCACTTGTTAATCTTTTGCGGGAAAATTAATTGCACACACATGTGAAGCATAAACAAAAATTATCAATCGCACATAACACAGTTTTAACCGGGAAAGCCTGAAGCTGAAAACCCCAACTATATATTATGTAACATGGAGATCATATGACAATCTCATAAAAACATACAAAGCTTATCACAAGCTCTCAGTACAGTACAATCGTCATACACTATACAGGCCTAATCTTGCAAATCCATGCACCAATCTATGCCACCTGCTAGCCTGCCTCCACTACGCAATATCTGTTGAAGAATAGCCCTGAATGAATTCGAATTACTCTTGGATTGACTGCGCAATCCTCATTGCCATCTCCACTGAGTGTTGGATGCAATCAATGCATCACTAATAGTCACAACAGATAGTCTATCTTGCCCTTTCACCTATCTCTCCACTGGTCTCCACTGAAACTGCCATGAATTGTAGTTAACTGATGTATTGTTCAGTTGATTAATGAGTTATTATTTGCGAATTAATTAAATAATTAATTCACTCCACTCTCACTAGTGTATCAATCAGTTAGACTAGATACAACTAGCTCAACTGAGTCTAACTGAGTTAAACTAAATACAACTCCATAACTACTTCTTCCAACTGTGTCATAACTCTGCCACTTGAGTTCTAACTGAGTCCTCCATGCAATAGCTCCAGTAAACCCTCAGGAATAGCGTAATTCCTTCTGTCAGTTGTTGTGCCACATTTGTGCATTGAACTGAAGTGCTCCAAGAGAATAAGATACTGTTTAGAGTTCAAATATTATTAAAAGCTAATAATATTCGACATATATATTTTTAGACTGTAAGTCTAAAAATAGACTCCGCCCAATATTCTAAAATAGAATTTCATCTGCTCAAGATGATCAACCATCCACAAATAGCATCCTCAGTGGTCTCCCCTGAATATGATCGACATGCTCAAAAATAGACTTGCGCCAAAATAGCTCGCGGGCCCACTTAGTGAAGGCGACTCTTTTCATTTCTGTGCCTCATCAGCCCTGTTGGGAATCTCAACACTCCCTCTCAACAAGATAGGGATTATCCTTCACCCCGATCCTGCCTCTATGGTATTCGAATTTTCTCCTGGTGAGCGCCTTCGTCAGAATATCTGCATCCTGATCCTCCATAGGAATGTGCTGAAGCAACATGATCTTCCCCTGCACACAATATCTGATATGATGATACCGGATATCAATATGTTTAGATCTATCATGAAACACAGGATTAACCGAGAGTTTAATGCAACTCTGATTATCACAATGAATCATCGTGGGATCTAAATGTGAACCAAACAAATCAACCAGAATCTTCCTCATCCAGATAGCCTCACATGTAGCTAAACTTGCTGCCATGTATTCTGCTTCCGCTTAACTGAGTGCCACGGATCTTTGTTTCCTGCTGTAATAAGAAACTGTCGTAGATCTGATACTGAAAATCCCTCCTGATGTGCTCTTTCTTTTTGTTGGGCTTCCTGCCCAATCTGCATCCGTGAAGCCATGCAACTTCACCTCATCCGTCTGTCTGTACCATAAACTATACTCAGATGTGCCCCTGAGATATCTCAGGACATGCTTGCCCCGCCTTCCAAAAGAGCTTGGTAGGCTTAACCATCGCTTGTGAAAGCTGGTTCACCACATAGCATATGTCCGGTCTTGTATTCACTAAATACATGAGCGAACCCACCAATTGTCAATAAATAGTGGCATCCACTACCTCTGCCGATGTAGCATCCTCTTTCTTCCAATTTCCTGAAAGAGGAGTGTCGATAGGCTTGTAGCCTTGCATGTGAAACTTCTCCAGTATCTCCCGGGCATACTTTCCTTGAGACACAAATAGTTCACCTTCCCGCTGCCATATTTCCAATCAAAGGAAATAATGAAGGAGGCCTAAATCCTTCATCTCAAACTCCTTTGCAAGATCAGCCTTGCATGAGTGTATCAACTACTCATCACCTGTTAGTATAAAATCATCAACATAAAGTACAATGATCAAAATCTTACCCTCAACCACAATCTGGTACAAGTTTGCATCCGCCTCACTCTTGGTGAAGCCAAGTCCATTGAAATAGTTGTTGATCTGAGTGTACCAAGCACGGGGTGCTTGTTTCAGCCCATACAGCGCTCTTTTGAGTCTGCACACATGCGACTCGCTGCTGAAGATCTAAAATCCTTCAAGCTGCTCAATGTACACCTCTTCCTCAATGATCCCATTAAGGAACGCAGTCTTCACATCCATCTGATGAATGTGCCAACCCATCTGCGCTGAGAGAGCAAGGATGGTCCGTATAGAAGAATATCGTGCGACAGGTGCAAAGGTTTCTTCATAGTCAATCCCCTCAATCTGTGAGAAGCCCCAGGCAACAAATCTTTCCTTATACTTCTCAATGCTACCATCGGTAGCTTGCTTTACCTTGTAGATCCATCTTGATCCTACAACTGATTTTCCCACCGGCCTTGGAATAATCTCCCAAGCACTGTTTCTGACAATGGAGTCATACTCCTCCACCATGGCATCTACCCATGTGGGCTCCTCCACTACTTCTTCAAAAGAAGATGGCTCTATCACTATACACTTGCTCATAAGAGCCATGTATCCAGTAGATCGGTCAGGTGATTGTCTCTGTCTACGCTGTGATGTAGGAACTCCTACATTCTGTGCCGCATCCACCTTCAGTCTCTCAGCTTCTGTGATACGCTTCCTACCTTTTCTTATGTTTGGTTTTGCATGATTGGACTCCTCCACTCCATGAATCTCCTCCTGTGGCTGATCCACATCCAGAGGCTCATCTTTGGGAACAAGAAGTTCCTCCTCTGAATGCAAGTGTAGCTCCCTCTCAAGCGACAACTTCATCGCTTTCATCTCATTGAATTTTATATCCCGTCACATAACAATCATCCGACTGTTTGGCAAATACACACGATAGTTATGGGGTATTTCTGTGTACCCCACAAATATCCCAACTTCTGCAGTCGGCTCCAACTTCTTCCTGGCATCCTTCGTCACATGAATGTAAACAGGTGAGCCAAAAATCTTCAAATGAGAAATATCAAAGCTTACTCGCAAAGCTCCTGGGTGTACTCATGCCGGGCACTCTATGAGGACAACAGCTTTTCACATAAACCGCAAGTGTTGCATGCTTCCACCTAGCTGCGCACGAAGAGGCCCCGATCATGCGCATCACTCATGCAAAAGACTACGATCGTTTTCCGTTATTTCTCTCCGCGACCCCAATCGTGGGTTATGAGGCACTAATGAGTTCTCTTCGAATTCCTTCTTTGCTACAGAAGTCTTTGAATTCGCCCGAGATGTATTCACCACCATTATCGCTCCTTAGAGCTTTCACCTGCTTCCCTGACTCCTTCTCCACCAATGCCTTGAACTCACAGAACTTTGAGAACGTTTCACTCTTTTTCTGCATGAAGAAGATCCAGCATCTACGAGAAAAGTCATCAAAAAATATCACATAATACATGTGTTTCACTGTTGAAGCAACCGAGAATGGTCCACACACGTCTGTGTGAATTCTCTCCAGGATCACCGAAGCACGGTTCTCCTTCTCATGAAAATTGGTCTTCACAAACTTACCCATTGTACATCCTTTGCATTGATCTGACTGTGCAAGAGTACCCTTGGGAAGTCTAGTAGAAATTTGCTGCAAAATTTTCAAAGCGCCATGGTGAAGATGGCCCAATCTCCTGTGCCATAATTCGCCCTCATCCAGTATAGTACAATCGTCATACACTATACAGGCCTAATCTTGCAAATCCATGCACCGATCTATGCCACCTGCTAGCATGCCTCCACTGCGCAATCTCTGCTGAAGAATAGCTCTGAATGAATTCGAATTATTCTTGGATTGACTACACAATCCTCATTGGCATCTCCACTGAGTGTTGGATGCAATCAATGCATCACTGATAGTCACAACAGATAGTCTATCTTTCCCTTTCACCTATCTCTCCATTGGTCTCCACTGAAACTGCCATGCATTGTATTTAACTGATGTATTGTTCAGTTGATTAATGAGTTATTATTTTTGAATTAATTAACTAATTAATTCACTCCACTCTCACTAGTGTATCAATCAGTTAGACTAGATACAACTAGCTCAACTGAGTCTAATTGAGTTAAACTAAATACAACTCCATAACTACTTCTTCCAACTGTGTCATAACTCTGCCACTTGAGTTCTAATTGAGTCCTCCATGCATTAGCTCCAGTAAACCCTCAGGAATAATGTAATTCCTTTTGTCAGCTATTGTGCCACATCTGTGCACTGAACTGAAGTGCTCCAAGAGAATAAGTTGTTGTTTAGAGTCTGATTATTATTAAGAGCTAATAATAATCGACATGCATCTATTTTTAGATTGACGATCTATAAATAGACTTCGCCCAATATTCTAAATATAGAATTTCATCTATTTTTCCAACTTGATCAACCATCCACAAATAGCATCCTGCAACTTCTCAAATATGATCGACATGTCTAAAAATAGACTTGCACAAAAAAATAGCCTGCGGGCCCACTTAGTGAAGGCGACTCTTTTCACTAAGCTCATCATCTTGTTAAATCTCAACAAGATTGGTCAAAGACCAGATAAAAATCACACAAGGGGGGGAACCCTTTGTAATTCTTCTTCTATTAGATAATCATAAAAGTGTTCAGCAGAGAGTAAAATGAGAAATATTCTTCAACAATAGTATAAATCAAAGGATTTGACTATCAACCAATTCAACCAACCATAAATATAATATACCAATGATGAAAATTCAAATATAGTCAACTATCACAAATCTGCAATTTGACCATGTCAACAATAGTCAACTTGCCCTAACCAGTCCACAACAGTCAATGGTCAACCCTCGAATCAACTTGGTCAAAGCAACAATAAATGTATCCTTGAATGCTATTGAAGTTGAGCACAAAATAGTCAAATATATCCCTGTCAAAATTGGTCAAAGGAGAGAGAATATTGTTGTCACAGTCTGCAATTTTCCTTTGGTCAAATCATATGTCAACAATAGTCAACCTGCGCAGATTTCCTCGATTCCTATGTCATTCAACTCAACCTCCGAAAAACAAAATTTTCCCACTCAAAGCAAGTCAATACATGAAGTCAAACTCAGCCAAATTATGGTCAAACTATCCAGCTGCATAAAGTAAACGCAAAAATTCAAAGATTCCCAAGAAGACCTTGCACGTGTGAATAGAATTCGGTTACCTCAGACATGTACGAATCGAACAAAGCAGGAGAGAGAAGAAGAATGTGTGTTGTGATGTTCAAATGAGCTTGAGGTCACTTGTATTTATATGCAACTTTGGAGGGGAAATTTGTCCTTTTGTTGACCTTGAAAAGTTTTGCAACTGTGGACTTCACTTCAAAAATACACTTTCCCATGTCGGAATCAAGTGCTTCAAAGGTCAAAATTGGTCCTCTTGAAAAGAGGAATTTAGTCCCATGATTGGAATTTGTCACTGATTTTCCATATTAACGGGGAGTTGGTTCCCTAATTATTTATTTAATTGTATTCTCCTATGTTTTCATGAGAGAATGTATATAAATTATGAATATTGTAAATATGAGAAGTGTCGATAATATTTGAGATAGTTAGAGAGATCATAGCGTTAGTTTAACCTCTTGGAGAAAATATATCTAGGAAATATAGTAGTTGGTTTGTTGGGAGTTAAGGATATGAACCTGAATTTAGTTCATGATCCTTTGTATAATTATGTAGCCAAAAAAACTGTGAAATGTGTGTAGAAGTGTGATAGTGATAAAGGAGATAGATTCAAGAGGCTTAGAGGCCAAGTAAGGCCACGAGGCCAAGAAGGGTTGAATTAGTGTAAACCAAGCCAGGGAAGCCTTTGTAAATCCTTGTATGTATGTATAGATATTAATGGAGAAACTTTGATCAAGTGTTTGAATTTTGTGTAATCGAGCTCTTGTCAATTGTTGAGATAATGTGTAATTGCATTGTATTCTTGTATATGAGCGTGATACAGAACATGAAAAGTTAATTTCAAGAGAGATTGTGTATGATGACCTGTAGCAGATCAATAAAGACAACAAGGGGATCTACTAAAGTTCAGGAATGATAGCGGGAGTGTTTTTCCCCAGTTAAAGCCTGTAACCAGTCCTTCTGCAATCACCGTGTTAACATTGCTGCACATGTATACATATATAATGTTGCAAACAGAGTCGTGTTGATAGAGAAACTAAGCATTGTATTATCAATGTGTGAGTGGGAAGTTCCAAGAGCGACATAAGAGTTTGAAAGAATTGATAGGGCCAGAGTCCAAATACACAGATGGGAGGAGAAAATCGGAGATGGAAATCGGACTTATGTCAAGATGAAGACTATCAATTAACAATGTCATGTCATAGGTTCCATCCTGGGAATCGAGATAGGAGCAATTAAGGGAGTAGTCAGGTCAATTAGGATCAGGATGTCGTGTGAGGAAAACTAATAAAGGAGCCAGGATTGCGTGCAGCACAAGTGGGACCACGAGTATCATTGACTCATCCCGAAGTAAAAAGGCTTGAGATATTTTTAGAAAGGAGCGGGATCGACAATTAACAGGAGCCAAGGTCAACAATTAACAGGGAAATACCAGCATGTGTTTCCTAGATGATTTTGTAACAACCCCAAGTTAAAATTTCATGTAATAAAAGTTAATAAAGGTAAAATAAGACCACAATAAAGGGACACTTATTCCAAGCTGAATGTTGGGAAAAATATCCTAGTGGGCATCACTTGTTGTGTTTTATAGCTAAGGGGAAATTGGAAAAGGAAATGGCTAAGGATTTAGAAAGGAAAAAAGGTATTTTTGGCACATCATTTATGAAAATAAAGGAAATTAGGAGAAAAGGAAGGTGAAAGGTCAGAGGTTGCATGTGAGGAGGAAAATGAAGGAAAATAATGGAAATTTGAAGAAATTAGAGGCCTCATCAATAAAAAGACGTCGGAGCATTAGTTGGTAGCATTTTTTTAGTTCAGTTTTATAATTAGTCTTAGAGAGGAGAAAGAACCAAGAGGAGAAATAAATCAAGGAAAGGAAAGGAAATGAAAGGCAAAGAAGGAAAATGAAATAAAAGGAAGACAAGGATCAAGCAGCTTCAGCAGGAAAACTTGCAGGTAATAGGTCACATGTATGATTTCCTTGTTGGTTTTGACATGCATGGTATGTTCATTTTGGTATTTGGTTCTTTTTTTTCATCGGCATGGATTTTATTGGGTTTCGACAGTGGATTTAATCCTAGCCTTGCCATTTCCAGAGAGCCATGGTGTGATGGGATTGTTCTCGATTTTTAGATTTGGATTTTTGGATGGTTACGAAATCCAGGGTGAGGTTGTCTCAAGAAAATTTCCAAAGGCCTAGGAATCCCTTGACCAGTAATGGCGGGATACACGAGAAATCCTAAGGGTGGAGACGGGAAAATTCCTCAAGGATGGTGAAGGAATTTTGAAGCATTCAAGTTCGGGTTTGGTTTTGTGATCTCAGCACCAGTTTAGGTGTGATCATGGTATAGAGAGGGTGGAGGTGGTTTAACTTTTGGATTCCCTTGGTTGTGTTTGGATTGGTTTATCCCATGAGATCTCACATTCATGCTTGAAATATGGCACGGGGGTGATTTTCTAAAGAGAGGTTTGGCTCAACCAATCTATGTTCGGGTGGAACGTGGAAGTCCCGAACTCGATATGTATTTTTATATGTTTAATAAAATTTAAGTTTCTCTTGCTTTGGATGAGTAAAAATATTGGTTCTTATGTGGATTTAATGGTTTTTCTCTTATTTTTATGTATCTGGTTATATGTTGATTATAAGCATGGTTTTATGGAAGATCTTGGTCATGGATCTTTTCATGTTTTCCCTCATAACTGAATAAATAATGAATGCAAGACCTAAGTAGTGTTATGAAAGAAAATGTGAGACAGAAATGACCCTTCTTGTTAAATCTCAGATAAGTTTTTGGTCCCTCATGTTGAAACTTGCATTCATGACCTATAGGTTGCATATCCACCAAGTGTTTGACAGAATTTCAGTCCCAGCCGAGGATGGTTAGGTCAATTCATGGTTCCAGTTTTTGGTTTACAACCATTATTTCTATGTTATTTACCTTCTCTGGAAGTTTCACTGAGTTCTAGGCAGAGACCTAAGTCCTAGCCCTGAAAAATTGGCACAGAATTCGAAGTCAGTAGCATAGAATTGAGCATAAAAGTCCATATTCACATGGAGGCAAGCTTATGAGTTAGATTAGGAGCCCATAGTTGCATGGAGGCCTTGGAAAGGGAGCGACCGGTGCTCTAGGTCAAGAAAAAAGTGATTTTTCTTAGGGGTTGGACACCTAGAGGGGTTGGGTTACTCCTGGAGGTCCTGTGGCACATGAGGTAAGTCAGTAAGGTCTTAATTTGTCAACTCCATTTCCTTAAGGTCACCTAGTAGATTGAGTCTTATCACAGTGACCCTCGGTTCATGTTTACCCCGAGCAAGTTGGTGAAAGTGGGTAATGTGGGAGGAGGCGTTACAGGGTGGTATCAGAGCGAGTTGCGCTCTCTTTGGGTAATATCTAATACCACAGGGTGGTATAAGAGTGGGATGCGCTCTCTTTAGGTAATATATGATACCACAGAGTGGTATCAGAGAGGGTTGTGCTCTCTTGGTGTAATATCTGATACCATAGGGTGATATCAGAGCATGGTTTCGCTCTCTTTGGGCAAGTCTGATGTTTTCAAGGTTATGGTTGCCATGCATGGGATCATGGTATGTAGTTGGTATGGTCGTGCATGATTTTTTTATGATGTTATGTCACTATATGGATATGTTATGATTGTACATGTACATGTTAATGTGGACTGATCTTGCAGATGAGATCAACCTCCCCTGGACATCACTAAGGTATGGATTTTATTTTGGTATCTATTTGATTTATCTGACATGGTATACCTACAAGAATAAGAGAACCCAATATGACACGCAAAATGGTAGACTACAGTTCTTGTGACTCTCCCTGCAGATCAGTTGGGCAGCAAGGAGAAGAGAATTTTCCCAGTATAGAAGATACACTGAGGAGCTTAAGGGTAGAGATCATAAGTTGCAAAGAAGACAATGACAAGTTGGTTGAGGCTCAAGAAAGACTTGCAATGGCTCATGAGAAGCATGTATAGGTTAATGCAATGATTCTTTAAAGCTTGTCATAGTTGCAGAAATGGGGATAGTTGAGAATCAGTCAAGAGCGGGAAGAGAAAAAAAATGGAGCCTATGGTAGCATATATTGGTTAGGATACAGATTGGATAGAGGGGACACAGTTAGAGGTGGCAGATACACCTGACAGGAGGAATGGTGTGTATGAGCATACACCTGACAGGAGGACTAGTGTGTATGAGCATACACCTGACAGGAGGACTGGTGTGTATGAGCATCATTCTAGTTCCTCATCCAAGAGACATCATCACAGTCATTATCATCGTCATCCTTATAGTAGTAGGGAGTATTTACCTGAGGAGTTCAAGAAAGTGAAGCCTCCTACATTTGATGGAGAGATGAAGAAACTAGAAGATGTAGAGGCATGGTTGCTTATAATGAAGAAATTCTTCAAATTTCACAACCATAAATAAAACATGAAAGCCAAGATAGCCACCTTCAGTCTTAAAGGGAAAGCATACATCTAGTGGGAATATGTGAAGAATGTTAAGGGAATTCGGAAAGAAGACTTGATTTGGGATGATTCTGAGAGGATATTCATGAGTAAGTACTTATCGAAGATGTACTATGATGACAAAGCTAAGGATTTTTATGACATACAGATGTTTTCTATGATAGATGATGAGTACACTCGCATATTCTTGAAGTTGTTCAAGTATGTTCCATATCTCAAGGAAGAGAAGGCTAAGATTCAAAGATTCATCAGTGGATTTCCAACAACATATAGAGATCAGATTGAGTTCGATGAGCTTGGATCATTAAAGGAAGTCATCTGGAAATTGAAGGATTGTTACGAGCAGTCAAAGTGAAAATTTGAGCCTAAACATGACTTGAAAGGAAATGATAAAGTAAAATGGAAATGGCCACCGAAGCAGGGAATAACTCAAGATGAAAGTGAGAAAGAAAATGTTGCTCCTTACAAGAATTTCAATGTAGTTGAAAAGGGACATGTGTCGCATCCTGGAGAGCAAAAGACTAGAGGTGATAGTAGAGCACCATTACAATTTTGGATATGTGGAAAAGATCATCGTAAGAAGGATTTTCCATTGCATCATGGAGGTAGACCTCAGATCTACAATGCTCAGGAGGCATCGAAAGTTGGGGATGTTGGTCATAGTATTCCTTGGATTTATGTGGATGTGGAAAACAGGAAGGCGGATCTCCAGGCATCTATCATTGAGATGGACGGTAAGATTTGTGATCAAGTTATTTCTATTTTGATTGATCCTAGATCTAATTATAGTTATGTTATTCCTGACCTAGTGGATAAGTGTGGCTTGAGAAAATAAGTGCATGCAAAATCTTGGTTGGTGCAGTTGGCTATAAGTACGAAGAAGAGAGTTCATTGTTGGGTAATAGCTTGTGCATTTTAGCTTAATGGTATTTTTATAGCAGCACATTTGAATTTATTTCCATTGGGATCATATGTATGTTTTTGGGTATGGACTAGTTGTATCTTCACATGACCAAAGTAGATTTCTATGACAAGGCTATTGAGTGTCTAGATTATAATGGAGAAAAGAGAATCTTGGAGGGAAAGAAGAATCCTACATCAGTGAGGATTGTCACAGCTATGCTCGATAAAGGCAGTTGTAGAAAAGGGTGTGTGATGTTTGCAGTTCATATTTCTAGTGACAAGGGTAAGGATGTTGAGGATGCAGAAATATTCAAGAGGTACCTTGTATTTTTGTAGTTTCAGGATGTGTTTCCAACAGAGATTCCATAACTTCCTTCGCACAGGGAAGTAGAATTTTCTATTGATTTTGTACTAGGCGCAGCACTAGCATCAAAGGCATCTTACAGGATGAGCACACCAGATTTGGTAGAGTTGAAGTTACAGTTGGAGGAAATGTTTGATAATGTATACATTATTCCAAGTGTGTCACCTTGGGGTGCACCAGTGTTGTTTGTGAAGAAGAATTATGGTACTCTTAGATTGTGCATTGATTACAGGCAGTTGAACAAGGTGATGATCAAGAATAGGTACCCATTGCTGAGGATTGACGACTTGTTTGATGAGTTGAAGGGAGCAGCATTATTCTCAAAGATAGATCTGCGATCAGGATACCATCAAGTATGCATCAAAGAAGAGTAAATATACAAGACTTCCTTCAGGACCAGGTATGGGAATTATGAGTTTGTTGTAGTTCCATTCAGTTTAACTAAAGCTCGAACTAATTTTATGTGTATGATGAATAGTGTGTTGCGTCCTTATCTGGACAAGTTTTTTATTGTATTAATTGATTACATCTTGGTATATTATAAGAATGAGGAAGAGCATGCCGTTCATTTAGCAACATAGTTGAGATTTCTAAGAGAGCATTAGTTGTATGCTAATCTTAGCAATTGCAATTTCTTTTAGATAGAAGTACACTACTTGGGACATGTTGTTTCCAAGAATGTCATAGCAGTAGATCTAGAAAATATAAAGGCTATCATGGAGTGGGAAACTCCTAGAAATGTGGAGGAATTCATATCATTTATGAGCTTGCAAAGTTATTACAGGAGGTTCATTGGGAAATTCTCATGAATTACATATCCTATTACAACAATTCAAAGGAAATGTAAGAAATTTCGAAGGACAGAGGAGTGTGCAACCAATTTTGAGAAGTTAAATCAGTTGTTGACCAATGCTCCAGTGCTAAAGATTGCAAATCTGGATAAAGAGTTTGTAGTGTGTACAAATTCTTGCAAGAGAGGGCTTGGTGGATTCATTATGCAAGAGGGACAAGTGACATGCTATGAGTCTAGGAAACTGAATGAGCACAAGCAGAACTATGTGACTCATCATCTTGAGTTGGTAGCTATTATTCATGCCTTGAAGATGTGGAGACATTATCTTCCTTGTAGGAGGTTTGCGTTGATAAGCGATCAAAAAATATTAAGATATATGTTTGACCAACCAAATTTTAATTCCATGCAAGCTAGATGGTAGGCTACCCTTAGTGAGTTTGACTTTGAGATCAAGTACAATAAGGGAAAGGAGAACAAGGTTATAGATGCTCTCAGCGGGAAAGTACAATTGAACCATGTTGCAGAAGTAAGCTCATGTGGGATAGCTCTACAAGATTGAATCTTACCAGAAGGGCACCAGGATGACAGGTACAGGGATATTATGCTCAAGTTATGGCATGGTACAAGTGATCAAGATTTGGATTATCATCTTACAACAGATGGCTTGGTGAGATTTAGGTACAAGATCTATGTGTCAGATGAAAATGAACTCAATAATATTATCTTGGGGGAGTTTCATGTAAAACCATATTCAGGTCACCTAGGATATCAAAAGATGTTGACAGCAGTAAAGAATTTCTACTACTGGTTGAATCTGAAGAAGGAAGTGGCAGAGTTTTTGGTGAGATGTTTGAATTGTCAGCAAGTCAAAGAAGAGTGTAAGCATCCAGTTGGGTTGATTCAACCTATTTCGATTCCAGAATGGAAATAGGAGGTTATTTCCATGGATTTCATTAAAGGTATTCCGAGGACATCGAGGAAGCATGATTATATCATGGTTGTGGTAGACAGGTTGAGCAAGGTATCTCACTTCATTCCAGTGAATACTACTTATCCATATAGTGAGGTAGCACATGTCTTCATTAGGGAGATTATGAGATTTCATGGTGTTTTGAAGAAGATTGTGTCGGATAGGGATGGCAAGTTCACTTCCAAGTTTTGGAAGGAGTTGTTTGTAGGGTTGGGGATAGATTTTGCCTTCAGCACGGCTTATCATCCACAGATAGATGGATAGACAGAGAGGGTCAATAAGATACTGGAGGATATGCATAGGATGTATATCATGCATCAACAAAGGAGATTGGAGGAGTCATTGGTTTAATTTGCATACAACAATGGTTATTAGGAGTCCCTGAGGATGAGTCTATTTGAGGCATTGTATGGGCAGAGTTGTAACACTCCCATCAGCTGGAGTGATCCAGTGAACAAGGTACTTTTTGGACCAGACATGTTGGTAGATATGGAACGGGAAATGTGGGTTATAAAGAAGAATCAAAAGGAAACACAAAATAGGCAGAAAATTTATGCATACCAACACATGACAGTTGACTTTCAGCTTGGGGAGCATGTGTATTTGTGCTTCAAGCCCAAGAAGAGCTCCTTGAGAATTGGATCATGTGCAAATTTTGCACCACGATATTGTGAGCCTTTTGAGATCGTTGAGAGGATTGGACCAGTGGCCTATAGACTTGCACTGCCTCCGACAATGAAATTCCATGATGTTTTTTCATGTTTCATTGCATAAAAGATATGTAAAGGATGTTGTTCGTGTTATTGATTGGTTTGTATTGCAGGTGGAGCAAGAAGGGTGATTCTAGAAAAAACCTCAATGCATATTGCAGCAGAAACATCTCGTGCTCCGGAACATAGCACTCGAGTAGGTTAAAGTGCAGTGGAAGCACTTTGTGCCCAATGAAGCTACATGGGAGATGGTTGATCAAGTATGGGCTATGTATCCTTCATTGTTTGTTGGTGAAGGAAAATGAGTTTTGGTATTTGTACATATTTATGTATGGTTTCTATTGTAAATATCACAATGACCTAAGTTATAAAGCTCCAATAAGCGATATGGTTGTCACATTGTCATGTTTTCATGATGGTTTTCCTTTTAACGAGTTGTTATTGTAAATACTACAATTGGTTGGGTTATAAAGCTCCATAGGCAGTATGTTTTTTTCTTTTCAGTGTTTTTGCTAGGTACAGGTGTGGCTTAACACCAAGGACGGTGTTACCCTAAGGGGGAGGGGTATGTAACAACCCCGGATTAAAATTTCATGTAATAAAAGTTAATAAAGGTAAAATAAGACCACAGGAAAGGGACTCTTATTCCAAGCTGAATTTTGGGAAAATTATCCTAGTGGGAATCACTTGTTGTGTTTTGTGGCTAAGGGGAAATTGGCAAAGGCAATGGCTAAGGATTTGGAAAGGAAAAAATGTATTTTTGGCATATTATTTGTGAAAATAAAAGAAATTAGGAGAAAATGAAGGTGAAAGGTCACAGGTTGCATGTGAGGAGGAAATGAAGGAAAATAATGGAAGATTGAAGAAATTAGAGGCCTCGTCAATAAAAAGACCTAAGAGCATTAGTTGGTAGCCTTTTGTCAGTTTAGTTTTAGAATTAGTCTTAGAGAGGAGAAAGAACCAAGAGGAGAAAGAAAGCAAGGAAAGGAAAGGAAAAGCAAGGAAAGGAAAAGAAGGACAAGGAAAGAAAAGGAATACAAGGATCAAGCAACTTCAGCAGGAATACTTGTAGGTAACTGGTTGCATGTATGATTTCCTATCTATTTTTGCATGCATCGTATGTGCATGTTGGTATTTGGTTCTTTTGATGTCATTGGCATGGATTTTATCGGGTTTCGATAGTGAATTTTAGCTTGGCCTTTCCATTTCCAGATAGTCATGGTGTGATGGGATTGTTCTCAGTTTTCAACGTTGGATTACTAGATGGTTTCAAAATCCGGGGTGAGATGGTCTCAAGAAAATTCCCAAAGGCCTAGGAATCCCTTGACCGTAATGGTGGGATACATGATAAATGCTAAGGGTGGATATAGGAAAATTCCTCAAGGATGGTGAAGGAAATTTGAGGCATCCAAGCTCAGTTTGGTTTTGTGATATCGGCACCGGTTTAGGTGTGATCACAGTATGGAGAGGGTGGAGGTGGTTTAACCTTTGGATTCCCTTGGTTTTGTTTGGATTGGTTTATCCCATGAGATACCATATTCATCCTTGGAATATGGCACGAGAGTGATTGGATGAAGAGAGATTTGGCTCAACCAATCTATGGTCGGGTGGAATGTGGAAGTCCCGAACCCAGTCAGTATTTGCCTATGTTTAATAAAATCTAAGTTTCTCTTGTTTTGGATGAGGAAATATACTAGTTATTATGTGACTTTAACGGTTATTATCTTATTGTTATTTATTTATTTATAAGTTGGTTATAAGCATAGTTTAATGGCAGATCTTAGTCATGAATATTTTCATGTTTTCACTCATAACTGATCAAATAATGAATGCAAGACCTAATTGGTGTTATGATGACTAATATGAGAAGCAGTGACCCTTGTTGTTAAACCTCAGATAATTTTTCAGTCCCTCATGTTCAGACTTGCATTCATGACCTATAGGTTGCATATCCACCAAGTGTTTAACAGAATGTGAGTCCTGGTTGGGGACGGTCAGGTCAAATCCTAGTTTTAGTTTTTGGTTTGCAAGCATTGTTTCTATGTTATTTACCTTCTCTGGAAGTTTCACCAAGTTTTGGCCAGAGACCTTATCCCTAGCCCTGAAAAAGTGGCATAGAATTGAGAGTCGTTGGCATAGAACTAAGTAGAAAATCCAATAGTTGCATGGAGGCCTTGGCAAGGGAGCGATTGGGGCTCTGGGTCAGGAAAAAAGTGAGTTGTCTCAGGGTTTGGACACCTGTAGGGGTTAGGTTACTCCTAGAGTTTTTGTGGCACCTGAGGGAAGTCAGTAAGGTCTTGAGTTGTCGGTTCCATTTCCTTAAGGTCACCTAGGATATTGTGTCTTATCACAGTGACCCTTGGTTCATGTTTACCCTGGGAAAGCCAATGAAAGTGGATAAATGTGGCAGGAGGCGTTACAAATTCGATCGTGTGCATGGTTGGATGGGTTGGGATGACATAATCATGGGATGACATGTCCCAATGGGATAAAAGAACTGTGTGTTTATGGAAAGGTGCGAAGCTAATATGCGAAAGTTAGCCCATATGGAGGGAGTTAGGATGATGTGTATAAAACGACAAAAAAAGGAGCGGGGCCCTAGTCACCACAATTGATCATATTGCGTGGAACTTGAATGCATAAAAAGTTAACAAGGTAGGTTGTGCATAGATATAATATATATGTTTTTGGGCTCTGATGGATATTTTTAAATGATTTCGGCCATGATGGTTTTGTCAATAATGTTTGGGTTGCGATGGTTTTGGCTTGAAAAACAAGGAAAAATTTTGAGCCAACATTGAGAAGAGTTCTTCGAACAAATAAGAACATTGTTCCTAATTCTAAATTGGAAATTAGGTTTGAGAATTGAGATTTCACACTAGTAGCATGAACGAGTTCAGAACTTTACTTAGAACAACATAGGAGATTGGATTTGAACCAAGCCTTTGAGATTGATGTGTGAACGAGTCGACAACTTTTAGAAATGGGCCTTCAAATGTACCATGGAAGTGAAGGAAGCACTTAAGCCTTGGTAAAGAGACCCTGGGCACAAATAAGCAGGCTTATCACTTATAAGTGATTAAGCCTGCATCATATTACCAATATAATGATCAATAATGTTATCAATGAAATTTGTATTTTAAAATTAAATTTGAGATGTATCATTCATTTAAATTTAGAGTCATTGTATAATATTTGACTTTAACTTTATGAAATGATTTAATTTGATTGTGATTGCAAATCCTATTATGTACACTTTGTGTACAAAAAGAAAAAAGGATAAACAAATTAAAATAAAAATGGTCCAAAATCATAGATTGTACAAGAAAGAAAAATATAATTATAGTAAATGTTTAAAAGCATGGACTAAATTTTTCATGGAGCGTTTTTAGTTAGTGGCTAAATTTTTCATATGCTACTAGCCAATATTATGTCCATATTAAATTTATAGATCCTACTATGGAAATTTTAAAAAAAAAAAACTATAAATAAAAATATGATGGAAAAAAGACAGCCTTAACCCCCTACAACAATGTGAATTTAGTTTTGGCACTTGTTATATTAATTACAAAGTTCTTTAAACTTTCGGATGTATATTATATATTTTCATTATGTAATTAACTTGAGCTAAAAATAATAAGCTAAAATCTATCATTTCTTGGGATATTCTTGTGGGTATAATATTAGATTGCAAATATAAAAAATATGTTCACCGAACACCTTTGAATTCATATGAAATCCCAACTACCTGCATTATACTTTTCTTTCTTTCTTTTTTTCCATGAGAAATATCTTTATATTACATATGAGGAATATACATGTTTCGGTTCTTAAACAACTCTTGAGACTCAACATCAAGGCTTGAAGTCATTACAACAAAGCTCATTATGTCACTTGTAAGAATTAAACTTAGGTGGGAAGGATAATAATAATTCATCCCGACCATTTGAGATAAACCAATTGACAACTATGTGCACTTTATATAATTCAAATATTTACTACCATTTACAAAATCCCAACTACCCGTATTATACAATTATTTTTTTCTTTTTTTTCCATGAGAAATATCTTTATATTACATATGAGGAATATATGTGTTTTGGTTCTCAAGCAACTGCTGAGACTCAACAACAATGCTTGAAGTCATTACAACAAAGCTCATTATCTCACTTATAAGAATTGGACTTGGGTGGGAAGGATAAAAATCATTCCTCCCAACCATTTAAGACAAACCCAATTGATAACTATGTGCACTATACATAATTCAATTATTTACTACCATTTACAAAATATCACAATGATAAATATACCATGTGTATACTTTGTATTCATTCTCATGACCCAAAAACTTCAAATAAAATAAATGGAGTAAACTATGCTCTTTGGAGACCAAAAAATATATTTATATTAATGTCATAGTTTTAAATTATATAAGAAAAAAATCAATTTTAAAAAGTATAGTTAACTATATTAAAAAATGAGCAAACCATGTTTACATGTTCTATAATTATTAACAATAATCAATCATTATTTTTAACTAGAGTAGACCAACCATAACCCTTTAATGTTGCATTGTAACAAAATTTTGGATTCAACCCCTTGTTGATATAATCTAAAAGCATTAAATTGAGTAAATAGATTAAATTATGTGCTTTGAAAACAATGATAAATTTAAATCATAAGATCATTTTAAAATATTATAGAATATCGTAATCGATTAAAAACAAATATAGCTAACCAAATCTACATGGTCTACAATAGTTAATAATAACCAACCATTATTGCTAACTATAGTAGACCAACCATAACCCCTTAATGTCACATTGTAACATTATTTTGAATTGAACCTCTAATTAATATATCCAAAAGAATTAAACCAAATGTAACAACCCTAATGAAAAATCCATGTAATAAAAGTTAATAAAGGCAAAATAATAACCACGGTTAATGGGATAATTATTCCGAGCTGAATGTTGGGAAAAACATCCTAGTGTGGGTATTCATTTTGGTTATTATGGCCAAGCAAATTGGCAAAGGCAAAGGCTAAGGCTTTGGAAAGGAAAAATGACATTTTTGGCACATTTATTTACGAAAATAAGGGAAAATAGGAGAAAGGGAAGGTAAAAGGTAAGTTGCATGTGAGGAGGAAAATGAATGAAAATAATGGAAAATGAAGAAAATAGAGCCTTAATTGATAAAAAGGCTTATGAAGATCAGTTAGTACCCTTTGTTAGTTCAGTTTTGGAGCTGTCTCATTATTCTCTCTCTCTCTCACTTTTGGACACAAAGAGTTTTCTTGGAGAAATTTGGCATTGGATGAATAAAGGAAAAGAAGGCAAGAGGAAGGAAGGATCAAGCAAGGAACAACAGGATCAAGCAACTACAACAAGATTCTTTGCAGATATCGAATTGCATGTGTGATTTCCTTGCTAGATTTGGCATGCATCGTATTCCATGTGGTTATTTTCTATCATGGGTTTTTCCAGGTATGATAGTTTTTTCAACCTAGTCTTTCCATTTCCAGATAGCCATGGTCTAATGGGGTTTTCATGTTTTGGTTGAGTTGGATTGTCAGATGGATTTGAAGCTAAGTGAGGTGGATCTCTGAATAATATAACTCATGGCCTAGTAACCCATGGATTGTATTGTGGGTTGCAGGTAAATACAGATAGTGTGTTGCCTCGATTAGGGCCTAATGATCTGGTGTGGATTGAGGTAAATCCTATAGGTGGGTGCTCTCCATCAGGCCTAGGAATCTTGGGTCGGGATATATGGTAAATCCTGGAGAGTGTGTCTTGGTTTTTGGGCCTAGTGATACGGTGTGGATTGTAGTAAAGCATGGGAGACTAGGAGATAGGACAATTCCTCACAGTGTAGGTGGAGAAATCTGGTGGCATCCATGGTTGTTTTGACCTAGTGATCTGGTGGAGATCACGGTAAATCATGTTATTACATGTTTATTGTTTTGGCCTAGTGATTCAGGATGGATTGCAGTAAAGTTTGATTTATATTGATGAGGGTGAGGTGGTTTAGCCTCGAGATGCCATGGTCAGTTCTTTCGGTTTGAGTCCCACATTCATGCTTAGAATATGGCATGGGGGTGATTGGTTGTGTTGTCCCACAAAATGCCGAGGCACTGCAACAACGACTGAGATCAGGGGATGTCACCCTGATCCCAAATCTCTCTATTTAATTTGTCTCCCTATAGCAGACTAAGGGGGGTATACCATATGGAAATGGAATGTAGGAGAACTAATTGTGAACCAACCAGTTCAAGAGACATAGTTAAATGACCAAATACTTGTAATAAATCTAACAAGATTAAATGATTCGATTATATTTGAATGATTGATACCAGTGCCTTATGGAGTCAACTATCTTGCTAAGAATTTAGGACCAAGTACTTGATGAGAAATTGTTGCTTGGATGAATAACTATCATATATGCAATGCAGATACTAAGACTAATGTGAAATGCAGGAATCTTGCTTAATTTTAATTAAATGTCTACTCTAAGTTTAAGCCCTTCGATCCTTTCTATATTGAACCCGATTCCATGGTAAGTAGCAGAGAGAAGTTAAGGAGAAGCAGAATAAGGTGTGATTAACGATACCTCTCCTGAAAATATAACATACCCGGTGCCTCTGGGGCTGCAGAGAGTTGTGGCTCTAACGACTACAAAGTCACCATTTTAAGTAATACTAAAACCAGGCTTCTCAAGCAAAGATGGATGGGACCAATATTTCTATCGACCAAGCTTATGCTTGGAATTAAATTTTAAATATGAAAGGCTAATTTAATATGCAAATGCACGAGAATTAAGATTCGATGAAATGTGATGTTAAAACCCAAATCACTTAGATTACAAATTTTCTAATTTAGCCACTAAGTGCTTAAGCAAAAATGTCAATTATGAAGATGCCAAGAAAATACTCAATTAAAATATATTCAATTTGTCACAGATCCACAATATAGTGCTCAAAAAAGTCACCAATCACACTTGAAATTTTTCCCAAACTTAAACATTCAATATTGATCCAATAATTCAAGCAAATGAAACAAAAGTTAATTAAACAATAAATGATTTTAATCGATAGCAAACATTTAAAATCCCATCAAACTCAATTGAAGCAAATGAAAGTAATTGGCACTTAAATCTCAATAATTAATTATCAAAAAATACCATGAAATTTCGATGCTAAATAAACATTTCATCAAGTAATTTATGGATTAAACGATATTCTAAAATAATGAAAATCCAATCAAAATTCTTATTTTTCTCCTATAGTCAAACTTAGAATATATTATTCAGCAAGATTTCAAATCTGAGGTATTAATTGCAGCGGTAATTTAAACCATAGATCAACAAACAAATGATACTGGCACCAATGCCTAAAATAACTAAAAATAGTAAAAATTATTGAACTTGAAGAAAAATCAATTTTTAGGACTTGATTAAGCTAAACTTCAAATCTGATATTCTTATTTCAGCAGTGAAATAGTGACAGATCAACAAGATAAAACTGTCAAAAATAGCTGTCAAATACTTCTAGAAATAGCAAAAAATGTATTAAAACTTGAAAATTTCAATTTTAAGGCTTTAAAAGAGTTTGATTCAGTAATTTTCAGAATTGATAAGTTTATAACAGCAATAAATTGATAACATATCAGCAAACTGAAAATATTGAAGATGATCCCCACAATGTCTAAAAATAGTAAGTTTTGTCGAAAAACTAAAAATTCAAAAAAAATTAGACCTTATTTAAGATATGCATTAGAAATGTTGAGATCTGATTTCTCACAGTTATGCAATAATTTCCAACAATCTTCAAAGTTAGATCTAGGCAAAATTAAAGATGTTCAAATGGCCAAAAACTCTGAAATGAAAATTTTGCAATTCTAAACAACTTTGACCATGTAAAATGTGTTTTTAGGGCCTAATTATTTGTGATTTTCTTGTTGTAATAAAATTTGCAGAAAATCAGAGTTTAGAAATCAAACCCTTAGCCCAAGGCTTAGAAGATCCCACCGTTGAAAATTGTTGAAATTTTGGGATAATGTTGTCACTTGAAAATTAGAATTTTGGACACCAAAATCCTACAAAAATAGCCTCAAAAGCCTAGACGTCCTCAAGGGCCTAGATCTAGCTCTTCTTCCACTTGATCTCACCTACAAACAAATATTGAGCCTAGATCTTACCCTCCAGGGTGTAGATCTGACTCAGATCTAAAAATTTCCTTGGCTAATTTTTCAGATCTATTCCTACACAAGTGAAAAGAGAAAAACCCAATACCCAATATGTACAAAAATAGAGAAAATCCTAAAAACCCAAGTGTTATAATTCAAAATTATGTTACAAAACTTTAGATCTACACAAGTAAATTACATATCTATACAAATAAGTCACAGATCTATACAAATAAGTTACATATCTATATAGTACATCTACATATCTATGCACAAAAGTCGCAGATATGTCAGATCTGAGGTGTGTAAGTTTGACTTCGCTCCTAGATCTGAAGATATAAGGATCTTACTAGCCATATATAACTTTAAATTCAATAAAAGTTAACATAATTTTTGTGTATTTAGGCACAAGCTCTAGAAAACCCTGCAAGAAGAGAACTTAAGATAAGCTTTGGGAATTATATCCGAAGGGCTCTTCAGATATTATTTACTTGGGAGTCAGTTGGTCCAATAGAGGACTTCCCTAAACGCCCAATTTTATATTCGAGAGATTTTTGCACACTTAAAGTTAAATTGTTAAATCAATAGAGAAATAAGATAAACATGAAATTTTCAAGAGTTACATATACCTGCTAACTCAATCCAATTAAAATTCTTATCCTAAATACAGTAACCTAAGCAAGATACCTGTGCAATAGATTACTCTATAAGATCTATTAATCAATAATTCATTGAAATAATTACTAGCAAAATATAAAGAACAAGTTTATCATAAAATGTCGAAGCGGAACATAACCATCAAGTAAAACCCCAAAGACTTTGTTTGTATTATTCCAAAAAATTATTACATGAGAGCTTCAAAAGCTAGTACATGATCAAGAGATTAGATGATCAAAAGAATGACATTGACCTCTAATTTATAGATAAATTCTCCAACGGCTAGTTTGCTTGATCCCTTTCAAAGTAATCTCGATCGCCAAAAAAGATTTGATCATCTTTTAATCTTGTCCGTCGAAATCATTATTTTTTGAGGAATTTCAAAATTTTCATTTAATTCATTTTTAATTAAATAAAAAATAATAATTTTGAGTTAATTACCTCAAAATTTTGAATTTGATTTAACTACCAAGACCCAAGGGTCCAAAATTTCTCAACATTTTCAATATTTCCTTAGCTCGGGACCTTTAAAAAATTATTTTTCAAAGACCCACGAATTTTGCCTTTGAAGAATTTAAATTTACCTAGGACATTAAATTAATTAAATTTATGGCTTAGGATTTTTAATTCAATTTGGCCATAAACTTTAATTAATTGGCTCACGAGGGGATTAATTATTTTCCAATTCTCTTTACATAAGATTAATACATTAAACCCATGAGGGGGAACACCCATTTGTAAGAGACCCTCAATAATCTACCCAATTCTACGACTCAAAATATGATCTAGTAGACCTAGCAATGTGTAATAAAATGATCTAGCCAATTAGTTAGGATCATTCTCACATTACTTTTACAAAGACTCAATAAAAAACAATAGGATTCACTTAATATCTTGACGAAAAAATCCACCCTATCTTTGCGGTGAGGTTGGAGGGGAAAAGTTTTGCCTATCATTTGTGTCTAGAGACACAGATGAATCAGTGAGACAAAAACCTCCTAGGATAGAAATCGTCACCAAAATACTAGGCTTACTTAGGTTGTTACATACATGATGGTATTACTAAAATCATTTACATTATAAACATGCAAAATGGGTTTACATATTTTACAAAACGGTCAATTTAATGATAAAATCTGAATGGCACGAGCACTCGAACATGATGGATCCCTTTTGTGAAAAATAAAAAGGGTGTACTGTTATGGGATCATTAACACAGAGTGGTCAATAGGCTAAAGAGAGATTTGGCTCACCCAATTTATGGTCGGGTGGAACATGTAAGTCCCATCCCAGGTCGACATTTGCATTCATTAATAAGAGGTTCTCTCCTTGACATATTATGTGTAAATGTATTAGTTTATATGTGGATTATATGGCTGATATATCCATGATATTTTTGTTGTTATTATGTTGGTTATAAGCATGTATTATGACAGTGATGATGTATGGGTATCCTCATGTTTTGATTTGTAAATGAATAAACAATGTATCTATGACCTAATAGATGATAATGCAGCTAATTATATGAGGGAACAATACTTCTTAGTGATTCTCAAATAAGTATGAGACCCCTATGCTCATATTTTTTGTTTAAACCGGTAGATTACATATCTGTGACATGTTTGACGAAATTCCTACCATGGCTAGAAGTGGTCCAGTCAAGTCCTTGTCAATGTTCTTACAAATGTGTCATTGTTCCATTGTTATAATTCATTTCTGAACTTGTCATTGAGTTATGGGTAGAGACCTAGGCTCTGGGCCTGAAAAAAGTGGCTCAAATCTTGGGGACGCTTAAACATGTCTATGGGAAAAATTCCCTGAATGCACGCATTCCTATGTTGTGGGAGCATCCAAAGCCTCCTAGATGCACCTATGCCTATACTGTGGGAGAGTCTAGGGGTTTAATGGTCTAAAAACTCAGTGGGACCCAGGGGCTAGTTACTTGAGTGGTTGGGATGGTTACTGGGAGTTTTGTTGCCAATGTGGAAGGTCAGTATGATGTGTTTTCGTTGATTCCACTTCCTTAAGGTCACCTAGGAGGTTGAATCAGTCCAGCCACTCATCACATGTTTACCCCGGTTGGCCAGTTACTTAGGTAGATATGGGAGGAGGGTGTTACAGAGTGGTATCAGGGCATGGTTCACCCCTTTGACTGGATGGGTGGTGTGTGTTGTTCATGCATTCATGTCAGTTGAACGTGTGTTAATCATCCTTGTGGTCTATATGCTTGTTGCAGATGCATGGTGTCGGTCATGGTTTTAGTGTTGTCGCCATGTGAAAGAGGATGTTGTTGTTGTGAAGTGTGTCGTCATGAGTGTATGATTGATTATGCATTGTTGTTTGTCATTTCTTACATGTTGACAGTGTACATTGGTATTGTTGATATGGTCATGCATTGATGATTGGATCCTAGCTAGAATGATGTTTATGTGTTGGTACATTTATTTTTTATATGTCCATATGTTTTTATGATTATGTTTTTACATGTATTACGTTGATTTAGATTATCTTGCAGATGAGGTGTCCTCCCCGAATTATGATAAGGTACGTTCATTTATTGTGATTTGGGTTAGTTGACATAGTATGCCTTGCAGGAAAGAGATCAAATTGAATAGCAAGATGGTAGACTACAAATATTCTCCCTATGAATCAGATGAGAAACGTGGTATTGGGAACTCTTCTGATTTAGTAGACACACTGAGAAGTTTCAAGGAAGAAATAATGAGTTGTAAGGTAGATAATGACATAATCATACAGGCACAAGAGAAACAAGTATAGGTTAATGCAGTACTCCTTAAGAGTTTGTCAGAATTGCAGCGACAGGGGCCACTTCGGATCAGCCATGGGTAGGAGAACGAAACTAATGGGGCATATGGCAGCAAGTCCCCTAGTGGACATAGGTTAGATAGAGATGACACTGTGAGAGATGGCAGGTCGTTGGACATGCCAGATAGGAGAGGTGATGGACACGGGTACTAATCTAGTTCTGGTTCTAATAGGAACTATGATAGTCATCGTTATCATCCTTACAGCATGAGTGATAAAGGATACTTTCCAGATTAATTTAAGAAAGCAAATCCACCTACTTTTGATGGAGACTTGAAGCAGCCAGAAGATGTAGAAGCTTGGATACTTGGGATGAAGAAGTTATTTGAGTTGCATAATTACACGAATAATATGAAGGTCGGAGTAGCTATCTTCGGCCTTAGAGGTAAAGAAGATATCTGGTGGGAAGATGTGAAGCGAGTCATAAACATCAAGATAGAGAACTTGAGTTGGCATGAGTTGAAAAGGCTTTTTAAAAAAGAAATACTTGTCAGAAAGGTACTATGAAATTAAGTCCAATGAATTTTATGAGCTAAAGATGGGATCAATGATAGATGAAGAGTATATGACTAAATTCATGGAGCTATTGAGGTATGTACCATATCTTGAAGATGAGAAGGCTAAATTTCGGCGATTTGTCAGTGGTTTTCCATTAGCATTTAGAGATCGGATTGAGTATTATGAGCCTAGGTCACTTGAGGAAGTCATTGGAAAGTTGAAGCATTGCTATGAACAGTCAAAGCATAAGAATGAATCTCAACAAGGATGGAAATAGAAAGATAAAGGTAAGGGTAAATGGCAACCGAAAATAGAAAGGCCTTGGAATGCATTTAGGTTTTAACCCTGTACAGAAATTATCCGCAAACGAATATTTAAAAAAAAAAAAACAATAGCGAGAGAATAAAACATAAAACAGATATACACAGATATTTTCCCCTCGATCCCAAATCGGGACTACCAAATTTATTTCTCATTATATTCCTTTTAGTGTTACAACACATATATATACATGTCGAAGCATTCATAAACCCCAATCCATTAACCCTAGATTAGAACATAACCGTAGTTCCCTTGACTGAATCTACAAAATACCAGGGGCTGAAAATCATCATGCCCCAAAACCATGTGCAAACCCATGCACAAAACTATGGGCGGGTCTGGCCACCGAAAAATAGGGTCCAAAAAAAATTTTCCCAGGGCGTTGCACGGGACCATGAATAGGAGGGGCTACCCCCCCGCCCCCCACCCCTATCACCCTCTACTACGCTCGACACAACGTACAAGGGGGACTATCACCCCCCTTGTGACCCCCCTATGCATGCAACTAATCGTGGAAAGAATATAACACATACCCAACATTCTCCCACTTGTTGTTTTCTTTCCGCAAGGGGCCACAGGAGAGCTTAGTCATTAGTCCAGCTCTGCAACATCCATTGTTTCTCTACACCAAGAGAAATTCTGACTACTCGCAGACTTCGTCAATGCATCTGCAACATTCTTCAAATTGATCACCTTTACCAGCAACACCCTTTTATCCTCAACCAAATCTCTCACAAAGTGGTATTGAACATCATTGTGCTTTGTCTTTGAATGATAAGCAGGATTCTTAGCCAAGAAAATTTCACTTTGGCTATCACAGTCTATCCTTTTAGCTCGCTACACTAACTCCATACTTGAACACAATCTCTGCAACCAAACTACTTCCTTGCTTGCATGAGTGGCTGCCATGTATTTGTAGTTGAAAGAGCCACTACATATTATCTTTTGCTCATCCAACTGACTGCACCTCCAAATAGGCTAAACACATACCCACTTGTAGATCTTCTTTGGTCTAGATCTCTAGCCCAGTCTACATCAACAAAACCATGGATGTCCAAAACTATGTCGAATCCTGGTCTTCCTTGGTAGCACAAACCATAATCTCCAGTGCCACGCAAATATCTGAAAAGCAACTTCATTGTTGTCTAATGCTCCTTCCTTGGTTTTGACATAAACCTGCTTAATACTCCCAGTTCATGTGCAATGCCTAGTCTAGTACATACCATTGCATACATCAGGCTATCCATTGCACTTGCATATGGAACACGGGACATATACTCCTCCTCTTCTTATGTCTTGGGACATTGTTCAGCAGATAGCTTTACACCTACAGGAATAGGAACCTTCACTTGTTTACTATCCTGCATATTGAACCTCTGCAATATTGTCTCGACATATTTCCTTTGGTTTAACACGATCTTCCTCTTTGCCCGATCTCTCTTAATTTCCATGCCCAAAATATAGTTTGCAGCACCAAGATCCTTCATGTCGAATTTGGAGAACAATTGGGTCTTCAAATCTTGGATAATTTCTTTGTCATTTCCAATGAGCAACATATCATCCATATACAAGACCAAATAAATAACATGGTCACCAATTAATTTAAAATAAACACAGTGATCCTCTTTGCTTATGGTGAAGCCAAGTCCCCGTATATAGGTATCAAATTTCTAATACCACATCCTTGGTGACTGTTTTAACCTATACAGGGACTTTTTTAACCTGCATACAAGTTCTTTCTTACTCTTCGCCATAAAGCCTTCAGATTGCTTCATGTAGATCTCCTCTTCCAAATCCCCGTGAATAAATGTTGTCTTCACATCCATCTGTTCTACCTCAAAATCAAATGAAACAGCAACAAATAAAAGTAATCTAACAGAAGTAACCTTGGCTACAGGAGAAAAAATATCACCAAAATCAATTCCTGGTACCTGGGAATAACCTTTTGCTACCAAATGAAATATGTGTTTCTCCACCTTGCCTTCTACATTCATCTTCTTCTTAAACATCCATTTTATCCCGATGGGCTTCATTCCAGCCGGCAACTCCACCAGATCCCATTTCTCATTTTTTTGCAAGGATGTCATTTCATCAACCATGGCCTCCTTCCATAGTTTACCATCCTCTGAATCCACTACCTCCCTAGCAGTCCTGGGATCATCATTAGTAATAGTTAAAGCAAAATTTGAACAGAAATCAGATGGACTATACCTTTCTGGTTGCCTTCTTTCCTAGACTAATCTTCTCACAACTAGAGTTTGTGGCTCTTCCTATTCTGAATCTTATTCTGTTGTAGAGTCTGATTCATCTTCCTTTAACTCAAACTATACCTTCTCAGGTTCCTCTGGTAAGACTTCATGTTTAACAACATCTTTCACCTCTCTAAACACCACATCTTGGTTGTACACAACCTTCAATGTTTCAGGGTTCCAAAGCTTGTAACCTTTTAAACCATCCTTATACCCAATAAAGATGCACCTTTCATATTTATTATCCAAATTGGTCCTTTTCTCCTTTGGAACATGTACACACGCATCACATCCAAATATCCTCATGTGTGAAAGAGAGGGTTTCTTACCAATCCATACCTCATGTGGTGTCTTATCCTCCAATGTTGATGAAGGTGATCTGTTGACCAGGTAACATGCAATCTCCACTGCCTCTACGCAAAATTCCTGTCCTAATCCGGTACCATTGAGCATGCTTCTTGCCTTTTCCATCAGCGTTTTTTTCATTCTTTCTGCAACTTTGTTTTTATGAGGTGTGTATGGAGTAGTCTTTTGTCGTATTATACCACACTTCTTATATAAATCTTCAAATTCCTTCTTGCATAACTCTCCACCATTATCTGTCCTCAACACCTTTATCTTCTTCTCTGTCTGGTTTTCCACCAGAGCCTTGAATTCTTTAAATCTGTAAAAGAGTTCAGATTTCTTCCTCAAGAAATATATCCATGTATTCCTTGAGAAATCATCTATGAATGAAACATAGTACATAGACTTAACCAATGATGGAATCGACACATGTCCAAACACATCACTGTGCACAAGCTCTAATATATTTTTCATCCTCTTAGTGCCAGAAGGAAAACTCACTCGATTCTACTTCCCATATACACAATTTTCACAGAAATCAAAATCCTGAGATAAATTGGGCATACCTTCTACCATACCATTTCCATGCAGTATCTGAAGGCTCTTCTCTCCAATATGTCCAAGCCTTTGATGCCATAGCATGGTCATTTCTCTAGAGACCACTGGGATTTCCACTCCACTTTCAGGAAACACAGAACTGTTGCACCCATCAATAACAGTGCTACCATGAAGATTGTATAGAGTTCCAATCTGAAATCCCCGCATTAATATCAGTGCTCCCCAAACCATCTTGCAGGTATTATTCTCGAACATTTTTTTTACACCTACATCATCCATCTTGCTTACAGAAATCAGATTTCTGGCCAATGCAGGAATATGCAAAACACCAAGAATTTTTCTAATCCTTCCACCTTGCAGCTTTAGCTTAAATTTTCCACGTTCGACGATTCTAGCCTTCCTATCATCCCCTAAGAAGACATCACCACCATCATACTTCTCATACTCGCAGAACCACTCCCTATGGGGAGTGAAGTGAAAATATGCACCTAAGTCAATCAACCATGCCTCATAATCTACATGTGTATTTGAAGAAGAATCCAAATACACATCCGCACCTTCATCTGAGGTGGTTTTTTCCTCTAGAGAAGGAGCATCATCAGATCCCTTTCCTTTCTCAAGAGCTTTAGATTTGCAGTCCTTTTTGTAGTGTCCTTCCTTTCCGCATTTCCAGCACATCTTTACAAACTTTCCTGGAGATTTAGATCTCCCTCTATATTTATATCTCCCACTTGAAAACTTATTTTTGTTTCTATTCTAGGACATTCCTGTGCAGATAAGGCATCTCCATTTTTGCCCTCCATATTTCTCCACCTCATTTCCTCCGACAGCAAGGCTGAGACAATTTCATCAAAATTCAAGGTAGTTGTATTGCTACCTATTGCAATAACTAGACTGTCCCACGAATCTGGTAGAGAACACAACAAACTGATGCACTTATCTTCATCTGAGATTTTAATATCAACATATGACAGTTGACTCACCATAGTATTTAATGCATTCAGATGCTCTGTCACCGAGTCTCTATCATTCATCCTCAGGTTATACAGTTTTTTACGTAGGAACAATTTATTCACTAGAGACTTCGAATGGTACAAAGTCCCTAGTTTGTCCCACAAAGTTTTCATCGTAGCTTCCCCAGATACATTCAACAATATTGAATCTGAGATACACAATTGTATTGTGCTCTTTTCCTTCTCATCCAACTTCTTCCAGTCTTCATCTGACATTGTTGTTGTTTCAGTACTCGGATCCACCGTGATCCACTGATCTTTATCCACCAGCAGATCCTCCATCTCGAGCTTCCACAACTCAAAACTCTGACCATTAAATTTCTTAATCTCTATCTTTCCACTGCTCACCATCTTCTTTCACTGCAAGAATCAATCCTACAGATCTCTCACTGAACAGGGTTTACCACAGGCCTGAGCAAAAAACCCCTCAACAGCAAAGTCGTCCCCTTGAAGCAAAAACAACGCTGATACCAAATGTAGGTTTTAACCCTGTACATAAATTATCTACAAACGAATCTTAAAAACATAAAATAATAATAGCGAGAGAATAAAACATATATACACAGATATTTTAACCTGGATCCCAAATCAGGACTACTAGCTTGATTTTTCATTATATTCCTTTTAGTGTTACAACACACACACACACACACACACACATATACATGACGAAGCATTCATAAACCCCAATCCATTAACCTTGGTTTAGAACAGAACTGTAGTTCCCTTGACCAGATCTACAAAATAACAAGGGTTGAAAATCATCATGCCCCAAAACCATGTGCAAACCCATGCACAAAACCATGCGCAAGTTTGCCCACCGAAAAATAGGGTTCAAAAAAACTTTCCCGAGACACTGTTGTCGCCCCTGTGACCCCCCTGCTATGCCTGGCACAATATACAAAGGGGGCTTTCCCCCCCCCCTATGACCCCCCCGTGCTTGCAACTAATCCTAGAAAGAATATAACACATACCCAACAATGCAGAAGGGAAAGAAAATGTGGCACCACAAAAGAAGTTTAATGCATCTTGACAAGGACATGGATCACATAAGCAACATAGAGGTGATGGTATTGGATGGTTGAAGTGTTGAACATGCAGTAAGGAACACCTTAACAGAGATTTTCCATAGAATCAGAGTGGTAGGCCTTAGATATATAGTGCACATGAGGTGCAGACTGTTGGGGATGTTGAGCAAAGTATTCCTCATGTTTTTGTAGTTGTGGACAATAGGCAGGCATATCATCAAGCATCTATCATTGAGATGGATGGTAAGATTTGTGATCAATTTATTTCTATTTTTATTGGCCATGGATCTAAGTATACTTATGTTAGTCCTGAATGGGTGGGTAAGTGTGGTTTGAATAGAGAAGTGCATGCAAAGTCTTGGTTAGTGCAGGTGGCTACAGGTACCAAGAAGCTAGTTCATCATTGGGTAAGAGCTTTTTCATTTAAACTAAATGGTATGCCTACATCAGCGCATTTGAATGTATTTTCATTGGGATCATACACTATGCTTTTGGGTATGGATTGGTTATATCTTCATAGGACTAAAGTGGATTTTTGTGACAAATCCATTGAGTGCTTGGATGACAATGGGGAACAAAGTGTCTTACAGGGTAAGAAGAAAGCAACACCAGTTAGGATGGTAATATCTATGCAGGCCAAGCGTAGTCACAGGAAAGTATGTGTGTTATTTGTAGTGCATATCTCTAGTGACAAAGGTAAGGAAGTTGAGGATGCATATGTTTTGAGTAGGTACCCAATTCTACAGTAGTTTGAGGATGTATTTCTCGTAGAGATTTCAGAGTTGCAACCTCACAAGGAGGTAGAATTTTCTATTGACTTGGTACCAGGGGAAGCTCCAACATCAAAAGCACCTTATATGATGAGCACACTTGAGTTGGTAGAGTTAAAGTTGCAGCTGAAAGAGATGCTTGAAAAAATATGCATTAGGCCAAGTGTATCGACATGGGACGCACTGGTATTGTTTGAAAAGAAGAAGGATGGTACTCTCAGATTATGTAATGACTATATGCAGTTTAACAATGTCACCATCAAGAACAAGTATTTGTTATCGAAGAGTGATGACTTGTTTGATCAGTGAAGGGATCAAGAGTGTTCTCTAAGATCAACTTGAGAACAAGATATCATCAAGTATGCATCAAAGAAGAGGACATCTACAAGACCACATTTTGGACCAGGTATGGGCATTACGAGTTTGTTGTAGTTCCATTTGATTTGACTAATGTTATAGCTACCTTTATGTGTTTGATGAACAGTGTGTTGCGTTCTTATTTGGAAAATTTTGTTATTATATTCATTGATGATATATTGATATATTCTAAAAATGAAAAAGAGCATGCCTAACATTTAGCAGCAGTGTTGAGATTGTTGAGAGAGCATCAGTTGTATGTTAAGCTCAACAAGTGCGGTTTCTTTCAGACTGAGGTATATTACTTAGGACATGTTATTTCTAAGGATGGAATCAATGTAGATCCAGAAAATATAAGAGCTATCATGGAGTGGGCAGCTCCTAGAAATGTAGATGAGGTGAGATCCTTTATGGGGTTGGCAGGTTATTACAGGAGGTTCATCAGGAAATTCTCACATATTTCTTTTCCTATTACATCATTGCAGATAAAAGGTAAGAAGTTTCAATGGACAGAGAAGTATGAGGCCATTTTTGAGCAGCTTATGCAGTTGTTGACAGATGCTCTAGTGTTAAAGATTGCAAATCCGGACAAAGAGTTTGTAGTATGTATAGATTCTTGCAAGAAAAGAATTGGTGGAGTCCTTATGCAGGATGGACAGATGGTATGTTATGAGTCACAAAAATTGAATGAACATGAATAGAACTATCTGACACATGATCTTGAGCTAGCAAAATTCATACATGCATTGAAAATGTGGAGGCACTATCTTCTTGGTAGGAGGTTTGTATTGATGAGTGATCACAATGGATTGAGGTATCTATTTGACCAACCGAATCTAAATACCAAGAAATCTAGATGGTTGCCCATGATCAGTGAGTTTGACTTAAAGATCATATACATCAAAGGAAAGGAGAATAGGGTCGCGAATATTCTTAGTAGGAACATACAGGTAAATCACATAACAACTATGATCCCCCATGGGACATATTTACAGGATAATATCTTGCAAGTAGGTCGGTGGGATGTCGGGTACATGGATATTGTGTACAGGTTGCAAAAGAGTACATGTACATGTACAGGTAGTGGTACATGTACAAGTACAGGTGTAGGTGTAGGTACAAGTACAGGTGTAGGTGTACAAGATCTGGATTACCGTCTCACAATAGATGGATTGGTCAGGTTTAGAGACAGGATATATGTGCCAGAAAATAGTGAACTCAAGAAGGTGATCTTGAGGGAGTTTCATATGAAACCATATCCAGGTCACCCAGGCTATCAGAAGACATTAACGGCAGTGAATGGGTTCTATTATTGGCTAAATCTAAAGAAGGATGTGGCAGAGTTTATGGCTAGATGTTTGGATCATCAACTGGTTAAGGCAACGTGTAGGAATCCAGGTGGACTACTACAGTCGATTGTGATTCAAAAGTGGAAATGGGAGTTGATTTCCATGGATTTCACCACAGTTTCACCCAGAAAATCTAGACAACATGATTCCATCATGGTTGTTGTGGACCGGTTGACAAAGGTTGTACACTTAATTCTAGTGAAGACTACGTATTCAGCTAACGATGTAGCACAGGTGTTCATCAGAGATGTGGTCGGACTGCATGGTGTTCCAAAGAATATTTTGTCATACAAGTATACAAAGTTTACTTCCAATTTTTTGGAGGAGTTGCTTGTAGGTTTGGACACAGAGTTGGTCTTCAACACAACTTATCATCCATAGAAATATGGACAGGAAAAGAGGGTCGATAGGATCTTGGAGGACATGTTGAGGATGTATGTGATGCATCAACAACGAAAGTGGGAAGAGTATCTTCCACTGGTAGAGTTCACCTACAACAATAGGTATCAGGAATCCTTGAAGATGAGTCTGTTTGAGGCATTGTATGGGTGGAGTTGCAAAACTCCCATTAGATGGAGTGATCTAGTTAACATGGTATTGATTGGGATGTACATGTTGGCAGAACTGGAACAGGAAATACAGGTAATCAAAAAGAATTAAAGGCAGCACAAGATATGCAGAAGATCTATGAAGATCGGAACAACTTGTTTAAGGAGTTTCGGGTTGGGGAACAGGTGTACTTGCGCATCAAGCCCAAGAAGAGCTCCTCGCGGATTGGATCATGTGCCAAACTGGCACCACAGTTTTGTGGACCTTTCAGGACTATTAAGAGGATCAGACCAGAAGCCTATCAACTTTCACCACCTTCCACAGTGAAATTCCATGATGTTTTTCATATATCATTGCTTAAGAAGTATGTTAAAGATGTTGATCATGTGATTGACTAGTCTGTATTATAGGTGGAGCCAAATGGAGAATTACAGTCGGTGCCTCAATGTATATTGCATAGAAAGGTGCTCATGCTCTGGAACCGAGCAATTGAGCGAGTGAAAGTGAAATGGAACCACTTTGGGCCCAATGAAGCTACATGGGAGATGGCGGATCAAATGCGGGCTATGTATCCTTCATTGTTTGTCGGTTGAGGCAAAGCAGTTTTGGTATGATGTTGGCATATTTTTTACCATGTTTTTTGGTGTGATGTTTTGGTATATGTACATATGTATATGGATGTAAATACCACCATAAGCTTTGTTATAAATCTCTAATAATCGCTATGGGTGTCATGTCATTATAGTTGTCATGTTGTTATGTTGTCATGTTGGTTTTATTTTCAGCAGGGTGATCATTGTAAATATTTCATCGAGCTATGTTATAAAGCTCCATGGGTATTATGATTTCTTTTCAATGGTTTTGTTGAGGTATATGTGTGGTTGAACACCAAGGATGTTGTCCCCCAAGGGGGAGGGTTATGTAACATCCCTGGTGAAAACTCCATGTAATAAAAGTTAATAAAGGAAAAATAATAACCACGGTTGATGGACACTTATTCCAAGCTTAATGTTGGGAAAAACATCCTAGTGTGGGTGTTCATTTCAGTTATTATGGATCAGGAAATGGGCAAAGGCTAAGGCTAAGGATTTGGAAAGGGAAAATGGCATTTTTGGCACATTTGTTTATGAAAATAATGGAAAATAGGAGAAAAGGAAGGTGAAAGGTCACAAGTTGCGTGCGAGGAGGAAATTGAAGGAAAATAATGGAAAATGAAGAAAATAGAGGCCTAATTGATAAAAGGGATTATGAGGATCAATTGGTACCTTTTGTCAGTTCAGTGTTGGAGGTTTCTCATTATTCTCTCTCTCTCTCTCACTTTTGGACACTTAGATTTTTCTTGGAGCACTTTGGCATTGGACCAATAAAGGCAAAGTAGGCAAGAGGAAGGAAGGAGAAATCAAGGAAGAGCAAGATCAAGAAAGTACAACAAGATTCTTTGCAAGTATTGATTTGCATGTGCAATTTCCTTGCTATATTTGGCATGCATGGTATTGCATGTGGTTCTCTTCTATCATCGCATGGGTTTTTCCAGGTGTAACAGTGTTTTCAGCCTAGCCTTGCTATTTATGGATAGCCATGGTGTGATGGGGTTCTCATGTTTTTGTTGAGTTGGATTGTCGAATGGATTCGAAGTTGAGTGAGGTGGATCTCTAAATGATAGAACACATAGCCTAGTAACCCCTCAACCAGACTGTGGGTTGCAGTAAATATGGATAGTGTTGCTTCGGTTAGGGCCTAGTGATCCGGTGTGGATTACGATAAATCCTAGAGGTTGGTGCTCTCCATCAGGCCCAGGAATCCTGAGTTGGGATATACGGTAAATCCTAGAGAGTGGGTATATGTATAGGGCACAGTGATTCGGTGTGGATTGTGGTAAAGCCTGAGAGACTAGGAGATAGGAAAATTCCTCACGGTGTAGGTGGAGAAATTCGGTGGCATCCATGTTTGTTTTGGCCTAGTGATCTGGTGGAGATCACAGTAAAGCCTATTATTACATGTTTATTGTTTTGACATAGTGATCTGGGATGGTTTGTAGTAAAGCATGGTTTCTATTGATGAGGGTGAGGTGGTTTAGCCTCGGGATGCCTTGGCTGGTTGTTTCGGTTTGAGTCCCACATTCATGCTTGGAATATGGCACAGGAATGATGGGATGAAGAGATATTTCTCTCAACCATTATATGGTCAGGTGGAATGTGGAAGTCCTATCCTGAGTTGGCTTTTGCATTCATTAATAACAGGTTCTCTCCTTAACATCTTATGTGTAAATGTATTGGTTTCTATGTGGATTATATGGTTGACGTATCCTTGATATTTTTATTATTATTATGTTGGTTATAAGCATGTATTATGACAGTGATGATGTATGGCTCTCCTCATGTTTTTATTTGTAAATGAATGAACAATGTATCTATGACCTAATAGATGATAATGCAGCTAATTATATGAGGGAACAATGCTTCTTAGTGATTCTCATATTAGTATGAGACCCATATTCTCATATATGTTGTTCAAACTTGTAGATTACATATTTGTGACATGTTTTATGAAATTCCTATCATGGCTAGTAGGGGTCCAATCAATTCCTTGTTAATGTTTTTGCAAATGTATCATTGCTTCATTGTTACAATTCATTTTTGAACTTGTCATTGAGTTCTAGGCAATGACTTGGGCTCTGAGCCTGAAAAAGTGGCTCAAATCTTAAGGATGCTTGCACGAAAAATTTTCTGGACGCACACATGCCTATGCCGTGGGAGTGGCCAGAGCCTCCCTGACGCATCCATGCCTATACTCTGGGAGTGTTTGTGGGTTTAGTGGTCTAAAAACTCAGTGGGACCCAAGGGCTAGTTACCTAAGTGGTTGGGATGGTTCTTGGGAGTCATGTTCTTGATGTGGAAAATATGTATGATGTGTTTTCGTTGATTCTACTTCCTTAAGGTCACCTAGTAGGTTGAATCAATTCATAGTAGCCTCTCGTCACATGTTTACCTTGGTTGGCCAGTTACTTGGGTACATATGGGAGGAGGGTGCTACACCAAAAATAATAAATTATTTGTTTTAAGAGAAAATGTTTAATTTAAATTATCTATGTCCATAATCAATTAAAAATGACTATAGTTGCAAATTTTGATGTATGTCAAATCAATCAACTTAAAAATAATCAAACACAATTCTCATGGTGAACCGAACAATGAACCAACAAACACAACAAAGATCAATTATAGTTAAACAAAAGCATTAATTATATTGAAGAAAAGGTGATTAAATATCGACAACAATAAATTACAATCATTGTCAAACCATAATAAACTATTATAATGTATATTCAAGCAAAGTCAAGCAAAGTGAATTAAAGTCAACAAGTATGATGAAGTTAAGACCACCAAAATAAAGCATAGAAACCCAAATAGCTAACCAATATTAACACATAGTCAACGAAGGTCAACAAATTGTCAAGCACAATATAAACTCATCAACAAGTACAATCACGCGAGGTCAATCATTGTCAAAAGTGAATGATAAGAAAGAAAAGCCATCTTTGGGAGACACCACATTATAATACGACTTAAAACATGTTAAATTACTCATTAGTATTACGTATAACAATCCATAGCGGTCACGTCACAATATGGTGTAACCATTAAGGAATGTAGCGATTAAATATAGTCAGCTAAGATCATTGCTGAATGTGATAACTATTAAGTAATATTGCAGTACAACATAACCCTTTAAGAAAATCATAATGAAACATAAACCATGAATAAAATAATATTGTAGCATAACCAATATAGAATATAGCAAATTGCCATAAGACAAACAATAAGAATGTGGCAATGAGACATAACCATTAAGGAAACATAGTTAATTGTTAATAGCATTGTCATGTTGGACATTGGGTTCAATGCTCCCCGTGTGTTTCACGACATGGACTAACCGCCTCTCGTGGATCCTAACTCTGGCGATTGTAGCGGAGACTAACGCTCATGGGTTTTGGTCTAACGGCAATTGTGAGTCCAACAAGTGGTATCAAAGTGACAGGTCTCAAGTTCGAAACTCACCTGGCTCACGTTGGGGGGGAGATTGCTGGACATTGGGTTCAACGTTCCCCGTGTGTTTCGCGACATGGACTAACCGCCTCTCGTGGATCCTAACTCTAGTGATTGTAGCGGAGACTAACGCCTGCATGTTTTGGTCTAACGGCAATCATGAGTCCAACATGTCAATGATAATCAACAAGGTTAATTGTGGTGAACAAAATGCAACTAGTTTAATTCAATCATGCTGAACATAATTATTGAGTAAATCCATAATATAACACAACCCTTCAAGAACATCACATGGTGACATAAGTCATGCATTGACTTCCCTATTTGAGCATCCAGTTGACCAAATGCATTATAAAACATGCTCAAATATAGTAGTTGACAATTATCAAGCACAATTAACCATATTCAAGCATTGCAAACTACAAACAACAATGTTAGCCAAAGTTAGCCATTCTGAAACATACTTAATAATAGTAAACCATATTCACCCTTATTTAAATATAGTCAACTATGCTCAAACATTGTTGACCATAGTCAACCATAATCAAACATAGATAAGCATGGTTAATAGTAGCTAAGCTTACTCAACCATTGTTGAGCTATCTTTAATTGTAATCTAACAAAGTGAATCTTTGTCAACAAACATAAAACACTAGGAGAAAATAAAAAGATGATGAGAAAAAGAAAACCTTAACCACCTACAACGTGAATTTGGTTTTGAAAATTAATACATTAATTCAAAAAAAAAAAAATTCTTGCAGATATGATTTTACATTGCAATCTTATGTCCACGTTAGTTTTAGAAATCTTACCTATATGGATACTTTATAAAAATTAAAAATTAAAAGATATTTTTATAATTAAATAAAACGCTTAGCGAACATCACAAATTGCAACATAAAATAATATCATTGGAGTAAATGTTTAAAATCATCATAATAATGGTACTATGCCTAAAGATAAATTTTGTCTACTAAATTAAAATCCAATCTAGTAGATTTCCAAAAATATCACAAACTAATATCTTCAAATGTCAAAACAAAACATTTACACATCACTCTTTGTTGTCATCACCCTAAATATATTTCTTATTTTTGTAGACATAAGGGTCCTTAGTTTCAACCCACATTTTTTTGTAGTCAACACATATAATCCCACTATCACGGTCTTCCTTTACATTTTTTTGATCAAAGGTATTCCACTACTTATAACTAAAAACAACAAAAGAGGAAAAGTCCATTTGCATGATCTCTTTTATATTTCCAATGTAACCTAGCTTCACTTATATTAGACTTTGATCACAGTGGCTATCACAATTAAATCGGTTGAACCCGACCTCCGTTTTGCAATATTGTGTGATGTGTCCATCATCATTATCCTCAATGAAAAACCAATGTCCATATGCCCACATAGATGGGAATAAATGCACCTATAAAAATGTGACTAAAGGATGGTGTCATATGTCTAATAACCTGAGCATTATTAAAAAAATAATATATATTACAATGTAAATGTGCATTATAAATTGAGCATGGTACTTAGAGAGATTATTATAGAGTTGTTGCACCCAATCCCTATGTTTAGTGCATCCTCTTCTACACATGGGAAATGACCATGCATGCCATATTTCTTTATGATATGGTTAGCCACCCAACTATTAGGACAAATATTTGGCATATTTTCTTTTAACTCGTCAGTATAAGAAAAAATTCTATCATTCAACCCTCTAAATTATTTCCCATCATTGTCCCATTTCCTTATTTTCTCTTCATACAATGTGACTCATGGTCGTATTTCCTCTACATTGTAAAGGATGAATTGATTGATGACATAAATTTTTAAATGTGTTGAGTACACAAGAATTCAAAATGAATAGTATGGGATCAATTTTATATTAGAAACTTCCATGAAATATTTTCTCTGTAGAAAATTGACAAAGGATAAGAGACTTACTCTTTATCATGCACCTTTTTTCGTTCTTCTGGAATAGTTGTCCTTCCCTTTTTTCCTCATCTTGTTGGTTATCCCAAACCACTACCCTTGGTGTTTCGTCAATTTTCCTAATATACTCACTCGCATGGAATAATATAATGACTCATATACCATGTACCCCTCCACCATAAAGCACTTTGGTTTTTCCCTTTATTGAATAAACCCCTTCAATTTTTTCATGCACCTCTCTAAGAAGAACATCCAATGACATGAGAGCACCCTGGGTAATTCAACCTCATTAGGTAGGTGAATTAGAAGATGGAACTATAAATATATAAAACTCATAGGCAGTTCCTTGTCAAACATACAACCAATCTCAACTATCTCTCGATAACACAGTAGAATGCTAGCCATATGAATCTCTTTTGATGTGATCCAACATAAAAGCGCAAATGATTTTGACATAGCCAATCATAGGTCCTATAGGAAATCATGGTTCACAGAACCACACATAAGCAAAAGATAATGACAATACAAAATAAGCACAGATGATAGAATTAATTGTCATAAAACTATGAGTGCATAATAGTTTTAAACCTACATCATTGAAAAAGATTCATATATTTGACATACATACCCTTGGAAGGTTCATATGGTCATGTGATTTCAACCTCAAAAAATGCCCTTCTATAGTGAAACAACATCATTAGTTGACCCATATATAGAAGACACCTCCACACACAATATAACATCATTTAGATAGAATGATCATATTTCTTCAAAATCCATAGGACATCACTTATTCTAAAAGACCAAGAGGAACTAACCTCTCCTCTACTTTCTTTTCTTGTCCAATGTCTTTTTTTAGTATTCAAAGCAATAAGGTCTCTCCCAACAACCAATATGTTGCTTTTATTCAATGATATGTGTCTCCACAAAGAAGATGAAACATTTTTTAATATATGCATGGGATTTACCAAATCTTAAGATGCTCCCAATATGGAAGCTCACAAAATACAGATTTCATTTTCATCCCAATGGGAATTTTATCAACATAGATGTCAAAAAATGTAAGATCCTCAAACAAAGGTACCCTATTTGAATCAAAGAATTATGTAATTTATTTCTCCTTCTTTGTGTGTTATGCTCTAATCCAATATGTCAGTGTTATCATTTTATGTCTCCAAGTTCGATTTCATTTGCCATTGAAAGCATATGCAAGTCTTCTGTAAGGGTGGTATTTTGGGAGGAATATCCTATATAAATCATACACCAACGTCCATAGGTGGTTAGACCACCTACTCTTTACAGATAGTCCACAACCGTTACATCCATGGTACTCTTTTGTTACAAGGCATACAAAACATGTTAGCATAAAAATGATAATTGCACCAAATTAAATATGACAAATGACATTACATATATAAAAAAAATCAATCCACATGCTTACCATAGCAAGCTCCTAGTCCTGGATAATCATGCATGGCATATGCATATATTCCATACAACATAAAATACCTCTCCACTAGGATGGGTATTGATACATCATATACGTGTGAACCTTCCCACAATTGCTTAAATTCATCAATCAATGGTTGGAGGTAGACACCCATTCTCTTCACTTGTTTCCTATCCAAGACTGTAAAATCCAACATAAGATGTTCATTCTCCATGGACAACCATGGAGGGATATTGTTATTAATCATTACTACTAGAAAAACAAAATAGTTGGTGTTTTGGAGGGAATATGAGTTAATTCCATCCATGGCTATGCTTAGTCAAAGGATATTATTTCATCCATGAATTTATAATCTCATGTATATTTTATATAATTCGTGGTTATTGAATCTATTTGGATTCACATATCTCCTAGCTCACTTTTATGTTAGGCATACCACCCCTACAACATGGCTAATTCTTTGTAGTGAAAGAGCCTTTGAGTCCTTGGAAATCACGTGCCTAAATATCTCACAATGAGGACCATGTGCCTTATCCTTATTTTTTAATTTTTGGTACCTACCATACCCATGTTTTGTACATATCCTTTCGTTCCCATATTCATCTCTATATAAAATACAATAATTAGGAGATGCATGTATGATATGTGCTTAACACCCAACCTTTTAAACATTTTCTTTGCCTCTGCATAATTATTGAGCAAGACATTATCACTCAGAAGTGCTTTATATTGAGTAACCTATAATTAGTGGGCAATATAAATGTACATTTTCATCAAGCATGCATAAAGAGCCATTTTATATGTTTATTGTGTGACAATATTCTTTAAAAAAATAAGGGATTTAATGGTTAGTAAGTGTTGTGGAACACATATTTGACATACCATACATTTATTTCAAGTTGTGCAATACCATTGTTGTCCTTAATTGGGTATAATTTGATGTCCCGTGTTCAAAGGGAGGGGTGATGGAAATATATTTTAGGCTTTCGAAGAAGTTGTCAAAGATATCAACATCGTCCCTTGATAGATTTTGTTGGTTTACATCTAACAACATTCCCTCCATGGTATGGGGATCCCATGAGAAATCATCTATAATAACTTCTACAACATTGGCTTTGTCCAAACCAACATGTGAAGAACTCATGTTACTATAAAGGTTTTCAGTTGGTGACTAAAGACATGGTGGGAATTAAAAACGTGTTTGATTCAACCATGCTTGGTATGCTTCCTCTCCTAGTTGTGCTCGTTTAACATCAAGCTCTTGATTTGATGTCATAGTGGGGTGTAACATTAGATGGTATAAATATGGTGTCGTAGTGGGGCGTAGCATTATAATATTATCACGATGCATCTAACATGTTCAAACATTATACAAAACATTTATTAGAAATATGGATTTTTTTCATATTAATAAACATACAACCAACCCCTTTATAAAACAAATGTCAAATTAACACATTTACCCAGTTCCATAGAAAAATCAATTTGTGACTGGGGCAACATAAAATAGATCCAATTCATGGTGTAGTACCATTGACTTAATCTGGTTGTTAGAATATGCCATGCTACAATTGGTAAGTTAAAGTGGCTAGTTATTTTCATCAAACATTTTCCTCAAGTGTCTTTCTCTTAATAAGAACTTGTAGCATGTTTGCGTTGGTGGAATATATTCTGCGTTTGAACTCAATTTTGAATCATAATCCTGCAAAATTCCATGAAGAAATATTCCAATGGACATGCATGAATAACACGATTTCAAGCATATAAATGAATCATTAAGAACATCTAGACTCACTATGAATAATTCAAGAGAACTTTTTGAAATTGCAACGATATGGAATGAGCTTGAATTTGAGGAATTGACAATTTGATATTATAAAAAAATTTCCCTACGGTCAAGCTAAACCTATCATGAATACATGAATTTATTCTTACATGAAAGTTTGGGATGCATAGACGCATTCAATCTGGACTATTGTGCTACTACGTGCCCTAGCCGACGCTGAGCAAACGCAGCCTGCTCACAATCTATAGCCAGCCCCGCATGGCTACCACGGAGTTGGATCCGGGGTCGCCTTCTCCATCAGAAACAACTGCAAATTCGAACAACCAACAACCAGATGAAGAATCAATTGTTTTTGCCTCTCCCATAAGCTCTTTAGGACCCCAACGAACCAGACCAGTAGCCACAAAGTTTGTTAAAAAACTAGAATGCATTCCAGAAATATCTCTACCTCCATATGTGCCTAGGAAAGCCGCAATCTCTCTGGCGGAAAAAGGACTAGTGGGTAAATTTACAAGACTATGGCCCTCACCCAAAACAGTGTAGAAATGGGTAGAGAGGAACTGGATCCAGTTTATACAAGGAAAAATCGCCATAAGATTTTGCAGCTGGGGATATTATACCTTTCATTTTGAGACTAAAAGTGATCGAGATCTCATATTCCGAAGCAGGCCTTACTTCATGGACACAAGGGGTTTGTACCTTAACCGATGGACTTCGAACTTTGATCCAGAACTGGATGTCCCCAACGCGATACCAATATGGGTTAGATTGTCGCACCTCCATCTACACAGCTAGAGCGATGACTCAGTTCGTGCAATAGGAAACGGAGTGGGTAAATACATCGATAGAAGTGAACCCAAAGACAACATGCAGGCATGCACAAGAATCTGTGTTGAGGTGGATCTAGGAAAGGGCCTCCTGGAAGTGGTCAAAATCAAGGTGGACAACTGGATCCACATTCAATATTTGGACTACGAGAAAATCCCCTTCAAATGTAAGGTATGTCACGAATACATTCATTTCGCCAATAGATGTAGTGAAAGAGAGGAACCTGAAAAAAACATTGAAGAAACATCAGATACAAAATGGGAACAAGTAAAAAAGAAGAAGAAATCATCAAAACCAGCCTCTGGCTCTCATCCCCCTCCTCCACCGGGATCTCCCCTCCCCTCTCAACCAACCTCCCTCTTGGGGACAAATCCTTTTTATATCCTCTCATCTGCTCTCATTCCATCTGATCTGGTCACCACCTCCTCCCCCATTCGCACCCTCCTCACATCTCCCACTCCTACCCCTCCTGGTTCCCTTCATCAAGCAGACAAGCCTCTCCCCCAAAACCCGGACAGAATCCTCACAAGAAACCAAACAAAAGAAACCCCTCAAAACAATGAGAATACAAAAAAATTTGGAAGGAGATCAAACAAAGAAATAAGAGACGAAGAAGCAGCCAAAGATATCTCATTGGGAACACAACAGGGACTGGAGAATTTCCTAGAAAAAGGACCAAAGAACAAAGAAAAAGTATAGCAAGCAAACAAAGGGAGGGGTCCTACAACTACCCAAAATAATAAATAATGATAACTGTCTCTTGGAATTGTAGAGGGTTGGGTCACCCCTCCAAAATTAACTTTTTAAAAGACCTGATAAAAAGTGAAAAACCTCACATCCTCTTAATTCAAGAGACAAAGCTAATCAGTCAATAAATTGATGTGATCATAGAAAAAACTAGGATCTATGAAGGACAAGCAATATCAGCTACTGGAGCTTCAAGAGGGATAAACACTATATGGAAAAAAGGGAAATGGAAACTGCAACAACACACAAAAAAAGACCACTGGATAAACACTAAACTGGAGAATGTTGAAACTGGCGGGAAAGCTAGCATCTACAACATATATTCCCCCAACCACTATAAGGACAAGGAAACATTATGGCAAACCTTAAAAGATAGCATTGGGGATGACCGTGAAGATAACCTTCTTGTTGGGGGAGATCTAAATATAATACTCAAAGCTGAAGAAAAAAGAAGAGGGAACTTCTTGCAGGATCCAAGTAGAGAAACTCTAGAAGAGATAATGGAACAAAGTAACCTTCTTGTTATACCCCCTAAAAATGGGAAATACACCAGGGACAACAGAAGAATAAGCAAGGCAAACATCAAGGAAAGGCTAGACCGGATCCTTATACGAGATAAGATGATAGTCAACTACAACAAAGCTGCCTCCAGAATTATCCCCTCAACAGTTTCTGATCACAAACCAGTTTTGATGGAGTTGGGCATGGCTGAAAACTACGGACCACTGCCCTTCAGATATAACCAGCTTTGGGGCAGCAGTGAAGAAGCACAAAAAGAGGTGGAAAAGGTATGGGGAAAAAACATCAGCGGATCCCCAACTTATATATGGGAAACAAAAATAAAAGATACAAAAGTAAGATTGAAAGATTGGGAAAAAAACAGATATAAAGAACCACATAAAGAGAAAGAGCACCTCAAAAATGAGCTAAAGCAGATTCAAGAGGAATTGGAAAGCAGTGAAAGCACCATAGAAAAGCAAGCAAGAGAAAAAGAAGTTCAATGGAAAATCTTGTTAAGTCCCTATATTAATAGTGTAGTCCCTTATTATGTTAGTGTAGCCCCACTTATTGTTATTATTCTACCCTTGTAACCCCCATATTGTTATTATTGTGCCCTTAAATTATTATTTTTAGGTCGGCTAGGATTACATTGTGGCCCACTAGGATTACATTATGGCCCCATGGACTCCTATATATAGAAAGAAGGTTTTGTAAATTGTATCATCCAAGAATTGTTCATTTATGTAATGTATTGGAAGTTGCCCCCTCGAAGTGGCTTATTTCTAAGGCGTTGATATCTCTTTTCTTCTCTTTTTTGAAATTTGGTTACACAACATTTGGTAGCAGAGCTTTGGATTCTGGGAGTTTATTGCTCCAAAACGAGTCAACGTGGAATTTTCACTATAACTTTTTTTTCTAAGAAGGTTTAAAAGCTGAAATTTTTGGTCCGAAGCTGACATCCTAAAGAATTTTCTAAAAATTTGAGAGCTTGGTTCGCAATATTTTCGAAGATATCATCTGTGGAAGTTAGGTATTTTTTAGGTCTCTAAACGAGGTCATCGTGGAATTTGCGCTATAACTTTTTTTTTCTACGAGTTCGGAATCTGAAATTTGTATGGTAGAAAATTTTGAGTACGAAACTCTTCAAAACATCTAAGAGCTTGGTTCGCAATATTTTCAGAGATATGATCTGTGGAAGGTAGTGCTTTTTCAGGCTCCCGAATTTCATCTCAAATAGGTGATCGTGGAAAAGTTTCATAAATATCTCTCTGCAGGCATCATATTGATCTTGGTAAAAATTGATGCCAATGCCTGAGACTATAGTTGCTTGGTATCAATTTCAGGAATAAAGGACAGCGGTGACACGTGGCAAGTCGTACAAGTTTGCTCTACTGAACCAGTCCATAATTAGGTCATTGTGGGAGATTGGACACAACTTTGTCTTGGAGAATCCAAATCAAGTCAGACCTGTGGCATTCGAAAGATAATTTAGAGGGCTACATCAATACCGAAATTCAAATATTGAATATTTTCAATTATAGAGATAATTCAATTTCAATATCGAGCTCCTCAAAGCAAGTAAAAGGTGTGTATTGTTTTTCCCGAATTGCATATATCTTGTTTGGAAAAATCAGTTTGAAGTGATTCCAAGGGCCTATTGAGCATATATTTTAGTATTGAGTTCTGAAATGCCTCCTAAAAAGAATTCAACACCCATCAAGCCCTCAGAAATCTATACTATGATGCATGAAGTGGAAGAATTGCAGTATGAGATATCAAAATTACGGTACCAAGTGCAACAAATTTCGATCTTACAAAAAGCAACCGAAGCTGACATAGATGGTTTAAAAGAAGAAATGGAGGCTAAGTTGGATGGTTTGAAGGATAAAATAATAGCTAATATGGATGATAAATTAGTGGAAGATGACATCGAGCATCAACAACAAGTTCTCCAACTCTCAAAGGATAACCTAACTTTGGTGCAGAATCTAATGAAACAACAAGAATATCAACATCACATCGAAAGAAGTTCTGAAGCAGTCACAAAAACAAGAAATCGACAAGTACGATCAATTTCAGAGTATCTCAGCAAGTGGAAGAACTTTCCTGTAGAAGATTCCACATGGGAGGATGAGAATTTTATACATAAGCATCAAGAAATAATCAAGCGTTGAGGACAACACTTGTTTGAAGGAGAGGGGCATGTTAAGTCCCTATATTAATAGTGTAGTCCTTTATTATGTTAGTGTAGCCCCCCTTATTGTTATTGTTGTACCCTTGTAACCCCCATTTTGTTATTATTGTGCCCTTAAATTATTATTGTTAGGTCGGCTAGGATTACATTGTGGCCCACTAGGATTACATTATGGCCCCATGGACTCCTATATATAGAAAGAAGGTTTTGTAAATTGTATCATCCAAGAATTGTTCATTTATGTAATGTATTGGAGGTTGCCCCCTCGAAGTGGCTTATTTCTAAGGCGTTGATATCTCTTTTCTTCTCTTTTTTGAGTTGGTTTCACAACAAATCTACAGAAACAACAAAAAAGAGGAAGAGACTTGGAGGCTCAATTCTAGACAGTTATGGATGCATGCTGGAGACAAGAACACCTCCTTCTTCCATAACTCAGCAAAAACCAGAATAATAAAGAACAACATTGAAAAAATTACAGGAGGAGAAGGGCAAGAGTTAAAAGGACAAGAGGAAATAAAAAATGAGGCCTTCAACCATTTCAGAAATCTTCTCACAGCTCTAGATAGCCAGGCAAATCCTGAAGAGTTTTTGAGACATATCCCAAGAATTATTGATAATAGCAACAACATCTCTCTTACTAAGGAAGTGACAGAAGAAGAAGTAAAGGAATCTGTTTGGACTCTGCAACCGAACAAGGCTCCGGAACCAAATGGTTTTCCCATAGCTTTCTATAGAACCTTCTGGAAAATCATTAAAAATGATCTGTTGAAAATGATAAGATATGTAATGAGAAAAAGAAAGAATGGAGGATACACAAATTCAACCTTCTTGGCCTTAATACCAAAAGATCCCTGACCTTCTACTCTAAACCGATTCATGCCCATATCCCTTTGCAACAACACTTACCAAATTATTTCCAAAATTATAGCTGGCAAGCTAAAACCCCTCCTCCCCAACCTTATCACTGAAAACCAAGGAGGGTTTGGTCCCAACAGGAAAATAGTGGACAATATCATCTTAGTTCAAGAAGCCATTCATACCAGTCTCAACAAAAATGAAAAAGGCTTCGTCCTAAAAATGGATATGGTGAATGCCTTTGATAGAGTTAACCTCTCCTTTCTTGCAGATGTTCTAAAAGCATTTGGCTTCTTAGAAGAATTTGTCGAATTAATACAAGCATGCACAGTGGGTCCTTGGATAGCTCCACTCATCAATGGCATGACATGCAAATTCTTTCAAAGCTCAAGGGGTTTAAGACAGGGATGCCCCCTATCCCCCTTCCTCTATATCATAATGGTGGATTCCCTCATTAGAAACTTGGAACAATGTAGAAGAAACTCCACTCTAACAGGCCTTTCCATAAGCAGAGGAACCAAAAGAATAAATCACTCTATGTTTGCAGATGATACTCTTCTAATGGGAGGAGCATCCTATATAGTGGCAAGAAGATTTAAAGCCATCTTGGATAGCTTCATGGAGGTCTCTGGAGGCATGGTCAACAATGGAAAAAGCTGTTTGTATAGCTGGAATACTCCCATAAGGACCCTGCAGAGAATGTCAAAAATTCTGAATATTCCTTTCCAAAATAGCTGGGACCATTTTCAATACCTGGGGCTGCCAATTAGCAAGAAAAATATGAAGAACGAGATATGGAGCAAATTTGCAGAAAAAATGAAAGTAAAAATCCAGGCTTGGGGAATGCTTTGGCTAAACCAAGCAGGCAGAATTACGCTAATAAAATCCCTATTAGCAGCTTTGTCGCTATACCAATTTGCACTTATATCGGCCCCTGCAAGCATCCACAAACAAATTGAAATAATTATCAGAAGCTTCTTATGGCAGGGAGGGAAAAGAGAAAAAAAGAAATTCAGCCTGATAAATTCGAAGCAGGTAACAGCTACATACAAACAGGGGGGTCTCTCCATAAAACTTCCAGGATTGATGAACATAGCACTGGGAAGTAAAATAACTTGGAGATTCCTTACAGGGGAAAAATCGTGGTGGAAAGCTGCCCTTGAAGCTAAATATCTCAATGGACCAAGAACCATGATTTTGGAAAAGAACCCTCCGACCAAGCCTTGCACTTAGATATAGAAAGCAATCACCAATGCAACTCAATTCATCAAATATCATATCACTATGAGACCGGGAAATGGGGAGCAAACGAACATCTGGAAAGACAGCATAATGGGACACCCACCCCTGGGGAAGAACCCAAGTACAAAAGAATTAAAAGAATGGATGATAAAGGAAGGCCTTCACAAGCTGAGTGATGTTTCCACCTGAGAGATAGATGGAGATTGGAAGCAATGGGCCAAACCCAATCTTCCACACGACCTTACATATCAATGGGAACAATTAATAGCCCTCTTAGCAGGGGCAGCTCCAATAGACAAAAATAAGAATGATATTCACATATGGGAACCAACAGGAGGAGATTATACGGTCAGAACAGGATACCAAAAACCTCATGAGAAGCAAAATCATCAAGACTAGAAATACTGGAGATTAGCATGGAAGGTTGAATCCCTTCCCAAAATCAAAATTTTTCTGTGGACTTTACTACACAACAAATCTCTAACTGCAGAAAATCTAAAAAGAAGAGGAATAAGTGGGCCATCTCAATGCCCACTATGCAGAAAGGAGGAAGAAACAATTCAACATTTATTTTTGGAGTGCTCCTTCTCAAGAAAATTTTGGGAGGCAATGGTGATACCCATAGCAGCAAATATAAATTACAACATCCCCATAAATCAATTTATCAGCAGATGGAAAAGTAGGTATCCACACTCCCTCAAAAACAAACAAACAATAAAGAGATTATAAAACAACCTACCTTCATTCCTCTACTGGCAACTATGGCTAGCAAGAAACAAAGTAATTTTCAAGGATAATACTCTAACAGTAAGCAAAGTCACAACAAAAGCATGGGGACTAATGGTGGAATTTCTCACAGCAAAAGGGGTCAAAGGAATCAATCTAAGCCAAATTCAAGAAGAGGAAAGGAATTGGATTAGTTTTGCAGTAAGCAAGATCAACCAGACTCCTCAAATGAAAAACACAATAAGGCATCAAAACTGGAAAATAAGGAAAACCGAAGAAGAATTTCAAGCCTGGGTAAACACTCTAAACGAAGCATGCCTCTTTTTTTATGGTGCATCAAAAAAGAATCCAGGCAAAGCAGGAACTGGAGGAATAATATTGATAAAAAATCAGTGCACGCAGACACCTTACAATTGGGGCCTCGGTCAGATGACAAATAACAAAGTAGAGGCCTATGGGCTATTGCTAGGACTCAAAATTCTAATATTAAAAATAATAATAATAATAATAATAATAATAATAAAAATAAATAAATAAATAAAAAATAATAATAATAATAATAAAATAAAATAAAAATAATGAAGCCATCATTTTTGGGGATTCGGCTATCATTATCAAGGCAATGGAAACAAATTCTCTCCCAAAAACTGCAAGGCTAAATCAAATTTTGAATAGAGCACAAAAAATATCAAGGCAGATTGGTAATATAGAGTATTTACACATTCTGAGGAAGAACAAAAAATTAGCAGATGAGCAAGCAAACAAAGGAGTCAATTAGAATGTTGGACAAGCTCAAATTGGAGAAATCACTATACAAATTCCTATCCTCCTCCTTCCATGATGACTAACAATCAAATAACATCAAATCAGGATTTCAAAGCTATCATTCAAATTCTTTTTGAATTTACATCCAAGCATTGGGACAAAACTGGAATATTACACAATCTCTGCAATAGCCATAAAATCATTACAATCATCACTTCAAAATCCCATGGAATCACGTTTCACGTGATCTCCCTGCAACCTCACACCCTCATGCGCTTCAATAAATTGCGTTCTGCCCAACCAAACCTTCATCTCTCCCTTTCGCTTTTATCTCTGCATGAGCCTTACGCCTCCTTTGCTGCGTTTTCCTTTTTATCTCTTTGGTTTTTCCTTCGCTTTTTCCATCCCCTCTATTCGCACAACACCCTCCTTTTCTCCCCTTTTCTTATCTCTCATGCTTTTCTCACAGCCCCCTCCTCCTATCCTTTGAACGCTCACTTTAAAGCTTACCTGCTGTGCTCCTTTGTGAGCTGGACGCTCACCTCCTCTCTGGCTACATCCTTTCTTTTCCTCCTACGTTTTCACACTTCCTCTTTCAACAAGAGGGCGTCTTCATCTACAAAGAGAGTTGCACAAGGAAAAGGAGTAGTGCAGTTGTGGGCATCAGCAACAAAGGAAGGAGCAATCAATTCACACAGCATCATCAACGGAAAGTAAAAAATGGACCCTATGGAGAATAGAGCACATCCTTGTGCTTTCTGCAAGTCACACCGAATTGTGATTGAAAACCTCAAGAGTCAGATTCTGCGAGATAAAGAAAAAACTAAAGAAGAAATGGCCTATATAAGATCGCAATGGAAGACATGCAATGAAGAAATAAGGGCATTAAGGAATAGTTGCATTCATCTACAGGAATCAATCGACATTATCAAAGAAGCAATGAATAAAAAGTCGGAGCAAGGCTCCACTTCAATGGACCAAGGAAGCACGCAACGTGGAAGCGAGAATACTGTCAAAAAATTTCTCATCAAAGCTCTGATCACTCATGATTCTAGTTTTAATTTATAGCAGCAAACTTAGTTTATTATGAAAGTCAAATGTATTGTGTTATTACTTCAGTTTGTCAAACAGTATAGCTCCAATGTAACCACCTCCAGCTCTAAAAGGAGGAGAGAAAAATGGAAATCAAGTAGCACATGCCAAGAAATAGCACCCAAGCAGACCTCTCTTTGCACCAAACTTGGGGAATTTCGTAATGGAGAAGTTTCTCTCCTCATTTTTTTTTAGAAATATAACACAACCGATCTTGTTAGAAACACCAAAGAAAAGAAAAGAAAAAAATTTGGGATGCATAGAAAAATCTAACTTCAAAATGAATTTCAAAGGGATTGTAAATGTTATCAATGTGCTTAATTACTTAATAATGCAAAGGTACTATTTTATATAACAAGCATATAATTGCATCACGTAACTAAAAGCGCCATAGTACTTTCCACTTATAGTGTAAATATCAATTGAACGATTCAAAGAATCAGGTTATATATATACAATAGGAAACATTTCAGGAGCAATAGGCAATGAGACTCGTGAAACTTGCAATAGCAAAAATTATAAAATAATAATAATAATAATAATAATAATCATTTAAAAATTTATTATTACTAAATATGTTTTTCTATAATATGCCCCAAAAATTAGCATTTTTTTTAGTTTCATGTTGATTTTTAAAATAATGAAAAAATATTGTGCTTTTCATTTTTAAAGAACATTACGTGAATTCCAAAAGACAAATGAAGGGAACCCAAATACATGTGAGTATGGATGTCCAAAAAAGTGTAGAAGGACATGGTAAAGAAATGAACATAATTGCATCGTAGGAGGATCCATCCCAACGATGCGCATTGGAGGTATGTAATCGTTGATTTATTATTTTATGTGCATTAAATTTAATTATCTCATGAAATACTAATTTTTCAAATGTTTTTTTGTAGAAAAAGAAAACAAAATGGAACCCATTTAGCACATAAGATAGGAAAATAATGTAGAAAAGGGTTGATTGCAATCTTTGTGAGTACTCACATTTTTTGTCTTACTTAAAAATTTATATTTGTTGTATCTATATGTTTTTATATATTTAATTTACACTCGTCCATGGATGTAGTCTAATAAGTGTTGTTACAAAGAAGAGCCAATCAAATAACTGATCAACATTGGGTTAAGTAAGGTTTTTGAGTCTATGTCGAAGCATAAAGGGTTAACGGAACAATTTGTAGGTAACTATGTTGTTTAAGTTCACTCGTTTTATAATAAATGGAACAACAAAAATCATTTATATTAATTATATATATGATTCTCATGGCATATAATTAAACATACAAGAAACAAAGTATGGAGTGGAGCTAATTGAAGATATTTTTAGAGGCGACATGCATCATGCTATAGAAATAATGTGTATTTTTTATGAATCACTCACTACTATTATATGTTTTTTTTATTTATGTAATCATGTAGATTCTACTATATAAACGCAAGTATTTTTATAACACATTGTTTCAGATGGAACTTCAAAATCAAGTCGATGAAGAATACTTTAGATTAAATAACCCCAGTACAATATCTTCTACAAGTGATGAATAAATAAGGCATGCATATTGGTGCATTGTATTCTTTTGAACTCATTCGACTTTGGTTGCCATAAAACAGATGGTGATGTATTTTAACAAGTAACACACCATGGTTCCCCATTTTGGGTGTCCAGGTAAGCGACCACCCTCTTCCGCTCGTGATGAGAAACAATAGCATAATTGGAGGAGGCAGATTTCCCTCCAAGTAGAAACGTGCATGGTTTCTCATACATTACATCTAGGCAGATCAAAAAATTAGTTTGAGCAATCTCATATCATACTTAATTTCGAGAGTGCAAACATTTGAGGTGTTGAGAAATATAGGGCCAACAAGTGTAGGAGGTTTATCTTCTTCTTAATAACTGCTTGTGATGTATTTTTACTTTTCTTGATTTACTTCTTCTTCCGTTATTATAATTAGTGTTCTCTATAATCAAAAAAATACAAAAAACATAAAGAATAATGAGACAATAGGACACAAGATGTAGGCAATAAACCAGGGCCAAAACCTCTCCAACTTGAGAGGTAAACCACAAGAATACTTTCTCTTCTTATAGAACTTAAATTTACAAATTCCAAGACCTTCGACCCTTGACTAAGAACCTTCAAGACCACGTCAAACCTAGATTTTGGAAACTTCTGCAAATTTTGACTTAGAGCAACTTCATTTGCAACTTTGACCTGCCCAACAACTTCTTCTGCAATTTTGACCTGCCAAGCAACTTCGACCTTTTCAACAGCTTCTTTTGCAACTTCGACCTCCCCAACAGCTTATTCTGTAGAAACCCTAACCCTTGAACATGCAAGAGATAATGGTATTTTATTGCTTCTTCCTTGTTTTATTAGGTAGATTCTCTCTCCTAGAGAACTCTACTTGCGAAATGCTCTTCTTGATGAATAATTAATTTCTACAACTCAGCTTTTATTGCTACAATTGGAGCCCTAATTTATTCGCATGTGTTGAGATAATTAGCCCAAAAACAACCTCAGAAACTCAAATTTCTCTTTTTCCTTTGTCCTTTCCTTCTTCACACTTATTTTATTTCTTGTGATCGAACTTGAGTGTGAGTAGTGATTCCTCCAAGTGAGGTCGAGGTCTCCTTTATATCGGCTTCTCATTGGCTCGAATTGCTCCTTTCAGTCCGACTTGATCATGAGTGTAGGTCGACTTGAATATTGCATTATGAATTGGTCTTGGAGGGTTTTTTGACTTGAATTTGACTCAAATAAATTAATTTTACAACATGTAACATGCCCAAATGGGTCTTTCATATATGACAATGAATCATAAGCCCTAGAATCTCTCAATGGGAGCTTGACCTGTGAAATAACTTCCTCTTGAGCATGAAACCCATGCCTCAAGAAAACAATAAAAAATAAAAAATAAAAAATTCTCATTACATTAAATACATAAAATCGTGATTACATGTGTCATTATGAATATCGAACCTAGTTACACATTTCAACACTCCCTCTTAACTAGGGAGGTATTCATAATCCATATAAGGTACTTGGAAAATCTCAATATGATGAATTATCATAAGAAGAGTCAGAATGGAAACCCATTTGTATAACATCATGTTAACCAAAATTGTCACATAGCAAGGCCTTGACTAACAACTCTATCTCTCCACAATATCATAGCACATTGTTGGCGAGACCAATGATTTATAAACACCGTCATCATTGTCTCTCAAGGAACATACCCCACCCGGGTGTTCACAATATATGTCCATCTAGGACTATTCTTATCTTGGATTCCCAACCCTCAAAGAATATAGGTCCTCAATGACCACACTTATCTTTGATTCCCTACCACATCCTCAAATCGTATAAGATTCCAGATGCTTACCTAATCCTCCATTCTTTCTTCCCAGGTGAATACAAGAATGACGTGCCTATCTCTCCCTCTCAACCGGGGAGAATATATCGATTCCTATGAAAGAATGTACCCAAGGTCCCTCTCAACAAGGGACTAGCTTTTCCAAACTCTCTCTTAACTAGGGACTTGGTTTCCAACGACAACTTTCTTCTTCAGTGGATATCATGGGACCTTTAGCTACTTGTTGAGCTCCTTCTTTATATGTTATGAATTTTTTCTTCTTCATTAAGGAGACTTAATCTTTTTCATTCTTCATCATAGGGCATTTCCCATTCATCACTTTCATTCATGAACCATGTCATTCATGTCATACTTCCTTTCATTGGAAAGTGATCAGCTAGTCCATTTCTGTCTTTCCTTCATACAACTGCCTTTTTCCACATCATGTTTCCTTCAGGATCTTCCATCCTACCACATGAGTACTAGTTGTGTGTGAATTCCACAACTCTCTTTCGGTATTCCTACATCTGCCCATCCATATATTTTTGAAAAATAAAAATGAACATCAAAGAAAAATTACATTTTTGATGGCCAATCATCGTGACATTTGCTTATTGCAATATCAACATCCTGCATACATATTGACAAATCTCCCAGATATTTAATTTCAAGGGTATTCTTTCTTTTCAGACTTTATCAAGGTCTGCATATCTTTCCCATGGAGATATCATGGCCAATTCTTCCAGTTATCATATATTGATTTCCTTTTTCTGTAGTTGCATCTTACGTGATCTCTTCTTTCTTTCTTCACTCATTGCTCCCGGGAAATTTCATCCATAGTGCTTTCATCTTTGTCAACCACCTCATAGTCCATATGAGGACATATTATGTTTATTTCATCTAGTAAACATGTGAATCACACCTTCATGCATTCTTCCAACAAAAGAGATCCATTTTATTTGATCATACTCGTGAGGTAGAGTATTCATCCACGTTATCTACAACTATATGATGACATGAAATAATTCCTTAAACATATGCATACATACATCTTTTATTATTTTGGTCATCTAGGCTTCCTTCAGCAGCTTCATTTTCCTTGATTGGGAGTACCTCAACCATATTGACATACCGCATTATTTTGTCATCATGCCATCATTCTTCCAAACAATGAATCTCGTCCAAGGTGGAATTCTCAACAAGACACTTGCTTCTTCCAAGAGATGAATCTTATAATGAAGATTCCAACAGAGGATCTTGATTATCCGCATCTAGAAAATTCTCCTTCCCATTGATGTATGATGAGTTCTACACTAAATGAATCTCTTCTACCCATAAGTACTACTTATGCTTCAAATGAGGTTACCAAGAGTTACTTCCTTCTAATGATGACTGCCATAGATTTCTACTTCATCTATCTTTCAAGCTTCTCATGATAATGTCACGAGATCTTGCTTCAGTTGTATGCTCTTATGATTCCATCTCCTAAAAATGATGCATATTTTCATGTTTTTAATGTTTCCTACCGTGATAGATATACTTTTCAAGGAATGAAAATAACTCAGTGGAGAATATTATCTCAATCATAGTAGAGATATTTTAGTTCCTCATTCTTTGATTTATTATTTTCTTCCTCCATTTCTTCAGCGATACGGGATTCTTCCCTTCCTATTTTTTTGTTGTCCTTCTTGAGTTTGGGAAAATCTCCCTTGTAGTTCCCATATTATTGGCAGCGATAGCATTGAACCTTGCCCATATTCTTCTTCTTTTTCTAAGGACCAAACTTCCCTTTTCTTTTAGTCATGGCAGCAAATGCTTGTGTTTGCACATTTGATCCTACATCACATTTTTCCTTTACCCTTTTTTCTACAATTTTGCATAGTGACCAAAGTTCATTGAATGGGCTTGCTTCCTTCTATCCATAGATGCTTGATGTAAAGTTGCCCCATTCCTCTCGTAGTGCATGGAACACTATGGTGGTCATTTCCTTATCCAACATTATTTCTCCCAATTCTTGTGGTTGGTATCTAATTTCTGACACCCTCATAAATTATGAGGCTATTCCTTCTTATTTTGATATATTCATCTTGTAGATTTTGTCTCTTGATGATATCACTTCTCCTACAATTCTTACGAAGAACAATTCTACAAGTTTGTCATATATTTATTTTGATATTTCCAACTTTGATACATAGGGAATGAGGGGATCTTTGATGGATTCTATGAGAATCCTTTGAGCTCTTACTTCCCCTTTTGACGTACTTTGCAAAATTTTGAGCTTCTTCCATTGGATTTTTAGTGATTTATCCCTTGACATGTTCCACAACTTCAATTTCTATGAGGATCAAATACGTCCTCTTATTCCATGCAAGAAATTTTGATGCCCCAACCAAGTTGATTTCCTTGCAAAAGGACATTTTGATAGATTCAGATGTGCACATAAAGATACTTTCTTGAGAAGATACTCCTTGATGAAAATATCTTCAATCTGTCGCCTTCTTGATTTTTTATGATGATATTGATAGAAGATGTCTTCCTTCAAAAGTGATCCTTCAAAGAGAGGGAGATCACATTGATTCCTTGGTGATGATGATGACAATGTCTTCTCCTTGATTTTTATTCAAGATGCTTCTAATTTGTAGTTCTTATTTATTTGAGGCGAGGTAGGGTCTTCTGAGGTCTCCTCCATCGAGTTGATGTTTGTGCGAGTTTCCCAAGAATGCTTCAAGTGGAGAATCCTTCTAAGGTTTTTGAGGTCTCCTTTAGTGGATTCTTTCAAGATTATGATGTAATATTTGTCCTTTTGAGATGGGTGGTATTTCTTGATGACTGATGCTCTTGATGATCTTCTAGTGCTTCAACCCTTTAGTATACTTCTTTAAATTTCCCTTACTTGACTTGTCAACTTAGCACATTGTTGGTGAGACCAATGATTTATAAACACCATCATCATTGTCTCTCAAGGAACATACCTCACCCGGGTGTTCACAGGGTATGTCCTTCTAGGACTATTCTTATCTTGGATTCCCAGTTCTCAAAGAATATAAGTCCTTAATGACCACACTTATCTTGGATGCCCTACCACATCCTCAAAGAGTATAAGATGTCAGATGCTTACTTAATCCTCCATTCTTTCTTCCTGGGTGAAGACAAGAATGACGTGCCTATCTCTCCCTCTCAACTAGGGAGGATATACCCATTCCTATGAAGGAATGTACCCAAGCTCCCTCTCCACTAGGGACTAGATTGTCCAAACTCTCCCTTAACCAGGGACTTTTTTCCAACAACAACTTTCTTCTTTAGTGGATATCATGGGACCTTTAGCTGCTTGTTGAGCTCCTTCTTTCTATGTTATGTGTTATCACTCTCCCCAACTTCCTAGGCTAAAAATATGAGTGAATAAAGATAACCACAAACCAATTTTTAGCTAGGTAGCTAGCCCTACCTAACCAGAAAGGGATCTCTCTGCGTCACTTTTTAAATATTCAATTTTAGGCTGAGTACCAGATTTTAGGCTAGATATGAGTTAAAATGTTTTAAAATTTGTTTGTTGGACAAAAATTATAGTTAGTGAAGCTAAAACTGATTTCAAAGACTGAATTGCAGAGAACAGAGTAAGGCAAGATAGGCAAACTATTTTATAATAATTAATTTGTAATTTGTGTATAGTGGTAGAAAAGGTAGGGGTCTGAATGATCATTTTGTTGAATTCATTCATCATAAGAAAAGACACATTGTAGAAATATTAATAATCAGAACATGTTACCGATCTTTGTTTATAAATTGATAAGATTTTTACACAATAAATGAAATGGAAATGTAATAACAAAGAGAAAATACAATGCTCAAAAGAAATACCACATGAATCTCACAAAATTGTTGCAACTCCTTTGATTTCATTAATGATAGGTCCACAATAATACACGGAGTTTCAAAAACTCGATTATCCAACAACAATACTTCATACAGCGAAGTCTCTATAGAAAAACCAAATTACAACAATTACATTAAAGGATGTCATCACAGAGAGTGATTTATTTGCTAACTAAATTCTAACTGCAACATGGAAATAAATTCGATGTTGTTGTACTAGTGCTATTCTAGCTGAAAACTGTTGCTGAAGAAGATAATTGCGGGATGTGCTAGCTGTCAGTTGAATGTTGATCTGGCAGAGATTTGATTTTATGTTTTTACTAATTACTCTTGAAATTCACACAGCTTTTCCCAGCGCCCTTCATCAGGGATGACTGATTTCATTACCTTACGACTTCATCTGATTCAGTGTATTTAGAAAAAGTGGGCCTCACCACAAAGACAAGTTTGATCTCATACTGAATGTAAATGCCATTACTCAGGGTTCCCAATAGTGCCCTTCATCTTAATGTGCCTTTGATATTTGAAAACTTGGCAGTATCTCTGGAAATTTCCTTCAGTCTCCTCCAATAATCCTCTTTATTCACCAATTTATCATTAATCACAAATAGAGAAGGAAACCCTTTCTATGCCAGAGGCTCTATTTTGCTGAAAAATCTCTGAACTATGGTCTCCAAACTGTGACATTTCTCCTCAAGCTGAAGAATCAAATTCTTCTTTGTTAGCACCTTCTTCACTTCCAATATTGTTTCTGTCCTGTCATCAATGCCCAAATCATCCAGCTCATACTTGTTCTTTGCATTCAGAAATTTAATGATATTGTTTGCTATTGCAGGCTTGTCTCCCAGCTGTGCTTTGATTATTACAATGGCCTTATTTTCCTTCTGTATCAGCTCCTTTTGCTCAAATATGATCTATATACTTGGCCAAATCTCATTAAGAGATTCCATGATGTCTGCCCAAATTATCTCTTTTACATGGCCCACAGTATTTCTAATGGCTGACTCTTTATTCTCTTTCTACAATCTCTCAATTAACTTTTTAGCTCTTTGTGCTTCAAATGCATGTGAACTATCAACATTAGATTTCTAAAATTGCAACAATTTTACCTAATCTTGCAATTTATTTATCTCCTCTTCCTGAATGGACATATTTTGAACTGCTTGGGTGAGCTACTCAACTCCATCTGCAGTACTTGTTGTAGAAGGTGTAGCTATGGGGATGACTAAAAGGGGCATTGCTTCTAAAGGAACCTTTGATGCTTTTGTTGTTAGTTCTTTTTCCTTTATCATTTTTTCTAAATCTAATTCCCTCTACTTTATTTGAGCATTCTAATCCATAATCAATTTCATTATTTCTGTCTTCTGAGCTTTAGTCTCTTCAATATCCTTTGCCAAAGGATCTTTTGTGGCTAGAATCTTAAATTTTTTCCTCAATGTTGCTATGTCAGCATTTTTCTTCTTGATGATTTCTTTAATTGCATTGAAATTGGATGGATCATATCCAAATTTTATCACTAGATCTTCTAGAGTTTTAATTCTTGTATCCTTTGCAAATGAAGACACCTTCTCCATTTTCAGCTGTGATTGTACATTTGCCAATGAAACCTGCAATTTTGATAAACTCATAGCAGTGTTAGTGAGAGTGGATGAAATCATCTCACCAGTTTTCATGTGTAGTTCCATTTGATCTATTGGATGTATCTCTTTTGTATCGAACTCAAATGTAGCCCTTTTATAATCTGCTTCTAACTTTGGTTGTGGAATTTGTGCTTGAAGAAAAGCAAAGTGCATTTTTCCCTTTTCTGAAACAAAGGTTGAAAGCAACCTACTTTGTGAGCTAGGAGTTTGTTTCCAAAATTGGTTTTATGTACTTGTCTTTAGCATTTCATTCTTCGACTTTATCTCTTTAAAGGTGTTAAAGACAATTTTTTCCTTCTCTCATGTAGCAATTGTACTAGTTTAAATGGCTTTATGTTGATCTTGAGAAGATGTTTATTGCTTATCTTTAGAAACTGTTGAATTAGTAGGAGTAGTAGAAGTGATTTTATCACCTGCCTGTGTGGAAGGAGGTGTCTCTTCAGTAATAATAATTACTTCTTTCTCTGACTCCTTGCTAGGATCGACCTTTGGATTAAGCTTTGTCTTCTTCCTGTAATGAACTTTAAACTCTTTGTTGGATGAATCAGTAATTGGAGATGACTGATCTTCTCTAAATATTTTCCCTACTCTTTCCTGTGCAATTGAAGTCTATAATGCTGATGTACAGTGTTTGTTCTTCATCCTCCTGTAAAGTACCTTCAATCCATTCAAGTTGATTCATGTATTTTTCAATATATGCTCTAGGTGTATGAAAATATGGTGTAGATTTATTCTCTACCCTCAGTTTAGAAATGACACCAACTGGATCATAAGACCATGTAAATCTGAGATTAAACTGCATCTCTTTCAACAACTTATCTGCTTCCTCCCCCGTTGTTCTACTATTACAGATAAAAGGTCCTATTTGTGTTTTGATTTTGAATTGTGATTTCTTTTTAGCAGAGACAAAATGCACTTCATCGGCATTGATCATTTGTCTAGTGTACTCTAATGAAAAGATCCTCATGGGGAGGAGTTTTGGAAACTTATAAGGGGGAAGATCATAGCCATAAACTCTGAGTTCTGTATAATTTTGATAAAGGTACCAATCCCCTGTTCTGGCTTGATCTGACATCTGCAATACCTTTCTAATTTCTTCACTAATCCTTGGCTCTATAGTGATATTAAGTAAACTGAGTGATGGTTGAAGAAACAATTCCACGAACTATTTATATGAATACTCTTTATGTTCCTTCATGACGAATGAAGTCCAGAAAATTATTGACTGTTGATTGCCTTCCTCATCCAATTTCTATAAGGAAAACTTAAAATTGTCTCCCTCAAAATACAAGAACAAGTAAACTAACACAGAGGCATAACTGACCTCTTCAATTGTGAATTTGACAAACTGATTATGGATAGAATCTAAAATGAATTGAATGAAGTTGAAAATGATGGAGGGTTTGGAATCTGTGGAGAATATGGAAATGAATCCTATGATGGATTCATCTACCCATTTATCTGACTAATAACCAAGCGGGTAGGAAATGACTGTGATGATTTGTCTGGACCTTTAAAGGAAAATGGATGATGGAAATGGAGGGTTTTTCTTGGGTAATAGATCATTTTTAGTCATAACTAGCTCAAGAGTTTGAGATTTCTTTGAAAAATCCAACTTTTGATATATTTAAATCAAGGATTCTTGGGAAAATGGTGTAGCATTCTCTGTGGTTGGGGCTTGCATCATTTGTTCAATATTTTGGGTAGTCATGGTCCCTAAAATCTCTCCTGTAGGAGTGATAATAGCACTCTGGTTTGGCATATGTTGTAACATTATTTGTTTTTGATAAGTTAGCATGGAATTTTAAAAAATAAAAAATGCTAAGTTAGAACATGGATGAAAAAGAAATTGAAAATTTGTTAGGAAAAATATATTTATTACATCCATGTTAGAAAAATGATAGGATAGTTTGCTCTAAATAAAGAAGGCAACAAAAATTGTTAGGGAAGCATTAAATAAAATGTTAATGCTTCAGCAATCAAAATGATAATGGATGCCTGTTTAAATGCGCCACAATTTCAAAATGTAAAGTTTAATTCATGTATGTTTGAACCTTTGAAAACGGGTTTTTTATATTCATTAATTAAATTAATATATATGTGCGCATATTGATTTTATTGTAAAGTCGGTAAACAACAAGCGATCAAACCAAAAGAATTAAAGTTTCTGCAGATTCCGATGGTAGATCTTGAGCTTCCCTCAGATCTACGGTGGATAATGACTTCACACCCCCTCCACCTGTTTCTTGTTAACGCGAGGGTGGGGGGGGGGGGTGCAAAATCCAGTTTCAATGGCCGCCTATTTTCGCGATGTGGCAGTATCAGGTGACTTCGCACCCCCTCCACCAAAAACAAAAAACCGGCGTGTCCCCCCCCCCCCCCCCTAGTTTTCCATTTCCACTACCTTTCGCCCACGCCATAACCATCCATCACTCATATCATTCCACGTCACCTATCTGTTATCCCTAATCCTCCATCACACTCGTTAATCTTTCCGTTCGCCAATAAATTTGCTCCATTTACCCGTTAATCATATAGTTACGCAGTAAATTCACTTGACTGTTAGTCGCGACCGTTGAACCTGAATCTCAGTCTATAAAATTGCACACAGTCTCCCGCTCAATACTTTAATTCCACCTTCAATTCACCTTCATCCTCCATCAATGTTTCACAGTGAATTATCTTTTATAATTTCCCTTTATATTCCCGAAACCCTATCATTGTTTATGTAACCGAAAGCTGTAAATCCCTGTACCACTTTATTACAGTCAAGCATGGAACTTAAGGCCAAAACAAAGAAACAAATCACTCCAAAAGGTAAAGGTAAGAAAAGTATGATAGAAGAAATCTCGAATGTTGACAACATTGCAGAGGTCGCTCATCCAGCTGCCAAGGTTGTTCTTGAACCCACTAAAGCCACTGCAGAAGATGTTCCTGCAGCTCCGCAAATCAACCTCGACCTCACACCCCTAGTCGATATCTATTTTAAAATTACTGATTGTCATTGCGAATTTGAATTCTCGAGCTAAACCTATGGCTAAAATAGAAACACCTGGATAAACAAGACCCTATCAGGTTTTGGGAGTCCATGTTACCTCTGTTTGCATTCCCTCAAACTCACCCATTCCCAGATTTAATTTCATGGTGTCAGAAGAAGTATGAACCTATAACCAAGTCAGTGGTAGCTCAGAACGGAAATGATCTAATAACCATAACTCCTAAAACCATTAATCAAATGCTTCTCATCCCTCCTTCTGACTCCTTATCCTATTTCTCCCCTGCTACCCTCGTGGATATTTATCGCACATTATCCTTTCCACGGAGAGCTCAGATATTCAAAATCTTTCTACCTGAGGATGCAGATTTACCCAAGAGAAGTCCCCCATATGCATCCTCCATCTTCCCTATTTCTTCCAAACACTGTATTTCTCTCCTTTCTTATCTAGTAGGATATCCCAACGATGAAACCGTTGATGAACTCATCTTATGTTTCTCATCCATCTTCAGCCTTGACAAACCACCATTGTTTATGTATAATTACAGTCATTTCTTGGCTGATGTTATACATGAACAATTCATGAATTTCACCACTCAAGGAGCCTTTACTTATTCTTCTATGATCATTCATATGATTTTGTTTCAGCAGGCAGATATGTTTCCCATTCACTTCAACAAGCACGATGAGCAGGGAGTGAATCAATCAGTGATTCACTGGACATAATTGGTTAGAACATCTTCAACAACTAATTCTTTCTCATAATTCATAGACTTATCCATTCATCCAGTCAGGCAGTTCCTTACCAGTTCACCAGAGCCTAGAATTGGAGAAGACATCAAGAGAATTCTACACCTCAGTGAACAAGCAAAGACAGGTGATTGGTATCTGTACAAGAATTACACAGAGATCAGAGTGTATGGTTGCGAGTTTCCACCATACAAACTTCCAAAATGTGTGCCTATGATAATTTTCTCATTAGAATGCATAAGAAAGGTGTTAAATATGGATGAATTACGTTTTAAATCAGGAAAGAGGAAAGCCCAGTTTAAAATCAAAGAAAACATTAGATCATTTATTTGTAATACCAGAGCAGCTGGTGTTGATGCAGATGCACTATTAAAGAAGATGGGTTTTCAGTCAGGTTTTACTTGGTCATATGAGCCTCATGGCATTATTTCTGCTCTAAGATTTGAATCTAAGACAACTTCTTATACTCACACCTCTAGAGCAGAAACAAAAAAATACATGAATCATGACGAATGGGTAGAAGGTAGTTTATAAGACATAGAGAAACAGGTCATTTCTACTTCAAATGTACAAACACCAGTGCCTGACAGTAAACAGCAAAAGAGGGTAAGAGAAGAGACATCGCATTCCAAGGAGCTTATGAAAGAATTCATCTTACATCATAAGAAACCAAGGCTTGATTCTTCCTTGATTTCAGAAGATAAACAGCCAGAGATCATAGATTTGGGAGAAATTGAAGTCTCCACATCTACAAATATTCCTCAGAATTCTTCATCAACATCACTTGCAAAAGAGCCCCTAGATATCATCCAACATGCATATGCCAACTCTTCAGAAGAGCAAAATATCTTCTCCAAATTTTTAGAAATCAAACAAAAGAATGAAGCACTGAAGTCAGATGTTTACAACCAATTTTGGAAATTGACATCTACATCAGAACACAAGCTTCTCACTAATTTTGACAGTGAGAAGGGAAAAATGCAGATGGCCTTCCTGCAAGCAACAGTGCCATTTCCGAAAATTCATGAAGACTACAAGAAGATTGTCCTCTCATTTGATGCAAGACACATACATCCAATTGACCAAATGGATATGCATAGACAGTTAGGAGAAATGTTAATCTCAACCATGACTACAATAACTATGTCTCTTTAAAAATCAAAAGTAGCACTGTCAAATATGCAATCACAGTTGAATATTGAGAAACTCTCTTGTTTTGATAAAGAAAACAGGATAAAGACATTGGAAGAACTGGTAGTAAAAGTGCGATATGATCTTGCTAACTGCAAAGCAGCTAAGAAATCATCAAGAAGAAAAATGCATACATTGTTGCCCTACGAAAAAACTTAAGCTACCTTTGACTGAAGACCCACGGACCATAGAGATGGTAAAAAATAAATCTAACAAAGAGGAAATGCTTAAGCTAATCATTGACCAAAATCTGCAGATCAGAAAAATGCAAGAACAGATTGAAGAACTGCTGAAAGAAAAATCAGCACTCCAAGTAATTACTGATCCTACTCTAACAGCTCAAACATCTTCTGCAGGTATAGAAACATCAGCATCCTTGAACATGACTGATCCAGCACAACTTGCACAAGAATTAGTCACTCAAAAGCAAGCACATGAAAAGTTAAATCAGAATTTTCAACTACTTCATTCTCAAAAGATTAAACATGATAATTTGTATCTAGAAGAAATGCAGAAGACACGTCAATTGGGACTTAGAATTAAAGAACTAGAAAATGAAACTCTATTGGCATCAACTTTAGGAGAAGATAAGCAGAGTATCTGGGAAAACATTAATGACTCCATTACTGAAATTTGGCCATCCATTCAGATCCTTCAAGCAGCAAGAACTCATTAACAATTGCACAATCGCAATTCAGGAAGGGAAGGATTAACTCCAATAGAGACCAAGTGAAGCTTCAGATATCATTAAAGTTCTTAATTCAAAGAACAAGGAGGAGTTGGAAGCAATCGATATCTCAAACAGGAATGCAACTATTATGGAGATAAAGAATTTTTTGCAGAAGAGGAACTTGATCAACCAGTTGAAGACCAAGTGTGAAGCCTTAAATGTTATTGTCAAAAGGTTTCATACTAAATTTAATATTTTAAATCAAAAAAAATTTCCAGGTCTAGTTGGATTAGATGATAAGCTGGTCAAGTTAGAATATTATTGCAAAAAGTTGTATACAATTGCAATAGACAAAACAAAGTTTGCAGGTATCAAAGGTCACATCCCAGGCAGATATTTTCTTGAAGCTCTACAGTTTGACTTGATTATTCAACATCAAATCAAACAGTTGTTCATCCAAAAACAAACTTTTGACAGATTCATTGAAGTGGATGAATTTTTCAGGAAAATGATGAATTATGAAATTCCAAGTGAAGAGAAGTGGGATAATTTTTGTGAAACTATCTAGTGAAAATTAATTTTACAGCATGCCAACACACCCAATTTTGTAGAGCCAAGTAAGCAACAACTTCCAGCGAAAAAAGGACAAGTTAGCAACAGCTTTCACCAAAAGAGGTCGAATCATCAACAACCTCCAGAATAACAGAGACACTCCACCTATCTGTCTCCTTCTTTTATTCTTATTATTCTATTATTGTAAGATCAATTAATATATTTCCAAAGTTTTGTAAGTCAGTGTAAATAACTCTCAGCATGAGTTATGAAGGGTTTCACCCTTGGATAAGGAGATTTTTTAAATAGAAATTGTACTAATTTTTGTTGATCATCAATAATACAAAGCAGGATTCTGAACTCATCTCGTACAGCTCTATCTTCCCTGTGAGTTTTAAAGTTTTTTATCATTATGTTTCTTCACATGTTTAATTATCATCAAAATAATTAGGTTAGGTTGATTGTGTCTCGGCAACCTTATAATTTCTCCTGAAGTTATAATTATTATAAAGAATGATTTACTTGACAATTTTTTAATGTAAATCCCTTTTATCAATAAATTGTCAATATTTTGGTGATGTTAAATATATTTTGTTGAACTTCTATACATTGTTTAAAAGTTTTCCAGCTTATGGTTTATTGAATAGTTCAATTTGAATGTTTAATAATCATATCTTATTATTCTACTTAATCGAAATAATGAAAGCCTAATTAATGTATGAGATGAACAAGCAGCCCTTACTTCAAATTATTGATATTATCAATAAGATTTAAAAACATTAATTGTTTGATTAAAACCAATCTTATGCATTGGTCCTACAAAATATTTTAAAAACACAAACAAACATTTTAGATGCTTTGGTATGATTATTGACCAAAATCATCTCAAAGGACAACAACATATACCAAGCTTGGAATCTTTTAACAAATTTTGGAGTACTATGGGTGTGAGGAAAGATAAAATGTGGAAGATTAGAATCCCATAACCCTATATCATCAGCTTTATCTAAGAATTTATCTTCTCACCAACAGTATAATTCAAAAAGCTCAATTTCACATAGGGTTTCATGTATTTTATGGTCTTTGTCTGCTAACGGTATGTGATGGAATTCAACTGGAGGGTGTAATAACAGACTTATTGGTTCTTCTAGTAATTTTTTCTTTGGAGGCATGATTGGCTCTATTGGAATGACGGAAATAGGAAATTTATGATGCAAAATAGAGGCCGAGACTGAGGAGAAGCTTCTGCAAATCAAAATAATGTGATAAGCTGTAAAGGAAGGCTTTAATCAGTGGCAAGGTTGATCTCTGGAGCTCTGTTAATTAGTGTGATTTTGTAATCTCGTGCAGAGCATATTCAAAAGCAGAATAAAAGTTTCAAAATAGGTGTTGAGTGATGAATTTATGGACAGATTGTTTAATTCCCGTTTGAAAAGGGCACGAGTATGTTGCCTAACGGTTAGAAATTAAATTATTTGAATAACATTTATGGAAAGGCGAGAATTAACTTGATTTGACAGTCCACAGTCCATGCTGGCATGACGTAACTAGCAAGTGGAGCAGTGGTTTGATATGGAAAATAAGTGGGATTTCAAAGGGATAGCTTGGCGGTAAGTGTTTCGTGCGAGGGGGGTGCGAAATCACCTGCTCATGACACGTAGTAGTGGGGTCAAGTATTGAAACCACCTTTTTTAGAAACTCCCCCCCCCCCGACGTTAAGTTTCAGATGATGAGGGGGGGCCGAAGTCTCGTACGAGCTGTTGGATGTGATGAATGATCAATGAGGTGTGGGGTAGTTAACATATGATGGAGTTTTAATAAATGGTGAGGTAGGGGTATGATGAAGGCGATGCGACATGGATGATTGACGGGTTTGGGGATGCAACGTGTCACATGGGTGGTGGAGAATAACGCATAGGGTTTAATCCTATGGTTTTGAGGATGAATTTTTTGAAATATTAAAGATAAAACTTTAATAAAGATCTGATTTCGAAAATAATTCTTTTCAGCAGAGCTCTTCATTTCTTCTCAAATACAATGACAGAATATGGAATTCTCATGACATGCAGAGTTTATTTCGGACTATGAAAACTAATTTACACCTTCAACTAGACCTTTATGGATGGAATGGAGGTTTCACTGCACTTTTTTAATGAAAATTTGAATATTTTTCATGGGGCAATTTTGACCCTAGACTTGACCTACATGAGAAGGAATGACATGAATTTAATCCTCTAAATTGAGATGAAATAATGTGAAGGAGCAACCTATCTTGATATGACTTGTTCAGTGACCAAAATTATTGCTAAAAACTAACTGAAAAAGCAAACAATTTTGACTAATGACCCGATGGGAAATCTCTCAAAAGAGCTATCTTTGATCACTGAAAAATTGACTCTAACATTATGAATTTATTATTCTTCATTAAGGAGACTTCATCCTTTTCGGTCTTCATCATAGGGCATTTCCCATTCATCACTTTCATTCATGAACCATGTCATTCATGTCATACTTCCATTCATCGGAAAGCGATCTACTAGTCCACGTCTGGCTTTCCTTCATACAACTACCTTTTTCCACATCATGTTTCCTTCAGGATCTTCCATCCCACCACATGAGTACTAGTTGTGTGTGACTTCCACAACTCTCTTTCGGATTTCGTGTATCAGCCCATCCATATATTTTTCAAAAATAAAAAAGAACATCAAAGAAAAATTCCTTTTTGGATGGCCATTCATCATGACATTTTCTTATTGCAATATCAACATCCTGCATACATATTGACACATTGCCCAGATATTTAATTTCAAGGGTCTTCTTTCTTTTCAGACTTTACCAAGGTCTTCATATCTTTCCCATGGAGATATCATGACCAATTCTTCCAGTTATCAGATATTGATTTCCTTTTTTCATAGTTGCACCTTTCGTGATATCTTCTTTCTTTCTTCACATATTGCTCCTAGGAAATTTCATCCATAGTGCTTTCATCTTTGTCAACCACCTCATATTCCATATGAGAACATATTATGTTTATTTCATCTAGTCAACATGTGAATCATGCCTTCATGCATTCTTCCAATAAAAGAGATCCCTTTTCTTTGATCATACTCGTAAGGTAGAGTATTCATCCACGTTATCTGCAACTATATGATGGCATGAATTAATTCCTTAAACATATGCATACATATATCTTTTATTCATTTGGTCATCTAGGATTTCTTTAGCAGCTTCATTTTCCATGATTGGGAGCACCTCAACCATCTTGAAATGTTGCATTCCTTTGTCATCATACCATCATTCTTCTAAAAAATGAATCCCATCCAAGGTGGAATTCTCAACGAGACACTTGCTTCTTTCGAGAGATGAATATTATAATGAAGATTCCAACAGAGGATCTTGAGTATCCGCTTCTAACAAATTCTCCTTCCCAATTATGTATGATGAGTTCTACACTAGATGACTCTCTTTTACCCATAAGTACTACGTATGCTTCAAATGAGGTTACCAAGAGTTACTTCCTTCTAATGATGACTTCCATAGATTTCTACTTCATCTATATTTCAATATTCTCATGATAATGTCATGAGATATTGCTTTAGTTGCATGCTCTTATGATGCCATCTCCTAAAAATGATGCATCTTATCATGTTCCTAATGTTTCCTACCGTGATAGATATACTTTACAAGGACTGAAAAGAATTCAGTGGAGAAGATTATCCCAATCATAGTAGAGATATTTTACTTCCTCATTCTTTGATTTATTATTTTCTTCTTCCACTTCTTCAGTGATATGGGCTTCTTCCCTTCCTCTTTTTTTGCTTTCCTTCTTAAGTTTGGGGAAATCTCTCTTGTAGTTCCCATATTATTGGCAGCGATAGCAATGAAACTTGCCCATATTCTTCTTCTTTTTCTGAGGACCAAACTTCCCTTTTCTCTTAGTCATGGCAGAAAATGCTTGTGTTTGCTCGTTTGATCCTACATCACATTTTTCCTTTAGCCTTTTTTCTACAATTTTGGATAGTGACCAAAGTTCATTGAATGGAATTGCTTCCTTCTATCCATAGATGCTTGATGTAAAGTTTCCCCATTCCTCTGGTAGTTCATTGTGTTGGAAATATTAAAAGAGGGGGGGGGGGGTGGTGAATCAATATTCCTTTCAATTAGTTTTTTTTATTAATCTTTCAGAGCATTAGTTAATCTTCAATTATTATCAGTGTTTGTACAATGATAGCTAAAAACAAAAGGAACACAATTGCACACAGTTTTTAAGGTGGAAACCCTCTCCGGGACAAAAACCACCTGATGATGATCCTAGACCTCCCAAAACTGCCTCTTCAACTCTTGGCAGATAGACACTTGTACAATTTTTACAATGATGCTTTTACAATGACTCAATACAATGATACCTTTACAATGACTGTATGCAATGTTGCCCTCGTGAAGAATTCATGTGGTGAACTTCTTGTTGATGTTTTGCACCTAGATTGATGCTCTTGTCATGCTACCCTTTATCACTCTTCAAAACATTAGATCATGCATTGATTCTTATCTTGATGAATATATAATACCTGCAAAAAGTCTTCAAGGAAATACCCATGTCATGATAATATCAAGACTTACCTCATCCTGCAGAGCATATGTCAGTGCTAAACAAAAAAAGGGAAATTAGAATACAAAGAACCTAATGCAATTAAGATATGAACATGCATCTACAGAATATACTTACTTGGATCTTACCTCTACTGCACCTTGCTTTGCTTTGCTTCCCTAGAAATTCTGGTCCTTTGCAACCCTTAACAACACATGATCTAGCTTTTTCTTGCCTTCTAGGATCTTGATATTGAATTTGGTGTATCTCTGCTATTTCAGATCCCTAAAATGTGATTTTCGGTTCTGTAGTAGTCCTCTGAGTCTTCTTTGCAATTCCACTGGTTTGACCCAATTTGGATTCTTCAAGGCAAAGTTCTGCCCAATTTCTCACAATGACCTAATTATGGACTAGTTTAGTAGAGTGCACTAGTACGACATGCCACGTATGACCGTTTCTTCATTCAACTCTGAAATTGATACAGAGAAAACTACAGTCCATGCTCTATCCACCACTTTTCTACATAATTCCAATCCGATACTCAGAGAGAGAGTTATGACAATTTTCTCAAGGTCACTTCTTTGAGATGAAGTTCAGGAGCCTGCAAAAACACTGAATTCCACAGACCATATATCCTAAAATATTGTGCACCTTGATCTAAATTTTTTATAGGAGCTTCCTCAGGATTTCGGCTTTGCTTCATAAAAATTTCAGCTTCTGAACCCTCATAGAAAAAACGTTATAGCACAAATTCCACGATGACCTGTTTCAGGTAGTGAAATCCCTACATGAGGAGGATATGAGGATCACAATTTATATAAAAGCTTAGGTTTAGAGGGTCTTCAATAAGTGAACATGGGAGGGATTTTAGGAGCTTAAAAATGATTAATTATTGACTTTTAAATGACCCATGCCACAACCCCATGGGGTTTTAGCCCACTAACTGTGGTTACAAACTTCAAACATGAAAATCTCTCAAACCGAGAAGAATTACATGGAATGCCATATATGAACAGAAACATATCAACATATAGAAACCATAAAAAACATTATTGACCTGGAATATAGTAATTTGGTAGGTCAAAATTCCCATGCAAGATCGGGGTAGCCCATGGTGCTGCTTGGGTTGACATCAATGACAACCACTGATCAACACATTGAGCATTATGGTGGTCCTTTCCTTATCCAACATTATTTCCCAATTCTTGTAGTTGGTCTCTAATTTCTGACACCCTCATAATTTATGAGGTTGTTCCTTCTTCTTTTGATATATTCGTCTTGTAGAGTTTGTGTCTTAATGAGATAAATTCTCCTACAATGTTTACGAAGAAAAATTCTACACATTTGTCATATATTTATTTTTATCTTTGCAACTTTGATACATAGGGAATGAGGGGATCTTTGATGGATTCTATGAGAATCCTTTGAGCTCTTACTTCCCCTTTTGACATACTTTGCAAAAGTTTGAGCTTCTTCCTTTGGAGTTTTAGTGATCGATCCCTTAACATGTCCACGACTTCAGTTTCTATGAGGATCAAATACGTCCTCTTATTCCATGCAAGAAAGTTTGATGCACCAACCAAGTTGATTCCCTTGCAAAAGGACATTTTGATAGATTCAGATGTGGACATAAAGATACTTTCTTGAGAAGATACTCCTTGATGGAAATATCTTCAATCTAACGCCTTCTTGATTTTTTATGATGATATTGATAGAAGATGTCTTCCTTCAAAAGTGATCCTTCAAAGAGAGGGAGATCACATTGATTCCTTGATGATGATGATGATAGCAATGCCTTCTCCTTGATTATTCTTCAAGATGCTTCTAATTTGTAGTTCGTATTTATTGGAGAAGAGGTAGGGTCTTTTCAGGTCTCCTCCATCGAGGTGATGTTTGTGTGAGTTTCCCAAGAATGCTTCAAGTATAGAATTCTTCTAGGGTTTTTGAGGTCTCCTTTAGTGGCTTCTTTCAAGATGACGATGTAATCTTTGTCCTTTTGAGATGAGTGGTACTTCTTTATGAATGATGCTCTTGATGATATTCTAGTGCTTCGGCCCTTGTGTATACTTCTTTAAGCTACCCTTCCTTGACTTGTCACCTTAGCTTCGATTTCATGTTGAGAAATCTAGGGGTAGCAAGTGTAGGAGATTTATCTTCTTCTTGATAAATGCTTGTGATGTATTTTTACTTCTTCTTCCTTTTATTATAATTAGTGTTCTTTATCGTCAAACAACTACCAAAAACATAAAGAGCGATGAGAAAATAGGACACAAGACCTAGGTGATCATCCAAGGCCAAAACATCCCCAACTTGAGAGGAAAACCTACAAGAATTATTTCTCTTATTATAACCTTAAATTGACAAATTCCAAGATCTTTGACCCTTGACCAAGAACCTCCAAGACTAATTAAAGCCTATATTTTGGAAACTTCTTCAAATTCTGACTTATAGTGGCTTCTTTTACAACTTTGACCTGCCCAACAACTTCGACCTACCCGTCGACTTCTTCTGCAAAAACCATAAGCCTGGCACATGTGAAAGATAACAGTATCTTCTTGCTTACTTATTCTTTTCTTAGGGTATATTCTCTCTCCTAGAGAACTTGGCTATCAAAATGCTCTTCTTGATGACCAAATTCAATTTCTACAACTCAAATTTTACTGTTGCAATTGGAGCCATTATTTATTCACGCATGTGGAGAGAATTAACCCAGAAACTCAAATTTCTCTTCTTCATTTGTCCTTTCCTTCTTCGCCTCCTTTTCTTTCTTGTGATCGAACTTGATTATGAGTATTGGTTCCTCCAAGCGAGGTTGAGGTCTCCTTTATATAGACTTCTCATTGGGTCAACTGCTCCTTTTAGGCCGACTTGAATATTGCATTATGACTTGGTCTTGGAGGGTTCTTTGACTCGAATTTGACACAAATAAGTTCTTTTTACAATATGTAACATTCCCAAATGGGTATTTCATATATGACAATGACTCATAATCCTTAGAAGCTCTCAATGGGAGCTTGACCTATGAAATAACTTCCTATTGAGCATGAAACCCATGCCTTAAGAAAACAATAACAAATTTATTTTTTCTTATTACATTAAATACGTAAAATCATGATTACATGTGTCATTATGAAAATCAAACCTAGTTACATATTTCAACACTCCCTATTAACTAGGGAGGTATTCATAATCCATATAAGGTACTTGAAAATTCTTAATCTCAAGAATTCTCATAAGGAGAGTCAGATTGGTAACCCATATCTATAACATCATGTTAACCAACATTTTCACATAGCAAGGCCTTGACTAACAAGTTTATCTCTCCACAAGATCAGAGCACAATGTTGGTGATACCATTGATTTACAGACACCATCATCATTGTCTCTCAAGGAACATACCCCACCCGAGTGTTCACAGGGTATGTCCTTCTAGGACTATTCTTATCTTAGATTTCCAGTCCTCAAATAATATCAGTCCTCGATGACTACTCTTGTCTTGGATTCCCTACCACATCCTCAAAGAGTATTTGATGTTAGATGCTTACCCAATCCTCCATTATTTCTTCCCAGGTGAAGACACGAATGATGTGCCTATCTCTCCCTCTCAACCAGGAAGGATATACTCATTATTATGAAGGAATGTACCCATTCATATAAAAGGAATGTACCCAAGCTCCCTCTCAACCAAGGACTAGCTTTTCCAAGCTCTTTGTTAGCCTGGGACTTGTTTCCAACAACAACTTTCTTATTTAGTGGAGATCATGGGACCTTTAGCTGCTTGTTGAGATCCTCCTTTTGATGTTATGAATTTATTCTTCTTCATTAAGGAGTCATCATAATTTTGGGTATTCATCGTAGGGAATTGGCCATCCATCACTTTCATTCATGAACCATGTCAGTCATGCCATACTCCCTTTCTTCGAAAAATGATGTGATACTCCATATATGGCTTTCCTTCATACAACTAACTTTTTTCACATCATTTTTCCTTCGAGATCTTCCATCCCACCACATGAATACTAGTTGTGGGTGACTTCCACAACTCTCTTTCGATAGTCATGTATTAGCCCATCTAGATATTGTTAAAAATTTAAAATGGACATCAAAGCAAAATTACCTTTTGTGATGGCCCTTCATCATGACATTTGCTTGTTGCAATAACAACATCATGCATATATATTCACACATATCCAAGATATTTAATGTCAGGGGTCTTCTTTCTTTTCAGACTTTACCAAGATCTTCACATCTTTCCCATGGATATACATTGGCTAATTCTTCTAGTTACTGGATATTAAATTCCTTTTTCCATAGTTGCATCTTTCGTGATCTCTTCTTTCTTCATCACGTATTTCTCTGAGGAACTTTCATCCATGGTGCTTTCATATTTTTCAACCACCTCATATTCCACATGAGGAAATTTTAAGTTGATTTCATCTAGTCAATATGTGAATCACGCCTTCATGCATTGTTCCAATGAAAGATATCCCTTTACTTTGATCATACTCATGAGGTAGATTATTCATCCATGGTATCTGCAACTATGTGATGACATGACTTAATTCATTAAACATATGCAAACATACATATTTTCTTATTTTGTTCATCTAGGCTTACTTTAACAACTTCCTTTTCCTTGATCGGGGTTATCTCAACCATCTTGACATGTTGCATTATTTTTTCATCATACCATGATTCTTCCAAACAATGAATCCCATCCAAGGTGGAATTCCCAGCGAGACACTTACTTCTTCCAAGAGATGAATCTTCTAACGAAGATTCCAATAAAGGATCTGTTGTCGACAGAAGTTGTCGCTCCTAGAGACAGCCTAGAGTTGCCATAGACCAGTGCCTAGGATATCTTATCATAACAAAGAGCATATAATATAACTTGGGTGTCAATCCAAAAGGCTCTCCTGTTATCACTTGTAAAACAAGGAAATGGATTTAAATGGAATGGAAACTTGAGAAGCGCCCTTGATGAAAGTAATCTTTGCAGAGGAGCAAGATGAAAAGACTCTAACACAAAAGCATCAGACAGTTCAGAGACAATTCTTGTAGGTAAGCCTTGGAGTCCATTCATAACACAGTAAAATATCGAAGTGTATGCGAGTGAAAGAAATAGAAGATATTAGTTAACTTGCAATACGATACCAGAGATACACAGAACCATATATGGGCTTATCATTCAAGAATCCATACATGACAATGGCGTTTTAAAAGCACCACTCCCAAACAACTAATATAGCTGAAAGATGGATGAAATAAATCAAAGCGATATATCCTTTGCAGAGCCATATTTAAAGCGCTTGACTGATCCAAGTATGGGTATCAACTAGGATAAATCCTTACCTAAAATCAGTGAGCCACTCGCATTCCAGTACATGATACAAGAAGATGGATAAAATGAAATGTTGTATTAAACACATAAAATGAAGTTACATATTGTGGGATACCAAAGACTAGAATCCTCTAATACAGATGGAACTCCTCCTCACTGAGACCCTACGGGCTCTGAGCCTTCATACGAGAGCTTATACAAAATGTATACAAAATGCCTTTCACTGCACAATTCTCTGATAAAAATCTGGAACCTTTACAATGTCTTTCTTCCTCCTTTTTATAGAGGAAGGAGAAGAGAAATTAATAAAAGAAGTAGGTGAAAACAATTAATTGTTTCATTAAAACAAAATGGCGGAAACATTCGCGCCCATATTGCTGAATGACTAGGTAATAATGTTTGTACTTGACAACCTGCTTGCAAAAATAAATACACTGGGCAGAAAATCTCTTTAGGAACACGGTATAAAGATAGATTCATATGAATGTTCTATCCTTTCCTGAAGAAAATTTGGCCGAAATAAAACCTAGAGGGTGTTGTTTTCTGTGTTGGGTACCCTCGGCCATCTAATCTTTAAATTTGAGCTTGAAACATTGAATGTTGATTGTTGAATTTCCTCATCTTCCACTGATATTTCTTATCTGCACCATTAATATCCCCATCCGCAAAATCTTTGTTTTGAATGGCTCCGGAGGGTCTGATAGATTTCAAACCTTGTTGTTTTAATGAGAGTCGTGTCACGGCAGCTACCCAGGGCTTTCCTTCATAAATTCTTCCTCTGCAAGCCGCTCCTTGGATGCATCTTCGATTTTTGTAATGGAGGCAGAGATTAAAGGCGATTTCTTGTCGCTGCAACCTGCAAAACCCACAAACACGTTAAAGAAAACCAGACACAAGGGTGGTGGACGCGGCTGTGACCACGGAATGATGATGTAGAATGGGAGAAATGGCGAGGAGATGCAGGGTGGCGGAAAACACGGATAAATGGCAGAGAAATGAAGGGTGGCAATGAAATATACGGTGGAACGACGATGAATGAACAAGGCGGGGATACATAACATAAACACTGTAATATGACACGTAAACGAAGTATATGAATGTTGGAGGTGAACGCAAATGACACGTGGGCGTACGAAAGGCTAAGCGGAAGGGACGACGTGGAGGCGGACTTGGTCAATCAACGGGATGTGTGAACAACTCTAGGCCATACGATCAAAAACGAAATCAACGGTTAATACTTCACCGGAGGGCGATGGAATAGCGGGCTCGAGGTACTGTGCACTGGGACTAAAATTCGCGCAGCTTGGGAGATTGGCAGCCGTTGGATGGAGCGCTCAGGATCGGACGGCTAACGTAAATTTCGCTGCGCGTCCTGGATCAAGCGTTAACGCACGAAATAGGGCGGTATTGGGGTCGTACACTAAGACACTTGGCAGGCAACGTATGGAATCGCTGCTTTTTGAGAAATACCGCCTGCCCAGCAAAGGCATTGCAGAATAAACAGGCCGGTTTTGGAATCAATGCGCAACGTGGGGACCACAAGAGAAATTGGTCGTGGAACGTTGATCTGTGTTTGATCTGACGGATGAGATTACGCCCGATGGCCATATACCGTAAGCGCTTTTCTATCTTAGTACACGGTCAAATGCCCAGGTTATGTGAAAAATGGGACGGAGGGGGGCTAGGGCCAAAGGAGATATGCCTCAAATGTTTCCAAATATGGATTTCCAGCCCTTTTAGAATGTGATTTTGAAGTTGGGAGAAAACAACGATAGACAGCTAAGGCGCTTTGCAAGACAGGGCAAAGGAGTTAGAAGATTTAAACCAAATGGTCCATGGAAATTTTAATGAGGAGATGATCATGATCAATAGGATCCTAATTATCCTCGTCTTGCAAATGCTCCTTCCTAATGACGTATGATGAGTTCTAAGTTAGATGACTCTCTTCTGCCCATTAGTACTACTTATGCTTCAAATAAGGTTACCAATAGTTACTTCCTTCTAATGATGACTACCATAGACTTCTACTTTAGCTATATGTCAAGCTTCTCATGATGATGTAATGAGATCTTGCTTCATTTGTATGCTCTTATGATGCCATCTCCTAAAAAAGATGCATCTTATCATGTTCCTAATGTTTCCTACTATGATAGCTATACTTTACAAGAACTGAAAAGAACTCAATGGAGAATATTATCTCAATCATAGTAGAGATATTTTACTTCCTCGTTACTTTATTTCTTCTTTTCTTCTTCCATTTCTTCAGTGACATGGGATTATTCCCTTCATCTTTTGTTTTTTTCCTTCTTGAGTTTGGGACAATCTCTCTTGTAGTGCCCATATTCTTTATAGACATAGAATTGGACCTTGGCCATATTCTTCTTATTTTTATGAGGACCAAACTTCCCTTTTCTCTTAGTCATGGCAACAAATGTTTGTGTTTGCTTGTTTGATCATACATAACATTCTTCCTTTAGCCTTTTTTCTTCAGTTTTTCATAGTGACCAAAGTTCATTGAATGGGGTTACTTCCTTCTTTCCATAGATGCTTGATGTAAAGTTGCCCCATTCCTCTAGCAGTGCACTGAGCACTATGGTGGTCATTTCCTTATCAAACATTATTTCTCCCAATTCTTGTAGTTGGTCTCTAATTTATGACACCCTCGTAAAGTATGAGACTACTTCTTCTTTTGATATCTTCATCTTGTAGAGTTTTTATTTTAATGAGATCACTTTTTCTATAGTTCTTACGAAGAACAATTCTACAAGTTTGACATATATTTCTTTTGATGCTTCCAAATTGATACATAGGGAATGATGGAATTTTTGATGGATTCTATGAGAATCCTTTGAGCCCATACTTCCCCTTTCATGTAATTTGCAAAACTTTGAGCTTCTTCCTTTGGAGGTTTAGTAATTGACTCCTTAACATGTTCCACGACTTCATTTTCTATGAGGAACAAATATGTCCTCTTCTTCCATGCAAGAAATTTTGATGCCCCAACAAATTTTCTTTCCTTGCAAAAGGAAGTTTTGATAGATTCAGATGTTGACATGAAGATACTTTCTTGATAAGATACTCCTTGATTACAATATCTTTAATTTGTTTCCTTCTTGATTTTGTATGATGATATTGATACAAGATGTCTTCCTTCAAACGTGATCCTTCAAAGAGAGGGAGATCACCTTGAATCCTTGATGATGATGATGACAATTCCTTCTCCTTGATTTTACTTCAAGATGCTTCTAATTCATAGTTCTTATTTATTAGAGCAAAGGTAGGGTCTTTTCGGGTCTCCTTCTTTTAGGTGATGTTTATGCAAGTTTCCCAATAATGCTTCAAGTGTAGAATCTTTCTAGGGTTTTGAGGTCTCCTTTAGTGGCTTCTTTCAAGATGATGATGTAATCTTTGTCCTTTTGAGATGAGTGGTCCTTCTTGATGAATGATTCTCTTGATGATATTCTAGTGCTTCGGCTCTTGAGTATACTTATTTAAGTTTCCCTTCCTTGACAAGTTGCCTTAGCTTCGGTTCCATGTTGATAAATATAGGGGCACTAAGTGTAGGAGATTTCTCTTCTTCTTGATAATTGCTTGTGATGCATTTTTCCTTCTTTTTTTTTTTTTTTCACCTCTTCCTCATTTTATTATAAATAGTGTTCTTTATCATCAAACAATTTCCAAAAATATAAAGAACAATGAGACAATATGACACAATATGTAGGCGATCAACCAAGGTGAAAACCTCCCCAATTTGAGATGAAAACCCACCAGAATTATTTCTCTTCCTGCAGAAATTGAATTGAAAAATCCAAGACCTTTTACCCTTAACCAAGAACCTCCAAGACTAAGTCAAACCTAGCTTTTTCCAACTTCTGCAAATTTTGACTTAGAGAAACTTCTTTTGCAACTTCAACCTGCCCAACAGCTTCTTCTGCAACTTCGACCTGCCCAACAGCTTCTTCTGCAACTTCAACCTACCTAGTAGCTTCTTTTGCAGAAACCCCAAGCCTTGTACGTGTGAGAGATAACGGTATATTCTTACTTTTTTCTTCTTTTCTTAGGTAGATTCTCTCTCCTAGAGAACTTATATTGCAAAATTATCTTCTTGATGACCTAATTCAATTTCTACAACTCGACTTTTACTGTTGTAATTGGAGCCATAATTTATTCACACGTGTGGAGAGAATTATCCAAAAATATTGAATTTCTCTTCTTCCTTCGTCCTTTCCTTCTTCGCACTCCTTTTATTTTTTGTGATCAAACTTGACTGTGAGTAGTGGTTCCTCCAAGTGAGGTCGAGGTCTCCTTTATATAGGATTCTCATTGGGTCAAATTGCTCCTTTCAGGTCGACTTGATCATGAGTATAGGCCAACTTGAATATTGCATTATGACTTGGTCTTGGAGGGTTCTTTGACTTGAATTTGACTCAAATAAATTCTTTTTACAATATGTAACATTCCCAAATGGATCTTTCATATATGACAATGACTCATAAGCCCTATAAGCTCTCAATGGGAGCTTGACCTATAAAATAACTTCCTCTTGAGCATGAAACCCATGCCTTAAGAAAAAAATAACAAAATTATTTTTTCTCATTACATAAAATCATGATTACATATGCCACTATGAAGACCAAACCTAGTTACATATTTCAATATGGTGAAGGAAAACCAACATCAAGATCAACCTGCAAGGGAATTTTGAGTAGTATCATGGAAAAGTATAGACAGAGGAGGTGGAATAATAGCTCGAGGTGGCATGTTAAGTTTAAATACACTTTTTTAGATGACAACTGCATGAGAATTGTTCGCCATCCATGGGGCGTGTTGAAGTCTGAAATTGTTTACTTTTTTACTACCTTTTTCCATCTCCTTCACCTTTTTGTCATCTTTTTTGTATCAATTTCAGCATACTCGAGGTCAATTCAAAATATGTAAAGGTATTTATCATCCATGTTTAGAATCTATGTTCCTTTATGAATTGTAATGAAAATATTCCTACACTAACATAATTGTGAACATTTCGCAGCTAATGTCGAATTCTGCAGCTATATCCATGATTAGATAGGTTGCAAGGCATCAGTAAAGAAACAAAGGGTATTTGAAGATGACAAATGGTCAATACATGGACGACCACATATTTTCATGACCTGGGAGGCTACAGAGATCAACATATCTAAGAGTCAAACTCTGAGTATGATGGTGCAACGGTCAAGAAAAAGCAACAAAGGATCAAAATGACATCAAGCGAGCATGCAGAAGACATGTTCAATCGTTAGGATATGATTCAAGAAGAATCTCTTATGACTTGCTCTTTCAGTAGCAAATCATAAGGAGACATAGTTTCAAACTAAATCTATTTCATAGATGTCAGATTAGTTCATTTCGTATCGGCATAAAACTCTTAAATTTGTTTAATTCAATTTGTATAAAGGTCGTAAGGTGAGACCCAAAACACAGTTCGATTATTAAGTTCACGGTGGTTTATTTTCAAGTCTTGTGATACTCTATTTCGAGTTAATACAATTATGTGTTCTCAATGCATGTGTAAGGAATTCTTTGATTGATAGCAAACCTACGCTCACGCGAGGGCCCCCTGTCGAGTTGTAAGGTTATTTTGTTTTATTTTGCATTTAAAGTTTGCTTATAGTGTGTAGTTTCTCTGAGATTTTTCTTAGTTAGTTTCATCACAACAATATTTTGATCAATTGTTGTTTTGATTTCAGAGTACTTATAAAAGGAAAATACCGAAAAGATCTGATTTTTACATGCATTTTCTTTCCAACAATTAAATATTTCATTACTCGTAGTCGATTTCTTAGATGATAATAGAAGTATTCTTTAGATTTAACTGTGCACACAAGTAAGCACTTTAGAGTTACAAGTTTTCCATTTGATCTCTCTTCTACAATTAGAAATAAGTCCTTTTTATGCAATTTCCTTTTATGTAATTAGTATAGAAATTCATTTTTTGCAAATTAGTGAAGAAATTCCTTTATGAAAAATAGTGTTGTAGTGTTTTCAATTCTACAAGTAGCACTAGACTCTTTTTCTTGCAATTTAGTATTAGCATTTATTTTCATGCAAATAGAAACAAGTTTTCAATTCTGCAATTAAGATATATTTTCAATTATGCAAAGCAATAGATTTCACTTCAGTTCAGTAATTAGGGTTTGATGTAACTTTGAGTTGAAAGAACATGTGCGTAATAACTTAGAGTTCTTGGCAACAACTCTGAGAAAAGACATTGGAATATTTGGCCTCTAGTTTTATCTCCCTCTCTGGGTTTGTTAATGTTATGTATCTAGATCAAAATAACAGAGAAACATAAGAAAAGATAGATCAGTGACTAAATAGTAATCTACTTTGAGGGGGCAACCTCCCTTTATATCACATAAATGAGGAATTCTTGGGTGATTCAAATGAAAAGATATCCTTGGTATATATAGGAGTTTAAAGGGTCAAAATATAATTTGGGCCTACATAACAATAGTAATGTAAGGGCTCAACGATAACAATAGTGGGATTCTATGGGGCACAACAACAATAATATGGGGGATACACTAGTATTATAGGGACCTGACATGCCCCTCTCCTTCAAAAAAGCATTGTCCTCAACACTGAGTAGTTCTCAATGCTTCTAAATGAAATAATCATCCTCCCATGTGAAATATTCAACAAGTAAGTTCTTCAACTTAATGAGATACTATGAAATTTATCAATTTCATAGCTGTCATATTCTTATTTTTGTGATAACTTCATGCTCCAATATGATTTTTCCTTCCTCATCAAGTTTTTCCAATATAGTTTGAACTGGGAGCTTGTCACCTATAACCTTCTTTAAGCATGAAACATGGAAAACCGAGTGTACTCGTAAAGATGCAGGTAGCTCCAAGTTGTACGTTATAGTACCAATCTTTTGCAACACCTTGTAAGGACCATATTACCTGGGTGATAATTTATCATCCTTCTTTTCTTGTTTGATGGACATTTGTTTGTATGGTTGTAGTGTAAAAATACCCAATTGTCCACATCAAAACTTCTTTCGTTGTGATGTTGATCTGTCTATTACTTCGTTCGATTTTGCACTAGAGTTAGGGTATCCTTTAAGAGTTGGAGAACATTTTGTTCATGCTAAAAGTGATCTTCCACTGCTTGAACCTTAAAATTGCCTCTTAAAGATGATATCATGGATGGTGGATGATGTCCATAAAGAGTCATAAATGGGGTCATTTTTGTTGCGGTATGGAAGGAAGTGTTATACCATTATTCTACCAGAGGTAACCACTTGACCCATTATATTTGTTTATCAAATACAAAGAAACAAAGATGTCCTTCCAAACATTTTTTAACTATCTCATTTTTTCCCATAAGATTAAGGATGATAAGATGAGATATGAGATAATTGAGTACCAAGACAAGAAAATAATCGTCCAAAAATTTCCAGTGAAAATTGAATCTCTATCACTTACATTAATATTTGGGTTTCCATGTAGCTTTTGAATTGTTTCCACGCTAGACCCTAGTCATACAAGAGGTCAATCCTCCTCAATATAAACAAAACATCTATATGTATTTGCTAATGAAAAATATTGTGGCAAGAGCCTTGACGACTCGCGCTGCTAGTCCGCCTAAGACCGATCTCGGACTTCAGGAAATCCATAAGGAATTACAACTTATCTAATTCCGGATTCAACAACATAATGCCTGCCTCAGCCGCATAGAAAATCATATTTCGTGTCTCCCTCAAAGGGAATTACATTTCTCGAGCGCGAAAGATACAATTCCTATGGACTCTTCTAATGATTAGTAGGATGTCATGCATAGTGTTATTTTCAATTTTTTTTTGGTATAAATGTAGGATTTGAAAACTTGGATACTATGTCTTAGATATTTATATACTATGATGCTTAAGGATACTCATACATATATAGCTATACAATACAATCTTGAATTATTTTGCTTTTGGATGGTTTATAATGTGGTAAGGTGGCCAACAGATCTGGTTTCCCAATGGGCATATTGAGGCCACCTCACCATCTGATCACAGATGTAATCTACTCTTTTTTTATGAATGAATTAAGAAGGTTCTGCCAAGCTTTTAAAAAAAAACAATCGTTTCCACAAATGCAATAACGACTATATTAGGTTTGAAAGGATGAGATAATGCAAAAGAGTGTACATACTTGGTAAGTCTATCAACTACCACCACGATAACACTCTTTCCTTCAAACTTGGGTAAACTTGTGATAAAATTCATTGGGACCTTCTCCCAACACTAACTGGGAATGGATAATGGTTGTAAAAGACTTGGGGTCTTAATTGTCTCAACTTTTTTTTTTGGAAAACCAAACATTATGCCCTAAACTTCTAAATATCAGATTTAAGGCCATCCCAAAAAAATTCCTTCTTGACCTTGTGGTAAATTTTTAATATCCTGAGTGCCCTCCTATATGAGAGGTGTGCAATTCCAAAAGAACCTTTTGTTTGAGTTGGGAGTTCTTACATAGATATAAGCGATCTTTGTACCATAGTGAATCATTTTTTTCAGCTAAATGTATTAGATGCACCGGGATCTTGATGCAAATTTTGAATGAGTGTCCATGAATATTCGTCATTATTCCATTCATTCCTTGCTTCATATATCCAATCAACTTGGATAATATAAATGTTACATATAAACGCTTCCACATCCTCCTTCCTTCTTGAGAGTGTGTTTGCAACAACATTTTTCTTCCCTTTTTTGTAAATGATTTAAAAGTCATAAACTAACATTTTTTGTGGCCCATTTTTGCTTCTCTTCTAAAGATAATCTTTGGTCTAAGAAGTATTTAAGACTGTCATGTTTTGTTTTTACCTTGAAGTCTCTTCCCATTAAGGGTGTCATTGCTTCAGGGCATGCAGTATTTCCAACATTTCCTTCACATAGATAGGTTTGTGTAAATACTTTCCCTTGATTGGACGACTTTCAAAAGAAATGGGTCTTCCTTCTTGCATTAAAACAATACCAATTCCATTTCCCAAGGCATCACATTCCACAATAAAGGTTTTTGTGAATTCTAGTGTAGCTAAGACTAGAGCTCAACACATTGCCTCTTTAAGATGTTAAAAGGCCTTAGTTTCTTATGGAGTCCAAAAAATGCATCTTTATTCAGTAATATTGTTAGTGGTGTTCCTATTTTCCCATAATTATTAAAAAACTTGCGATAATACCCTGTCAAACCGAGAAATATTCTAATATGCCTTAATGTTGTGGGAATTTTCCATTCCTTTAGGGCTTTAATTTTGTTAGGGTCTACCTTAACACCCACATGAGATACAATATGAACCAAATATTCCACGTCCCATACCCCAAAGAAAAATTTGGAGGGCTTTGCATACAATTGTTTGATCTCCTTCAATAGTTTGAGCACCCTATCAACATGATCTTTCAAAGACTTGTTGTAGATTGGTATATCATCAAAAAGTACTAACACGAAATTTCTAAGGGATTTTTTGAAAGTGGAATTCATCAAACCTTGAAATGTGGAAGGTGCATTAGTAAGGCCAAAAGGCATGACCAAAAATTCATATTGTCCTTTATGAGTTATGAATATTGTTTTCAAAATTTCTTTTATCTTCATATTAATTTGATGATATCCTAAACAAAGATCCAACTTGAAGTAAATTTCTCCATGTAGTTCATCCAACAATTCATTAATGACAAGAATGGGAAATTTATCGTTAATAGTGAGCTTATTGAGCTCTCTATAATCTCGACACATATGCCATGATCCATCCTTCTTGTGCACCAATACTCTTGCAGAAGATAAAGAACTTTGGCTAGGTTGAATTATACCTGCCTCTAGAATTTCTACAACCATACATTCAATTTCACTCTTCTGGCAATAAAAATCTTTATAAGATATGATGTTTGGAGGAACACTTCGTGGAATCAAATGAATAACATGATCATGATTGCGAATAGGTGGGAGACCTTTGGGGGTCTCAAATACCCTGGAATGATTGTGAAAGAATCTTTGGATATCTAGATAAATGGATAACTTAGATGTTTGAACATGTAATGAGAATCTAGATAAATGGATAGGTTAGATGTTTGAACATGTAATGAGCATAATTGTGTAATTACCCCTCGTTGTTCCTTGTTCAAAATATTTTTCATGCCATTAGAGTTGATTATATTCCTAGGTTTCCTTGTGATAACCCTTAATTCAATTTCCTTTTGTTCCCATAAAAAAATCAAGAAAACTTCTTGAAAATTAAAAGTTATCATTCCCAAAGAGTGTAACCATTGGAATCCTAAAACAATATCAGCACCACCCATTGGAATGAAAAGCATTGGAATATACAATACATATTCCCCCATGGTTATATTGATATTATGTCACTTACCTAAGCAATTTATAGTTCCTCCATTTGCAACTTCCACTTAACACTTTTTGTGCTAGATTCATAAAGTAATTCAAATCCTTGGCTATCTTACAATGGATAAAATTATGGGTATTACATGAATCAATCAACAATATTACCTTATTTTTATATATCCTTCTATATTGAGAATTTGAGGAGTGGTAATTCCCACCAATGCATTACAAGATATGGTCATATTCATTTTTTCTTTTCAACCCATGTGTTTGGTTCCTTGTGGATATATTCTTCTTTTTATGTTTCTTGTTCATTTTCTTCCTCCTATTTAAAATCTATGTAAAATAATTTATTCCCAGCACACTTATAACCTTTAGTGTAGCAGTTATCACAACTGTAATAAATTCCTTTTGCTATTTTTCCCTCCAGTTGTTGTGGTGTCAACCTTCTCAGTTGTGGGAGGCTAGGAGTGACAACACTTCCATATTTATAGTTGTGAGTGGTAGACCTCTTTGTTGCCAAAATTTTGATTTCAACTTTTTGGGTCACCCTGAATGCATTCTCCAACGACTTAGGTTCCCAAAGGAAAACCTCATGTTGGATGTTATCCTTTAAAGTTCCTATGAAGACATCAATCAGATGCTCCTATGGAATATCAATTACCTTGTATTCGATCTTTGGAAGTCCTCAATGTGCTCCCCAACTGAACCATTTTGTTTCAGATTTATCAATTAGCTAAAGAGAGATATTTCTCTTGTATCCTCATAATGTACTATCAATTCCTCTTTAAAAATTGTCCAAGTGACAAATGATTTACAAGAACAAAGCCATTGATCCCACACAAACTGTTGTTGCACATCGTGTAGATCTAAGAACTGCTCCATCTTTAGTATCCTTGTTGCCAAATCCTTGTTGTTGGGTGCCAGTTTTGTACTTATTTCCTACATTTGTTTCCCCTATTTTACCATGTGACTACAACCATTGGGACTATATTTGCCTCTTTTTCCTATTTTTCTATCTTAAACAATGTTGTTTCACCTTATTTTCATTATCTTGCCATTTCATCGATTATTATGATGTATCATGTCTTGTTTATGACTAACCGAGGATGAATGTTTGGGGAAGTTATCTGGTCTTTTGTTGTCCTTCCAGATGTTATTTTTAGTACAAAAGATCTATAACATAAGATGTACGTGATCAGTTAAAGGTGTGATGTTATAGTGAGTTGTTACACCACGATGTTGTTACAAACCCGTTAAATGAACTGTAGTTACAGCTGTACCGCTGACTGGATATCGTCAAACTTCTGATGTTGACCTGTCCTCTATTGTTGTTACACTACAGCTGTGATTTTCCACGATAGTTGTAGGAGTCATTACAAATTGTATTATAGGATAACAGGCTCTAAGCGGTTTTGATTGTAATCTATATTCATCCAGTCAGACTTCTTATTTAGAAGTGGTTGTAACTATATGTATTCTATTTTGATCAGCATGAGAATCATAAGATTCTCATGTCTGATCCATCCTCATTTTTCTAAGTATCTAACCACTATATAATTCTTGACCCTTGAGGTCGAAAGGATAGCGGAGAACAATATTACTTTGGCTTTGCAATTTTGGTCACATTAATACAAGTTATCTTATTGTTGTTGTAATATGCATTATCTGGTTTAGTTTCCATTTAAGTTCTTTCTTTTCCTGTGCCCTGCTAGGGAGGAAGGGCCCTCCTCTTTAGCAGGGATTGCAATGGTTAAGGTAGTTGTACATATTTCTTATTTGTTTTATATCGTTGGAAGTGATGTTGTTGTTGTTCTCGTTGTGAGTATATCTGCTTCAATTTCAATATTATATATGTTGTTACACATATGTGATTAGAGATACTAGTTGGGTAATTGTTGTGTGGCGCGCTAGGTACAAATTAATTGAGGCATGATTGTGTAGATCGTTTTATTTCTGCATGAGTGATTCCTTTCGGCATTTAATTCAGCAACGATTTCCTTTATTTGGATTTACTTCTGGTTTGATGTATCAACACAGACAATGTGGTTGTCATTGAAATAAAAGATGTTCCGGATCGATAATTGATGTGTACCGTTTTAGTCATTTAACAGTGATTAATACAGTCCAACACTTGCCATCGAATTTCCTCATATCAATCTTTGCAATATGGTTGGTCTTCAACCTAAAGTTAGAGTCTCTAGAATCACGATTCACATTAATTTTGTTCTCGTCGCGAGTTTCATGGAATACCTTGTCACCATTAGGAAGGCTTTCTTGTAGCAACTTTGTCAAAATTTCCTTCAAACCTTCCATGCTTGCATATAAACCTTCCATGTCCCCTCTCATGTATGCTTTTACGTCTATTTTTAAACCATTCATCATCACTTTTAGTTCATATTTGGTTTCTCTTTGTTGTACACGGTCTCGTAATTTTGATATATCATGCTGCATTTATTCTTCTTCATGTGTTATAGTAGAGATTTTTGAGGGCTTAATGGATGTAGAATTTTTTTGTTTGGGAGGCAATTTAGAACCAATCAATGATATCTATCTATTCCCTTTGAATCACTTCAAAGTAAAATTTCAAATAAAAACTATGAAAATTTAAAAATACACACCTTTTAAGAGCTTGATTTTGAGCTTGTTGATCTAACTCACATTGAAACTATTGGATATTTGTGATCTTAGCCTCCCAAGCTCTAAAATTGCGTCCTGAGGTATCTCTCTATGTATTCTTTCCAACGCCATAAGTCAGACCGAGATTCGATTGTTCAAGATAAATTTATGCCAAATCTCCCATGATGACTTGATTATGGATTGGTTCAGTAGACCAAACTTGTACAAAATTCCATGTGCCACTGTTTCAACCTTCGGACTTGAAAAACTATAATCTGTGCACTTTTAATAACTTTTTATGTAATTCAAATGCAATGTTCGAAGAGAGAGTTATGGCGGTTTTCCTCGGGACACCTATTTGAGACTAAGTTATGGAGCATATAGAAACCCTAACTTATTTGGACCATATCTTCGAAAATATAGCAAACCAAGGTCTGAAATTTTAAGCAGATGCTCATCAAGATTTTGACTCTACCTGGTAGCAATTTCACGACCTGAATATATATATAGCGAAAATTCCACAATGATTCGTTTGAAGCAGCAAAACCATAAGATCAAGATATTTGATACTAAATGTTATGTATCCAAATCCAAATAAAACATAAACATAAGAAAATATAGATCAACAACTAGATAATAAGCTACTTTGAGTGGGAAACCTTCCCTTACATCACATAAATGAACAATTCTTGGATGATTCAAATGAAAATACCTCCTTGGTATATATATGAGTCTAAAGGGTCAAAATATAATTAGGGCTTACATAAAAATAATAATGTAAGGGTTCAACAATAATAATAGTGGGATTATATGGGGCATAACAATACAAATATGGGGACTACACTACTATTATAGGGAGCTAATAGTTAATTCCATGGGACCTTTTTATATTGACACATAAATATTTCAGTTGATTTATGGTTATCTTCCTAAACACTTTACCAATTTTCTCTCCCTGTATAGTTTCTCGTCAATGTGGTTTATCCAAAAGAAACCCCCTTTTCTTCCTCATTGACTCTCTAATTCAATATCTCAGCCTTCTCTATTTTTCTCTCCTGACTTTAACGTGTTATCACTGCCTTTCTTGTCATCTACTTATCCCTTAGCACTTCACCTTTATCTAAAGTCAGGATCGATGCTCAGGAATCATCCTTCTAGTATGTATTTAGGGGGAAGAAGGGGGTGCCATGGCTTCTACCCATCCTCTAAGCATAACCCACCTTTTGGTAACTACACCCGAGCCCAAAACATTGTGCAAACAACCATGGAGCACTGCAGGGATATTATCCTTGCAGCAGTCCAAAGGGCCATCTCTAATATCGAGGAGCAAGTTAGATAGCCTAGGTGCCTCATTTTGGACACCCATGTCGCATAAGACACTAGGGAAGGGATTATTTGGGTGGGAAATTCCACCATGGCAAGAACAACATCCTACATGCAGACTATAAACTTCTATTAGCACATCAAGACACTCATGGGAAGAATACTTACTGACAAAGCTAATACTCAACAATAATTGGTCATATGCATGACAAAGTTAATGGATTAAGTTGATATATTGAACATAAAGGTTTTGATCCTTGTCAAACACTTGAAAAATATTGAATTATCATCATCCAAGAATGACAAAAAACCTCATCCACAAGCATAGATGGGCACTCCAACAACAGAAAGACCAAGCGGGCTAGTCTCTTGCAAAAGCATCTCTTTAATGTCATTTTTATATGCATGTTTCATAGTTTAAAATTTAATTGATTGTTATTAGTAATATTACTATGATTATTTATTAGATAGCTCATAGAAACAACAACTTGAAAATTTTGCGCCTATGCTACTGCCCTAATTTCTTGAGTGGCAGATCAGTAGCAAACAGTTACTATGTGTATCATTCATTTTGACAGTAATATAAGAGGTCTCGCTTTACAAAAAAACAATAACACACCATAGTGCCTAGTAGTTAAAATACCACACCAATGATTAAAAAGGTGAAAGTGTTATTATTTTAAATGACATACATATGACTACATCTATCTATTTAAAATGTTATAGTATTCATAATTATAATACACACCAGTATGAGAAATATATATACCTGTCAGTGTTTGATAACAACGAAAAGTGCCGACATCTCACCTCAAATATTCAAAATTTCACGCCCCCCTCCACTGCATATAGTAATATATACACATTAACATGCCATACAAAATAACCTGTGATGTAATATTAATAACTACGCCAGTGCATCCTGTAAAAAGGGAATTGCCTTGTCATATAAAAAGATGTAGTCAGTGTGTAACATGTGTGTAAGAACATGTGCATTTAATTTTGTGTATATCTTGATGCTTTTAATAAGGTACGCACCAATGCATAATATATGCAATAGAATCAATGATTGTGATGTTGTGTAGGCTTCAATGCCTTAAGTATATTATGTACAAATGCATCTATATATACTACAAGCACTGAAAAAATCCTCCACTTTATGCATTTATCTATGCTTTTAATTGTTTAGTTACAACAAATATACATTTAAACGAACACAAAATCCTCCGCTACAAACGACAATTTTTTTTTTTTTTTGACCAATACTATAACACTAAAAGCTTTCCTAACAATGTGTTTTCCATTTTATGTCCCCTCTATAATAATATTACCATTTTTGTTATTATTAATGTTAACAATACCATGGTTTTATGGGTATGTTCTCCCTAGTGCATATTAAATTTGTGTGTATCATTGTGCCTTACTATTCGAAGCACATAAAGGGAAAAGCTTTTGTTAGGACTTCTAACCAAAAAAATATTAGATATAATGAATATTCACTATAACCTTTGTTGTTAGTTGGGAAGGGTTTTTTAAGAAACTTTCCCAATCTTATAACACTAAAAACCTTTGTAAAGTTGTGGTTCCCTTGTAATGTTTCGGGCTTGTTCACCGTAACCGCCAGTAACAAACATTGGGGAACCTTCATTTGGATCCATTTAACAATCAACCTAGTTTAACTCTCCTTCACATTCACTTTGTTTATTCAAAACATATATCTTTTTTTTTTCCCACTTTGTTATGCTCCCTCCCTCCAACTTAAAGGCAAGAACGAGAATGTTGAAACGTTGCCAACCCCAACCAATGAATAGCTCCTAAAAAGTTCCAATCAAGAATTGCCTCACAACTTCTCCTTTCTAATGTCAAGCTAATCTACGTCTCAAGCTAAACCTAATTAACCTTTCAAATCACAATAATACAATAGATAAGAAACAAATATATTGTGATCTAAAAGCTATCACAAATTATAATATCCTTCAAAGCTAATTGAAATTTTAGATAAATATTGTATATCATCATTATGTCATGAAAATATCACAACTTTGATCCTAACGATGATCCTTATTTTGGCGTCATTTTCCACCTCCATGTTGCTACTATAATACCCAATATTTTGAACTAGATAACAACCAAAATTTTCACCTGTTATTATTCCATATGACAAGGTAAGTGAAATTATATCCCATGATAAATTAGTAGAATAAATGCTAAAGTTTCTACCTAAATTGGGTATCTATCAATTTCCTTCAAAAAATATGAGCTCTTGTTGTAGTGGCTTGTCAATCTGGGGTTGATCTATTGATGAATATGGATATTGTGACTTCCTTTGTCCTCGCATCATATATTCATCAATGATTAGTCCATTGGAAGTTCCTTTTCCATTAATATTCAACACTTACTATAATTAACATATGTATGAACAAGAAACACATAATCCCTATTGAACGAATACTCCATTCACTATTCATGGTCCATTTAAGAAAAGGCTCGTATTATCTTTATGCAACATATCCACCTAGATTCCTTTGGTGTTCCCCTTCTCTTAATTTAGGGGTGCTAATATATAAAAGGCTTGTAAGGTTAACTATATTAGTTTAATACCAATATCTGTCACTAATATTTTCAAATGAAAAATGTCACCTTGCAAAGCCAAAAAAAAAAATTATAAAGGAAAAACAAACCAACCACACGAGAACTAAAAACAAATTTCTTTTTTCCTATAATATTCCAAGCATATTCACCCCTAAAGCACCGGTGACAAATATGTAGGAACTTTCATACGAGCTAGCTAAATAATCAACTTGGTATAACTCCATCCTACTCTTCCCCAAGAACCTTGAAAATCCTTAAACCTCGTAGCTCTCATCCACATTGATTTTGTTTATTCAAAACATAAAATTCCAAATATATTTTTCCATGTTTCCATTCTCCCATTTTCCAACCTATGGACAACAACAAGTTTGTTGGTATATTGTCAACCCCAATCAACGATTAGCTTGTGAAGAGCCCCAAACAACAATTGGATCACAAAGAATGTACATGGCATGAGTGGGATTTAAATCAAAGTGGTGACGATGTCAACTTATCTAATAAACATTTCAAAGCACATTATTACAATTCATTACAATAAACTATATTCCGATCCAAAAGTTATGACAAATTACAATAACTCTCAACAACCAATTTAAATAGAAATATTTATGTCTATGCTATATCATCAATTATTCCATGTGAATAACATCATTTTGACCTTATCGGTGACCCTTATTTTAGCCTTAGTTTCCACCTCCCATTTCACTACTATAACATCCAATATTTTGAACTATTAACAATCACATTTTCCACTTGAAAACATTCTTTATGAAAAATTGATTGAAATTATATCCTACGATAATTAGTGTAATTGATGCTAATTTATACCCAAACAAGGTACCCAACAATTTCCTTTGAAAATATGAACTCTTTTTGGAGTGTGTCATTAAGTTGGCATTTGATCTAATGGTGAGCGAGGATCTCACAAACTTCTTATGTTACACCCTCCCACGACATATAATTCGACAATTGCTCTATTAGAGGTTTTTTTTATTGGCACTAAATATGTGACAATGATTGACAAATTAATGGACAAGGAACACATGGACCCTGTCGAATGAATACTTCATTCATTATCCATGGTCATTCTTCGAAAATACCCATATTATCTTTTCTGTAGTGTGTCCACCTAGATTCCCTTTGACATTTCCCTTCCCTCGATTTGAGGTTTTATGGTATTATAAGGGATCACAATATTAATCATCATTAATAATTCCATTGTCTATCATTGTTATTCCCAGATGAAAATTATTAACTCACAAAGGCAAAATAAATTTATTATAAACACAATACAAACCAAGCCACAGGAGAAGTAAATACAAATTCAATACTATATGGTGCCACAACATGGATTTATATCAAAGGGTAGTTGGAATCATGCATGTATTGGGAGGATGGACATTTTTTGCTAACTTTAAAATGACCTAATTGACTCCCATATGTCATTTCCCAACTCAAGGTTTATGTAACACCCCCTTCCCATATCTACTCAAGTAATCGACCAACCAGGTTAAACATGTGACGAGGGGCTACTTATATGATATTCGACCTCCTAGATAACTTTGAGGAAGTGGAACCGACGAAAACATGACAAACAGGTCTTGCACTGCATTATTAACATCCCCAAGAGGTAACCCAACCTTCCTGGGCCTTGTTCCCTGGGGGGGAACAACATTTAACCCATTTCAGGCTTAGCCACGAGCATGTAAGGGAAAGGAAGCGGTTATAGACCCTTTTCCACAAGATTTCCTTGTCAAGGTCGCGGTTATGACCCCAAAAGTTCAATAATGTGCCTGCATCTTTGGGATTCATGCCACATTTTCAGACCCTTAGCCTAGGTCACTACCTAAAACTTCCTGTAACTTCAAGAGAGGGTATATCACTTTAAAACAAAGACATGGAATCAATCACATCATCATGAACTCATCCGACCCCACCCAACCATGACCAACATTTCGTCAAACATGTCACAAACATTCCATCTACAAGTATAAACAACAAATTTAAACATGGGGGTCTAATACTTATATGATAATCGCTAAGAAGCATTACTCCCTTACATCTTAAGCTGCAATACAATCTATTTGACCATAGATACATTATATATTCATTTACACGCAAAAACATAGATAGAGCCATACATCATCACTGATAAAATACAAGCTTATAACTAGCATAATAGCAACATAAATACCATGGATATAACATCAATGAAATCAACAAAATAACCAGTACATTTGCATACCAAATACCAAAGGAATGAGCTTCTCATTAATGAGTGTAAAAACCAACCGAATATGGGATTTCCACATTCCACCCGACCATTGATTGGTTGAGCCAAAGCTCTCTTCATCTAATCACCTTTGTGCCATATTCCAAGCATAAATGTGGGACTCAAACCGAAAAAACCAATTAGGGAATATTGATTCTAAACCACCTCACCCTCATCAATCACAAATCAAGCTTTACCATGATCTACACCCGATCACTAGGCCAACACAAGCATGGATATCACCAGATTTTCTCCGCCTAAACCATGAGGAATTATCCTGTCTCCTAGTCTCTCAAGATTTATCGTAACCCATAGTCTTAATCAAGGGTCACTAGGCCCTAAACCGAGACATACTCTCCAGGATTTACCGTAATCCCAAACCCGGGATTCCTAGGCCTGATGGAGAGCAAACCACCTCTAGGCTTTACCGTATATCTCGCCATTTACCAGTCGAGGATTCCTTGGCCTAATGGAGAGAAAACCACCTCTAATATTTACCATATATCCCGTCATTAACCGGTTGAGGATTCCTAGGCCTGTCGAGGCAACACAATCCTGGATTTACCACAACCCACAGTCTGGCTGAGGGGTTACTAGGCCAATGGCTTTAATGTGATCCACAATCCGCTTCAGGGACCACTAGGCCATGTGCTATATCAATTCGGAGATCCACCCCACTCAGCTTCGAATCCATCCGGCAATCTAGCTAAACCAAAACATGAGAACTCCACAACACCATGGCTATCCGAAAATGGCAAGGCTAGGCTAAAAACACTGTCACACTTGGAAAAACCCATGCTAAGACAAAAAGAAACCACATGCAATACCATGCATGCCAAATCTAGGAAGGAAAATACACATGCATATGGATACCTTCCAAGAATCCTGTTGTAGCTGCTTGATTCCTGCTCCTCCTTTCTTGCTTCCACCTTTTTCCTGGTTTCTTGCCTTTCTTGCTCCAAAGCCAAAATTATCCAAAAAACTCTAAAAGTCCAAAAGTGAGAGAGAGAGGGAGAATAATGAGAGAGCTCAAAAAATGTGAGCAAAATCTCGCCAACTAATCCTCATAAGCCTTTTTATAAACGAGGCCTCTATTTTCTTCATTTTCTATTATTTTCCTTCATTTTCCTCCTCACATGCAATCTGTGACTTTTCACCTTCCTTTTATCCTATTTTCTATTATTTTCATAAATAAATGCCAATAAATGCCACTTTGCCTTTAGAAAGCCTTTTCCAATTTCCTTAGCCATAATAATCCAAATCAACACCCCCTAAGATGTTTTTGCCCAACATTCAGCTTGGAATAAGTGCGCCATCAACCGTGGTTATTATTTTAACTTTATTACGTGGATTTTTCACCAGGGTTGTTACAGAACCCTCCTCCTTGGGGGACACTGTCTTATGTGTTCAACCACACATACCTTAGCAAAACCATTGAAAACAAAACATACTGCTCATGGAGATTTATAACACAACTCATTGAAGTATTTACAATGAATAACCAGCTCAATATAAAAATCCATCATGACAATCATACCGTGTACTGGAAATTTATAACACAACTCATTACGATATTTACAATAATATACACATATGCACATTTTCTCAACCAACAAATAAAATGATACGATGCTCGTATCAACAACGAGGGAATCCATAGGCTCACACCTCCACCCTCAAAGTAGTATTAGGATTCACTTCCTTGACATGAAGTCCAAAATCTATTTTCATAGTCAAAGTATGCATCCAATGTCCAACGGTACAATCCTACGCTACATATCCCCTCGGTGAACAGTTGTCGGCTCATTGTTCCCGGACATGCTCCCAATGTGCATCTGATTCCATCTGGAAGTGCTAATGAGAAAAACAAATCCATCCCCGACCTTCCCTTCTCTACTACATAGTCCCTCAGGAAATCCAGTAATCCCCTTCCATGTAGTCACCCACCTTCCAAGTTTCCCGACATCCCCTATCCCAGGCGATCCATCCCTTGGCAAGGCTTCCTCTCAATGGAATATATAAAAACAAAGGCATATACGAGCCTCAAAACCAACATATTGGTCATAGAATGATCATGGAAACCAATGGACACTATTGGGTACCAGTGACCCACAGTGGCCCTGATCTTGAAGTGCTTTACTAGAATATTGTTGCATGTTTCAATTCCTTTTGTTGACGCTGCTAATTCTTACAATTGATTTCAACCACCCAACCAAACATTTTCGTGCTTCATGTACCAAGCACATAACTACCATTAGATTCAAAATAAATTGAAATAAATTCATGTCATACCTCATTGGTAGCTTCTCATCAAGGTACATTTGCATTCATGTTTACTTCCTGTCACAACAAGTCAACTAGTATCTTTGACCAAATCATCATATATAAACATATCACATCAGGATATCTCAAAACACAACCATCATAAATCAAAATCACGAATCACATGAAATCATCATAAACCATAATCATAAATCACATGTAACCATCATAAGTCAGAATCATAGATCACATGCATAATAAAACTGGAATAAAATACCAATACTTATCCTTCATTGGTCCTTACTTCTGCCTTTTCTCTTTCTGTACACACATTGAATCGGTTTCCACACCCGACAGGCACCAAGTGCCCTTGCTTCTCTTCACTCACGTACACATACATATAGTGTACAACATGTACATCCACACAAGGCATACAACACCACACAATACATACACCTACACCCAGTGTACAACATAATACATGTAAATACACATACATCTTGTGTACAATGCAACGCATACACCCACATACGACACACAACACCATACAATACACACATTTATACCTGGCATGCAACAACACATACAAATATGTCTAGTGTACAACACAATACATACATCTACATCTGGCATACGACACAACACAATACATATGCCTACACTGGCATACAACACATACACCTACACCCGGTGTACAACACAACACAATAAAAATATATATACAGACTACAACATAATGAATACACATGTCACGATACCATGACTACACCATGCACATACATAATACTACATGCCCACAACACAACCTGCACGGCATGCTCACAATGCCACATGTATACCAGTACCATATGCACAACATGTGCACAGTACCGTCTGTACACAACACTACTTGCACAACGTGTGCACAACATCACATGTACACGGAACCACCTGCACGACGTGTACACAACACCAAATTTACACCACACCAATTGTACAACGTGTACACAATACCACATGTACACAGTACCACATGCATGACATGTACACGACACCATCTGCACACAACACCATATGTACAACAGCATATGCACACAACACCATATTTACAACCATGCAAACATCACCATATGTACATAGCACCATATGTACAACATGCACACAACACCATATGCACATAGCACTGCATATACAACATGCACAACGTATACACAACAATAGTACTGCACATCCATTGACCACATATTGACCCCACGAGAAACCTTGCTTCTAGTGTCTTATCCATGCTTGTTGCGGCATGCTACTTTCAATCCACTGATGTACCCCTCAGCGTTACCAACATAAACATAGGCATAGTACAACCATATAATATCAATTCATTTCAACACGATCTTGACCTCACAAATCTATCAAGGCTACTTTACCACTTGATTCCTCATAGCCAAGAACTTCTTCATGCCATTCACCTACATAAGAAATCATTCCTTCACAAGAATCATCCCTAACAACCCTGTCAAACAGTGACATAGATACATAGATACATACATATATAATCATTGGCCTAAAACAACCATCACCCTGGCAGACAATGACACACACACACACACATATATGTATAAAAACAATTAGCATCAAACAACCACGATCCATGATGACCTTGTTAGAAACGACATACATACATACATACATACATACATGTATACATATATAAACATCAACATAATCATGATCACAACACGATTGCTAGATATCACAAGGTCTAGGTTAAGAGAACTTCCTCGTTTGTGCACGACATGCACCACATTGAGAACCACAGTTCCCAACTTAGTCAAGGCATCTAATGCCTCATATCTATTTAGTTTACCTACTCTTCCATTGTCCATTTACCCAATGGACTCAACCAATCCAACTGACTATCATATTCTTACTTTCCGTTGCACTTACTCATGTATTGAGCTTCATCTATGTCTTACATTACCTGTAGGGTACCACATAGCTCTCCCCGAACTCCATCAACTCTCCTCTTTCCCCAACCAATCCCCAAGACTCTCAAAACATAAAAGGAAATAACAAAAACAAACAAGAAGAAGACCATGAGAAACCAAACGAAACATGACACCGCAACAAAGTGGCATAACTATGCACCATACAGAAACAAGACCGCAAACCAAGTGCAAAAAATCACAAGAGACCAAAAGCACAAGACTAGTAACAAGCACCATGACTCGATCCCCATGGTTCCCAACAATTCCAAAGGAAAGCTCAGCCCAAGCCTTCTTCAAGATTTCATGGCAATCTCTTTCCATGCAATCCCCTCCATTGTACTGCCATAAACACGTAACTGTAAATGCATAAATAAACATAGCAACAAGCTATTTATATTACCTCGTTGTGCCAATCACGCTGCCTGTAACTGAATACACAAGTCAACCATATGTACCAAACATTAAGACAACATATCCATCAATTCTAAATCAACTTTTACCAAGACTAACAACCATGCCATAATCAACAATCAACTCATAGTCATAAGTCATAGTACATAATGCCACAACTATAACCTACTTATACTCAAGTACATATCAGTTGCCTCAACACACATTGCGTTAATACAACCATCTTAGAGCCAAATCATTTCTTCATGAAATTAATCATACATTCAAACAACTTGCAAACATATCGTCTTAAATAAATCAACTAGATGACGTAATAGACACCAAATCACTCAAACACCAAATGAATGACATAATCAAACATTCAAGCACCAAGTAGATGACATAAGCAATTCATACCTTAATGTATCTTAGGGGAGGCTATCTTGTATGCATAATCAATCTAGATTAGCACTATATAACTTCACAAAATATCAACCCAATCATAAATAAGGTCATGATATCTGTAGCAATAAATAGATATTAACACGTTCACACCATAAACCCATAAACAATTGTCAAACAATCACATATGCACGGTCAGTCTATATTATTACAAAACAATATCACAAATATGTCGACTCATACATGAACGTGATAACCCTAACCATCTGCACAACCTAATCAAATTAACATGATACATATAACATGAAGTTCTTAATGCAATAACCCTAATCATCAAGTTATTATAATATAACAACAATAAGTTATATATCATGCTCATCAACAACATGTAACTTAATCATCAAACTAACTATCATACAACAACAACAAGTTAACCTATAACGTACTCATCAACAACATATAGCATCATCATTAAGTTATCTAACATAAAACGAAAATAGTAATGCATACAACCACATGTTACTATTAATCATGACTCTCTGAATGTACATATAACCACACTAATCAACTAGCATCTATAATGTATGTAACCATAACATCAATAGAATGAAAGGAATAATTATAACCATAATGCATATAACAATCCTTAACCTACATACCTACATGCCCAACATCCAAACATGTATGACGACATGTTCTTGCCTCGAGGTCCAAAGTTGCAACTTCACTTTGATGGTTTGCGTCTCCTGCTCTATCTTAGCCAACACATTAGCACCATAACATACATAAGCATCATGATGACCTAAAATGCATACAATGACCTTATGCACAACAACCTTCACTAAACCAATGCAAACCTGACCATATGCACTTGGTTGACATGTACAACCAATCATGAATGACCAATGCATGTCCCACATATAATATCACATTTGCAAGCATACATGGACAACATTCAAGCATGACAAATATGTGACCTAACATAAACAAGCAATGCATACACAATATGTAACAATATGTAAGCAAGCGTGCATGAACAATACATAAGAGTTAACAACCCATAACCAATCATACGCTCATGACAACAACACCATCAACACTTCCATGGCGACACCACTACCACCACGGTCAACACAACACATATGCAACAAGCACATATGGACCTCAAACATACTAAATAAATATGAAACCAACATAAATGCATGATCAACACACACCCATCTAGTAGGAGAGTTAAACCATGCTCTGATACCACACTGTAACACCCCCTTCCCACATCTACCCAAGTAACTGACCAACCTAGGTAAACATGTGACGAGAGGCTACTAATATGAGATTCAACCTCATAGCTCCTGTAACGCAACCTTCCTGGGCCCTGTTCCCTAAGGGGGAACTGATGTTTAACCCATTCGAGGCCTATCCGTGGGCATGTAAGGGCAAGGGAGCGATTCTAGACCCTTATCTGTGGGCTTTCCTTTTCAAGGCTGTGGTTATGGCCCAAAAAGTTCAATAGTGTTCCTGTAGCTCCGAGATTCGTGCCACATTTTTAGCCCCTGAGCCCAAGTCACAGATAAATAACATTAAAACAAAGACATTAAAGCAATCACATCATGGGGAACTCATCCGACCCCACCCAACCATGACATGCATTTCATCAAGCATGCCACAAACATTGCATCTATAGGTATAAACAACATATTTAAACAAGAGGGTCTAATACTTATATGAGAATCGCTAAGAATCATTACTCCCTTAAATCCTAAGTTGCAATATAATCTATTTGACCATAGATACATTGTATATTCATTTACAAGCAAAAACATAGATAGAGCCATACATCATCACTGATAAAATACAAGATTATAACCAACATAATAGCAACATAAATATTGTGGATATAACATCAATGAAATCCACATAATAACCACTACATTTTCATACCAAATACCAAAGGAATGAACTTCTCATTAATGAGTGTAAAAACCGACCGGAGAGGGGACTTCCACGTTCCACCCGACCATAGATTGGCTGAGCCAAATATCTCTTAAGCCAATCACCCCCATGCCATATTCCAAACATGAACGTGGGACTCAAACCAAAAAACCAACCAGGGCATCCTAAGGCTAAACCACCTCACCCTCATCAATCATAAACTAGGCTTTACCATGAACTACACCCGATCACTAGGCCAACACAAGCATGGATATCACCGAATTCTTTCCACCTAAGTCGCGAGGAATTTTCCTGTCTCCTAGTATCTCAAGGTTTACCGCAGCCCACAGTTCGAATCATGGGTCACTAGGCCCTAAACCGAGACACATTCTCCAGGCTTTACCACAATCGCAAACTCGAGATCCTAGGCCCGATGGAGACCAAACCACCTCTAGGATTTACCGTGTATCCTGCCATTCACCAGTCGAGGATTCTTAGGCCTACGGAGGCAACACAATCCTGGCTTTACTGCAACCCATAGTATGGCTCACGGGTTTCTAAGCTAGTGGCTTTATCGTGATCAACAGTCTAGTTCAGGGACCATTAGGCCATGTGCTAAATCAATTCGGAGATCCACCCCACTCAATTTTGAATCCATCCAACAATCCAGCTAAACCAAAACATGAGAACTCCACAACACCATGGCTATCCATAAATGGTAAGGCTAGGCTGAAAACACTCTCACACCTGGAAAAACCCATGCCAAGACAACAAGAAACCACGTGCAATATCATGCATGCCAAATCTAGCAAGGAAAATACACATGCAAATCGATACCTGCCAAGAATCCTGCTATAGCTGCTTGATTCTTGCTCCTCCTTGCTTGCTTCCTCCTTTTTCCTGCTTTCTTGCCTTTCTTGCTCCAAAAAACTCTAAGGGTCCAAAAGAGAGAGAGAGAGAGAGCTCAAAAAATGTGAGCAAAAGCTTGCCAATTGGTCCTCATAAGCCTTTTTATCAATGAGGCCTCTATTTTCTTCATTTTCCATTATATTCCTTCACTTTTCTCCTCACATGAAACCTATGACCTTTCACCTTCCTTTTCTCCTATTTTCCATTATTTTCACAAATAAATGCCAATAAATGGCACTTTGTGTTTCTAAAGCCTTTGCCTTTGCCTTTGCCTTTGCCATTTTCCTTAGCCATAATAAACCAAATCAACACCCCCTAGGATGTTTTTGCCCAACATTCAGCTTGGAATAAGTGTCCCATCAATCGTGGATATTATTTTGACTTTATTACATGGATTTTTCACCAGGGCTATAAAAGTTTATAGGTTGCGATGGTTTGAGCATGGGTAAAGGAACAATAAAGAATTTATCAAACTATGGTACTTTAGGAAATTGGATCAAAGGTGAACTTTTGCACTTTTCCTAGCACTCATGTACAAAAGGATGAACTCCGACGAAGACACCCACTTGCATAAGCCTAAGAATAATTGAACATGTTAACAAGTTAGCAACAAAGCAAACCTACACATGGCATAAGGTGTCACGGGCCAAAACTGTAGTGATTAGCATAGGTGCACCACCTCCATCTCCATCTTTCTTGTATGTTGCAACTTAATTTACAAAGGCAAATGGGTACATATTAGGGAGATTTCATGCAAGGTACAATACGTGCAATCTAGTGCATTTTGAACATATTTTTTTTTTTTTTTTTACTTTTGAAATGTGTCCCACATCTATTTATTTCCCATAATGATCCATAAGAGAGTATCTCCGAGAAGGTTCTATTTTCTAAGAAATAAGAGAAGAGAGCAATGTGTCATAGTATTGAGAGACCTAGTCTTGGGTAATTTTGCCAAAGCTACAATATAAAAACAAGTGAACAACAATGTTTTATATTTATTTATTTATTTTTTCCAAAAAAGAAGCACAATTGTTAACATTTGTATATGATTCTAGACACATGCTAGATGAAAAAATATAATGCACATCAATGGTGGGTTATCGAGTTGGTGAAAGGAGGAAGTGAATACAAGCTCCATCAGAGTTCAAGCGCTGTGAGCTCAAGTGGGGCTAGGTGCAAGCATTGGACAACTCTAGCATAATAGACACCCCCACTCATGACTTCTAAGTTGAACACAAGTAAATCAAATGACACTAATGATTATTTGCAATACTAAATTTGGCTCCATCATTGTCACTGTGAAGAGAACAAGCTAGTTTAAAAAAACACACAACACATATGTCACGTCAAAACATATGTTAGTAATTACTCAATCACCAATGTTCCTTGAGTATAGTTTCTTGATTGTAAAATAAATAAAGACCACAAACCTTGCAAAACACATTAAAGAATTTCAAAATAAAGTTTGTTAAAATTATTAATAATTATTAACATACATATAATTCCAAATATATTGATTTCAATAGCTCATACATAAAACTTAGCAAAAAAAATTAAAATTATTTTATCAAAATAATTTAAAGATGTCAAACTCAAATCCGTACATAATTTTTTTTCACTAACCTTATTCACACATAGTATATGCTATGCTCAACTATTTAATCATATATACACCTACAAAATTCACACCATACATATTAAAAAATAAAATTAACTATTTAATCATACATACAAATACAAAATTCACACAATACATATATAAAATAAAAAATAAACTCTTGAAATTTTAATTAACGGTTTAACCATACATACATATACAAAATTCACACAATACATATTAAAAAAATTAAGAATGAACTCTTAAATTTTAATTAATTGTTTAATCATACATACCTATACAAAATTCACACAATATATATAAAAAAATAAAGAATGAACTCTTAAACAAATTTACATTTTTTTTTAAGTGGAAAAAATCATTATCGAATGACAGTAAATTTCTTTTACAATAAATTATGAAAAAAAATTAGGAGTATCAAAAATTTCCACAACATTAATGAGTGAATATACTCTTTTATGCTATAAAATTATAATAAAAAATTAACTATTCAAAATTCAAAATTTAACTATTTAAAAAAATATTTAGCAAAATTACATTTTAATTATGTTTAGTGTTCCAAAACTTTTAATTTTTTTAATAATTTTATATTTATATTTATCGTATATATTGAGAATCTGACACATTCGAACCTTTAAAATAACCACTGTTGGACAACGTACATGTGAACAGATAGTAATTAGTGATTACCGTTGGACAACATACATGTGAACCAATAGTAATTAGTTAATAGTAGCAAAGAACACTAATATTGCAAAACAACAATAATATTGAAAGTAATAATTTAGGGAGTATTAATATTATAAAGTAACAATAGAGAGTAGTTTGATTTTTTTTTGCAAGACAATATTTTTTCAAAGCATGAATGATCCTTTTGCAAAATGAGTTTTGATAAAGAGTTGTAGTGTTTTATTCAATGTGCAATAACATGATAACTTGAGTGATCATAAGCATTCAGGGTCTGTAAAACTTTAATGAAGCTTGATTTCTCGCAAATTGTTATATGAGGTTTTCTGAAGCCGCGGGAAAAATATGTAAAGAAAAATAACAAGCCGCTTAACAGTACAAGACCAAAGAACAAGATCAAAGAAGCCCTGTGTACTAGGACTTTGAAGATTGAGGACTTCGAAGATTGTGATCTCACTTAGTGAAGTCACTTGTCCAAGGGCTCAGAGATAATGACAGATGCGAAACATTTAAGGTAAAATGTTTTAAAGGTAACATTAATGGAATATGAAAAAATGACATGACAACAAATTTTTTAAATAAAAGTTTTTTGTGGAGGCTAAATAACATCTCTAAAATCTCTATTAACCAAAAAAAAAAAAAACAACAACAACATTTTGTTAAAACTAAAAATTTTGTATTTCAAGATTTCTTAATTTTTGTGCAGAGACTAATAAAAACTTACTGCTCCTTTAGGGTAGGGACTAATAATAATAAAATTTCGGAGACTAATAATAATATTTTTTCGGACAAAGTAAAGCCAAATTATACACTCAAAGAGATGGAAACCAAAGTGGACCTACATATCATATAGGGGCAACCATGGCCTAGGGAAGCAATTTAAAAATTTATTACTTTTGGTGATGTCAAGGACCCACAAAAATTGGTGAAACTCGTGCTTATGCATGATCACATTAATTATAGGAGTTTTAGTATTCATTGCATCCAGGGTTGGAATTTGGATTCATCTTTACGTGTCATACAATTTTTTTTTAATGTCTTAGGTCATGCTTCCCTTCAAGAAACGTTTTGTTTAAAATTCTGCCCTTCGAGAGTGATGTTTTGATAATAAATTAACCCTTCACCAATAAAGGATTTATTAAAAAATTACCCCTCGATAACACAATTATGTTAAAAATTTTCACATATTTATCATAAGAAAAAAAATGACCATAACACACAAATGGCTTATTGAATTATGAATCTTGATTTGAAATTGTATGGAAAAATTACAATAAAATCTACATAACTCTTAAATCAAATTTCCTTGACCAAGACATGTCATAGAATTTATATATATGAAATATGACTAAGGAGATCTTATGGGCCGAGATCTAAGATGACCAAAAAAGTAAAACTATAAGATGTGCTAGAACCTCTGCGTCCTCTCGATGATAATCACATGGAATCAATGTGGGGGTCCATGATGGAAGCAAGCATAGTGTATTAATATTTCATAAGTGGCGGTAGATGTTGTTCTTCGTGATCCAGATCTTTTAGCGCTTTAAAGTGATATGTTGGGACAATGGAGATCTGGTGCTATAGTTGAAGCAACACTTTCAGTGTTCCACATGTGACACCATGACATACGATAACTTTCATCAGTGAGCAGAGAGTCACTAAGACTGTGATAGGCCCCTACGCAAACAATCCATAAGTGTGGGTAGTCAATACGATAAGGGAGGGCAAGTGGAAACAAGCAAGATTGTGGTCCAAATTCATTATGAAAAGGAAGAATTCTTGTGCTTTCAACTAAGTAGGTTTGATGATGCACTAGCACACTCATGGAATGATTATTTTTTCATCCAAGTGGGATTTTTAATGAGCACACTCATGGATTGATTGTTTGTTTCAATCAAATGAGATTTTTAATGATATTTGCATAAGAGATAGATGCATATTCATTGGATTTCAATGAAACTATTTGAACTTGGATTACAATCCAACTTACGTTGATCAAATGAACAAATTATGAGTTATTCCCTGTTCTAAACTATCTATAAAATAAAAGTTATCACAATATAAATGTCAATAGTGAAAAAATCAAATAATCAACTTAGCAAATTTTAAACGGGCATAAAAAAGATGCAAAAATAGAATTACTTTATCCATTTTCATTACAAAACAAAATTTAACATTGTAATATAAATAGGTCAAAGACAATTACAAAACTAAGATTACAATGGAAATATAAAAGCATTTTAGGGTTTAAAATACTTATAAATGTTTTGCCTAACATCACAGTTCTATGGAAAAGTTTTGGAAAAACCCTTAGTAAAATAGTCAATTCAACCAAGTTATTAAAACCATGTGAATACTAATATGTTATTGGGTTTTAACTAAAAAGTCAATTAAATCATTTTGCAAAAAGAATGTAAATGACAAGCCAAATACTATATAGATATTATTAAGGTGTTTTTACTAGATCTAACCTTCTAATTACATGATTATGATGATTGTAAGTTGGTAGTATTTGGGGTATATTAAGTTTGGGACTAAAACTGCCATCTTATTAGCAAATTGAATAATATGTTTCACAGACTTTATAAAATGTAAACGAATCGATTTATATGGAAATTGAAAATATTGTTTTCTCAAACTAATCAATTTATATGGAGTTTATTCATCATAAACACTCAATTTCAACTTCAACTTTAGATTCAAATAATAGACTATTACATCCACTATTCATATTTCAACTTCAACTTCAGATTCAAATAATAGACTATCATATCCACTATTCATTAAAAGCAACTCCCACTCAAAGTAGGAGGAGAATCACATACTCAATTTCTTATTCAAGTTCTAGACTTTATCTATTTGAAGATCATGAAATTGCCTAAGCTTATGCCCTTCCATAGAGAGAGTCGGAATTTTTCGGCTGTAGGGATAATTTGGATTTGTCTTAATTCTTTGCCACACAACAAATTTGAAGAAAATATACACAAATGCCCATTTTTTTGTGCTTTATAACGAGGAGTTTATGGTTTTGAAGATAAAATTAGAATATACTCTTTGGATTTCAAAGTTAATTTTTGTAGTAATGGATTTGTTTGAATTCCAAAGACTTTCGTAATAGTAGAATGTTGAGATTACCAAATCGAAATTGTACCAGGCAAAGGCAAATATTCACAATTAATATTTATTTGTTGAAAAAACTATTCTCTTCTTATTATACTTTATATTCTTAAGTTGGTGTTGGACTAATCACCTCATTTTTATGGAATCCATAATTCTTACTTTGGGATCCTAGTTATAGGTTTGGAAGTTTACCAACATCTGCGGATTTTGGTGTAACAACAAACGATTTTGGTGTAACAACAAACCTTTACATGGTATCAGAGCCAAATTTAATTCTCCCGAACTGCGTTTGAGGGGGGTGTTGATTCCCACGAACTGCGTTCGAGAGGGGTGTTTACATGGTATCATAGCAAGGCTCAATTCCCCCGAGCTGCGTTTGAGGGGGTGTTGATTCCCAAATTGTGTTTGAGAAAGGTGTTGAAATAATCACGGGGGTGTTGATTCCCCAAATTGCGTTTGAGAAAGGTGTTGAAATAATCACCGCACTTCTATAAAATCCATAATTCTCACTATGAAAATCCTAATTACCAGTTTGGATGTACCAACATTTAAGTTTACCAATTTTGATTAATTTTAATGTTTAATAATGTTGTGTAAAAAAAAATAACACATCAAAAATTGATAAGTTCAAGCCCATTCAAAGCACCTCATCTAAATTTTTTAACCGTATTTTACGTTCAAAATGGCTTCTGACAGGCAAAATGCCTTCCAACTCTGAATTTTGCATCAGCTCACAAGCTTTTAATTATGCCGGAGGCGTTTCCTTTGTTGGAGTGGGCTGAGCAGACACTATTCATCCCACCCAATCAAATCATTTTCTTATCGCCCTTCAGTCAAATAAAAATTTGACAATTGTCACCTCTAGATTCGTAAATAGAACGACAAACGACAGTGGCCGGGAAGGAAAACCGACAGGCGGGAAGCGGGATCTTGCCGGGGATCGGCGTATATTCCATCAACACTCACGCGAAATAAATCACTGTGTTTCCGCACCGGGTGTGGACGGTAAATGGGGGAGGTGACTGGGCTTGCCAGTGAGCACCAGGCTGTCAAGTGTATGGGAGTGGAGGGGCGTGCAGTGGAGGGAGGAAGGTAGAGAGAGGAGCCTCACAATGGCGAGAAATAGTGCGGAAAACTGCTAACATGTCCAACATTGTCTCCATTTTCTTCCTTCTCAACAATATGATGATCTCTTTCTGTTGGTTTTCCGTCAGCCGCACTACCGTCCTTTTCTTTCTTTTCATGTAGAGGATGTTTGCACTTCGGAGGTATTCCTAACTTCTGTCCCTCATCTTCTTGCAGCTTCCTTTCGATGTTTGACTTCGATTTCAATTGTATAGATTCAATTCGGTGCACAGAGGCTATCTCTTCAGATACTGCCTGCGCATGAGTTGATATTGGTGGCTCTCCAACCAACTCTTCGACCTGCTCAGGCAGCTACAGTGGGCTTTTCTTTATCTTCACCTTGTCAAATCACCTCTGGATGTTTTGTGCTATGATCCTCCTCTGCAGCTACGACGCCCTCCTTCCTCAAATCTCGTTGCCCTGTGGGACTCAATCTGTCAAACAAGTTAGAAACCCACAGGGCAATAACAACTCAAAACTACTTACTACCTAGACCCCTGCGTAATTCCATAATCCTCGGATTTTTAACATTTTCAGAGAAAATCTAAGTGACGGAGGAGGATCGAATGGCGGAGGGTCTCAACTATCTAAATTAATTTCGATGGAACCATGAATCTGGGTGGAATTGGGAATATGGAACAGTGAAACCAGAAGTTAAAAATCTGGCAGTATCGCACGCTCTTGCGAGGGGTAAGCGGTAACTCTTTTTTGGACGCGATACATGTCTTCGCGAGACACGTGGTTGAGGGTAATATTGTAAAACCGTTCCCATTGCGTGAATTCTGAAGATTAACCCTCAGTTAGGTTCGTTACGCGATATTTCGTTCTGCTCGTTGGATCGCCGAAGCCGGTGCGACGACATTTCAGTCATTGGATAAGGAGGGTAGGTTAAACCCTGGGACCAGTTCCATAGCATGAGTTAAGAATTAAACCGTGCACAAGTTTGTAACGTGATCATCGTCAGATTGGTAGGCTGGGAGTGCGATAAATGATGTGCCATTGGATATGAATAATAAACCATAGAGTGGGGCCCGAGCTAATACATCGGGGCCTTTGGGTTTAAAGAAGATTGAGGATTTATATGGGTTGAACCTTGAACAAAGGAATTTGATGAAATATGAACATGAGGCTCGAAAACCTTCGTGTTGGTAACTATATATGAAGATTGATAAATCTGTGGGACCGAGTAGACCTTATTTTACGCGGCATGAATGGTATTTGCGCACGTCTCTAGTGATTCCCTATACAACAATACAGCTTGCGGTTCTAACTTCGATGCAATATGTCCAAACAAAAAGTTTTAAGATTTTGATAAACTTACACGACATTTTATAGTAAAGTACGATTTTATTATATTTTCTTTAAATTTTATATAAAATTTAAAATACCCATAAAACATACATTTCTAATTTACTAAATATTGAATAAACTATGCTTTATTTACACACCCTTTAATGTAAAGTCACTAGTTCACAATCTCCTATCTAGATTCAATGTTGAAATTGTACTCTGACAAGTCTGTGAAAAAAAAAATAAAAAAAAATCGTTTTATTTCTGATATTTTATTTCCTGGCGTCTACACCAACGGTTTTTCTACTGTTTTGGCAAAGTAGGGTTTTGAGCAGCTTAGACAGTAGAGTAAAGATCAGTTTCATGGGAGGTGCCTGTGCCGCAGAAGACGACTTTATAGTTAGTGCCTCCCTGGCAAGTGAAGGTGCTGGTTGTGTCGTCTTTTGCATAACTGTACGCTTGTGGGCATTCCCTCTTGAAGAAACGCGAGTAATCAGAGGGAGGGCAATTGTCCAAAAACGATCCAGTACAACAATACTGCGGCGTATTGAAAGCAATGCAGGCGCTCTTGCATCTGTCGGACACCTTCAATTCTGCGAGGCACTTGGAATTTATGTCGCTGCTGCAGATGCTTTTTGTGCACTGACCGTTCGAGGGTATGATCGACATTGGCAAGTTGAATCCATCGACGAGTGACACGTCATACAAGTCCAAGTTCTGGAATTGATTGGTAGCGAATTTTGCTAGAGTGGCGGGGGCACTTCCCGATCCTTGACAATTCAGCAGACCCCCGCAGTCCCCAGTTTTGCAACTTCCTCTGCCACTGCGGTCGAAGGAACAACCTATGCGTCCCCAAAACCTGCCCGTTGTTCCCACGAGGAATTGAATTGTCCACGACTGCACACTGGATTTATGATAACGAAATGTCGTGAGAATATATGTAGAGGAGCGAAACTTATGACGCAGTTGCGAAAGAGTTAGCAAGCTATTGAATTGCGTTGAAGAGTGGAACCTTGCGACAAGGAGAACCAGAACCATGACGGATGAACAGTGATGGCGGTTTGAAGAACCGATACCAGTGGGTTCGCGTTTGTTAGGAAGTGGTAAGTTGTTTTTGTAAAACCAACGCGATATCACTATCTGATTGACGCGTGGAGTAGAGCGGTTTCGCGATACCACTTACATCGCGCAACAATTGGGAATTAACGCTCGTGCCTTTAAGTCACGCGATCTGCGTTTGTGATCGTTGGATCGCCCCAATCAATGCGATACCTCCTCGACCGTTGGATGCGAATGGGAGGTTAGCCCAAGGTAAGTTATATTATATAGTAAGCCGAGAACATGTTAATTAAATGAGGAGGTTCATATGCAAGGTCGAGCCTTAACCGTAATATGGGGCCCAGATGTGTGATATATTGATAGGTTGAAGTTATTGAAATATGCACGCATGTATGGTTGGAGCGACAGGCAATATTGAATGGTCTGAGCTACAATAGCGTGAATGCTAGGGAAGCACATAGTTAGAGACGGATTCCTGTCCTCGGAATATGATAATTGGACCTGAACTATATAAGTTAACCAAGGTTGAATCCTCTATAGCTTATAAAACACAACGAAACATAGTGGGCCCAATGCTGTTGGGGTTTTGTTATGATGCTCCAAGATTCGAGCAAGGCTGTAATATATCTAGATATATTATAGTGTGCATATGAGACTTGTGTATACGATTTGGTGTGATGGTGTTGTAGCTAATGGGCGAAAGTTGAATAGGGTAAGGCTTGGCTGAATTTAAAGGAAAGGCCAACTTTATGCATCATGCGGGACTATTGAAATGTGTGATTTTTACATACACAAGAGAAACTTGAACTTAATATGTCAAATCTCAGACTTGTTACAATGTAAAGGGGGGATGTAATGCATATTTAATGTTATCATTAATATGAACCACATCAAGGGTTGTGCTTATAAGATTCGAGTATAGAGGAAGTGGAACCAACGAACGTAAGGTCCAATGGGTTCTTCATATAGTGTACAATGTTTATTTAATATGTTATAAAGAATAAAATAAATGTTTCCTATTTATATATTTTATAAAATAATAATTATTCATTTGTTTTTATTATTATCTAATAAATTAAACGTTAAAAATAATTAAATAATATTTAAAGTTTGAATTTATATATTTATTTTATTTTTAATAATTAAATACTATGATAAAAATAAAAAAATTAAATAAATTAAAAAAATAGAATAAAATAGAATAAAGATAAAAATAAAAATAAAAATAAAATAAATAAACAAAAATTTTAATTAAAAATAAATAAAATAAATAAATAAATAGAAATAAAAAAAGAAGATTAAAAAATAAAATAAAATAAAATAATCCATATCGTCAAAAACTTTTACTTTTCATAAAATTACTTCTCTTACCTATCTACTCCTTCCGACATTCCTTTGCACCTCTTGGTGCAATTGCTAGTTATTGCTTTTTCGCTAATCCAGTCCTTTCTACTTGATCGAATTTTGCTTGTCACTTCAGTCTTTCTGAACTCAGTTCTCACAAAAAGCCCGGAGCCGTGTAAGTTAATTTCTCTTTCTGTGTTCCTGATGTGGTTTTAACTTTTGTGAAATTTCACGTCCATACCGTCATTCTGTCTGATGCCAATACGCAGAATTTTTGATTTTAAGGGCCATGTTATCAGGGTTGGTGCTCATTTTTCTGTTGAGCAATTTATCGGCAATGGTCGATGCTGTGATCTCGCGAGCTTTTCGTCTGCCCAATGGAAAATGCAGTCATGGGTTCAAGTGATATACCGTGTTTTAGTTGATTTAATAGCTCTACAGTCATGACCGGGGGACATTTTTGTTAACAAATATAGAAACGCTGACGTCAAAACAAGGTCAACGGAACGCATTAATTAATTTGCGTTTATGGACAAAAATATCAATTGTTTTGATGTGAGAAGATATATATTGCGAAGGCGCGAAAATTAGAGTTCGCACTGCCCTGCAAACACGGGGAAGGAGTTCGCGCTGCCCTGCAAACACAGGGAAGGAGTTCCCCCCGCCCTGCATGCATAGAGGAAAAGCAGAAGCTGGTCGAACAGTGGGGCATGTAATAATGGGGACGGACAATCAGCCGCCTTCCAAACGGGCCAGAAAATCATTCAAGAGGTATGCATTCTATGTTCTCCACAATCCCCATCTTTTTTCCTCTGGAAATATCCACTCTGCAACTTTTAGGGTCTGCATTGAGGGTTTTAATGCTTTTTAAAGCTGAAATATCTATTATATGAAGGAACTAGAGCGCAACTATTTTGACAATTTCTAATTGTTGCACTCTGTTGTTTTATTGGTCCAGGTGCGAAGATGATTATTTGCCGGGGAACATAGTCGAAATTGAGATGCACAACTTCATGACCTACGGCCACATAAAATCCAGGCCAGGGTCACGGCTTAACCTTGTAATTGGTCCGAACGGAACGGGGAAAAGCTCTCTAGTATGTGCAATTGCAATAGGTCTCGCCGGAGAACCCCAGGTTGACATTTCCTTCGTTTTGTGTGTATATATCATGTGCTAGGGTTTTTCTGCTAAGAATCCACGTGAACACTGGAAAATGAATATGATTCTCTATACAAATACTGGTTTTTACCGCAGCTACTAGGGAGAGCATCGAATATTGGCGACTATGTGAAACGAGGAGAAGAGTCGGGATGGATAAAGATCTCCTTGCGCGGAAATTCTGTAACAGAGACGATTACTATTACACGGAAAATTGACAAACAGAATAGGTCCGAATGGCAGATTAACGGTACGGGCGAGAAGCTTATTTTAGTTTGTTTTATGGGCATTTTTGCTGGAGTTGGCATGATCTTGTCGATTAATTAGTCTATTTTGGAATTGTCATCAAGTTGTCAGTTTAGGAAGTCCTGTTTGCGATAAGGATAGAAACAAAGTAACATGATTTGGACTGGGCCAAAATTTGGCGATTCCGAAATGGCGAGTCCGGTGCAAAAGTTGGCCTTAAGTCAGGTTATTCGAAAGATCAGGGAACATGAACTTATCAGAATCCAGAAACTTAGATGCAACTTTTGAATGTTTCCTTTCACCATTAGCACTGCCTAATCAACATGAACGTGCAATGCCGATGACACCAGGGGCTAGGAACTGTGTTCATCACCGACAACTTGTTTTTGAAAATGTGTTGTACGGGCATCGAAACGCGTTTCCCACAAGTGAAATGCGTTTCATACAGAAGTGCTTTTCAGTCGCATTTCAGCCGCTTCTGTTCGGAAATGTGACTGATACGAGGGGAGGGGCATATTTTCTGCAACATAGAGTGCCAGCCAATCAACACTAAGGTGAAAAGACTTTGGCACCTGGGGTTTCTTCTTTGTGCATCCCTTTCCCTGACCCACTTATGCTTCCATGAGGGTTCCTACTCTTTCTGAGAACTAAACATACCACACCCTTTAGGGGAATTGAATCCTGATAGGAGGGATATCACTATCCTTGCTTGACCAAGCAGTCAAGCCCTGGTCGTAGTAACTTTGAAGTTTGGTAGAATAAGAATGGACACGATGCAATATAACTTTATATGTGAGTTTTAAATAAAATCAGTGCTGTCTTGTCCACACAAGAAAGATATATACGAAGACATTCTAGTCAGGGCCAACCAATCTACTCCAAACAAAGAGGCCTATTATGGTGATCTTGCAAACTATTTTTATACCCCTAATCTTTTCCTCTCTCTTTTTGGAAGTGCTTTGACAAATATGCCCCGAGGGAGTGGATTTCCTTCTACCTAGTTGCCACTTTTGAGGGGTATCATTTTTTCCAAAATTGCTCAGGGTTTGCCTCTGGCCTCATCCCCTTGAAATTCATGTTGCATGGGTAGGACAAACCATAGTAAGAACAGAACCTTGCTGGATGGCTTTTGAGATAATATATTTTGAATACAAAGTGGCATGGCATTCTATATACAGCCCGATTACTTTCTTTTCCTGTGTAAATTTGTTGTAAAAAATATTAATTGTTAATAGTTTGCAATTATTTGGCTGAAATTTGAATAAAGTAAAAAATATTCTTGGACATAGAGTTGATCTTTGTGTAATAAACATCAAAATGTAACATTTTGCACTCATAGCCAAGCTAGAACTTAAAAGATCGGGATTTTGTCTCATTATGCGACATGAAAGTGATGATATTCAATTTTTATTTATTATTAGCTCATTTTGTAATTCTGAGTAATTGGAAGGGGAGAATCCCTATGTTCTATTGTGGTATAAAGTATTGTTTCAATACATTTGAACGTTAAAGCTTAACTCCTTCATACTTCTCATGTGTTCCATGCTAATTGTGAATCTCTAGGGCGGACAGTACCAAAAAAGGATGTTTTAGACACTGTTCACAAGTTCAATATCCAAGTGGGCAATTTGACACAGGTATTGATATCTCAACCAACTGTTCTATGAGTGGAGCAAAGTTTTGTTCGATCACACTCTGAGAAGCTTTTGTTAATTCAAGGTTTGAAATGTCTTACTTTGCTGTCATCATTATTCTTTTATGTGAAATCTTTCATTAAAGTCATGACTATTTTTATTCTAGTTACAATTTATGACCATGCCATGGGCTATAAGTTCTCATTTTTATTGAGTTTCTCATCTTTGAAGGTTGTTTTGTGTTGTGGTATCATCCACCATTGCTCTAGTTAGATACACGAGTGAAATGTAGTTATATGTTCATTTCTGTATATTGCTTAACAACTTGGTTACTTTTTCCTAGCAGAAGCTTTAGTAATTTTGAAATATCTAAAACAAGTAGTGGTACATAACATTACTTAAATGAGAATGAATCACAACATATTTATGTGTATATGAGCTTGCATGTATTGTACCATGGCTATATCTTTGTATTTTTCATTTTCGTTTATTTATAGCTGGAGGTTATATTTTTGTATTCACACATTGTTTAATTTTTATTAATTCTTCCTTGGAAAAAAATGGTAAACCTTTTACTGGATATAAAATGTGTATATTCTACAGATGCATTTTCAGCATTTTCAGAAAAGTAAATTTACAATCCCTTTGCTATTGGAAGCATCCCTTCCTACCCACGTTCACTTTGTTTTCTGAAAAACATTATTTCATATTTACAGAAAAAATTAGGCCTTTATCATCTATCTAGTCTATACGAGCTCTAATGTCAAAAATGTTGACAACCAATAGTATAGCCCATGTATAAAATCTCAGTAGTAATCCATGCAACAGCTATAGGGGTTCCACTGTAATATCAAAAAAGGTTGAAAGCCATTCCGTATAAAAGAATATTCCAGCAAAACTGTGTATGTAACAACATTATCACGGTAAAAAAAGAGAAACAACTCTGAAATGTCTTCAGGCCTAACAGGAGTTTAACAAGATATTTGCTTGGCTGCCACGGGCAAGCCTGGCTAAAGAAATTCCTCAGGCAGGCCTAGCAAGCCTGTACCATCTTTAAAGGCTTCTAAAGGACTTTTTGAGCAAAATTGCGTATGAAAACCTGTAGCAAATTAGTGAACTTTTCCAGCAGAAATGTGAATGAAACTCAGATTTCATTCGACAGCCACTATCAATAAAGGTTGACTCTGTCATTTAAAACAAAGTTCAGACTTTGTTTTGAGAAGCTTTCCTTCCAAAATTTGAATAAACAAAACTGCCTATAAAGCCCAGTGAAGAAACCATATTGTTTTCCTTTTCATAATTCATTTTGATTTTTCCTAGATTAGATTCCATCTTGTGTGGTTGAAATTTTTTAATAGAAGGTCCTGTAGGTGACGCTTTGCCATGTTGTTGATCAAGCAAACTTTTTTAGATTTCTCACACATAAATAAACTATGTGGAAGCCTGGGTAGACTTTAGCTAGGTATCTTGATTCTTAACCCTTTCCAATTCATAATACCTTAGATCTCACACATGGATGCTATCTTCAAACTTTTGGTAACAGACTGTATAAATTGCAAAGTTGTGACAACCTTCAGAATTATTGCAGTTATATCAAAGAGTTAGGTTAAACTGTCATGCTTGCTTATTCACTTCATAGAAACGGGCTTCCATCCCTTCATACTGTCTGCCTTTGTATAAGAACAAGGATTCCTAATAACATATAGTTAGCATTACAAATCAATAATGGCAACTTTGTTATTCTTATACCCCTGAAGAAAAAACATACATTTCATGGCCATGACCCCCCCTTCCATTGAATCATATCAAGTTGATTGTTCAAGGCTGACCATCAAAGGTAACCATCTATTGTGTATTTTGAGTGAGCTTTGCATGCTGGTTTGTATTTTTTGTAGTTATCATTCATATATCAGACGTAGCATTTTGTTTCAATTAACTTCTAATCTTCATCATGCTTAGTGTTTCTAGGCATTGGTCTCTTAGGCTTTGTTGGTGTAAGTTTGTGTAGATTGGTTAACCCTCAGTGGCATTGCAAGAGTTGGCCTAAAGTGAGAGGAGATTGTGCTGAGGTGACAGTGGGTGCATCTCTTGTGTGCTTACTGCTTAGGGCTTTGTTTGAACCTTGCATAGGTTGCTAATCTGGGTAGTAACATGGTCCATGGATCCACACTCATAGCACATATGTTGAGGTCATCACATCCTTTAGGAGGTTGTTATAACAACCAGTGAACCTATATTGCACATTCACTTATGGGATCCACTTTTTGAGGAGGTTGTTGACTTGGTATGAGGAGCGTGCTATCTTATATTGCTACACTTGGCATCAATTCATCATCTTGAGGAGGATTAGTTCTCCATCTTGTTGATAGCTCCCTTGACATGGTCTTATAGGCATATTTTATTGATCATGATTTCGAAGGTGAGGCTCTTGAAGAATGCTGTAAAGGAGAAAGAGACACATGGCAACTAGGATAGTTCTCTAGCCCTAAGTAACACCCTACCTTGAGTAGTGTTCCCATTAATTAGGAACTTATCATTATTTTATTTGGAGTTTTTATCTAGTAGCTATCTTGAAGAGTAACCCAAGGAGAATGAAGACAAGTGGCATAACAAACCATAATACTTGGTCAAAGAAGCATTACTCAAGGGAGCACCTTGCATGAGAGATTGACACATGGCATCAAAGACTTGCCCATGCATCCCTTATGCATATTTTATTACTTTGAGGAGTGTCTAGCTTAGGGGAGATTCCATGATGTTTATGTGACTGGGTGATTATCCTTTTCTATACTTTGTCTTCGTGGCAGCAACTGCATTTGATGGAGGCTCTTGGATCTTCCCCTGTACATAGTCCATGACATCTTGATCTTCTAGCACCAAATACAAGGGCATTTGCCATGCATGATAATTAGACTTATCATTCAATTTATCATCAACCTTGAAACCCTTGTAGGTTGAGGAGGCCATTTGTCCTTGATAAGATTTCTTCCTTCAGAGATTGCTTCTAACACCAGCTTGGACTCTTGGACTTTGTCTTCACCTCAGCTCCGATACAATCTTAAATTTAGATAACCATGGTGTTCTATGCTTGATGCACTTTTACTTCAATCTTTCTTAGGCCCAATACAAAATAGCAATCACATAAACATGGAAGTAAAATGCTGATAGAACATAATAATAGATCAATAGAAGACAAGCCAAATATAGATCATATTTAGAATTCCTTTTGTCCAGCAAAGATATGAGATATTGTTGCGTTACGACGGTCAACAGGATGCTTCAACCAACAAAGTCTTTCACGGTAAGCCAGCGCTTCATGTGTCACACCCACAGCCCTCAAAGGCAACTCATCACAAGTCAACCCAAGAACAACGCAACAAACTAGGGCTTTGGTCAAACAACCCGAAATTCCTCAATTTTTGTGCCCAGCTGTGCGACCTCCTAAAATTGGATTTTCTGCAGACATTTGAGCTCAAACGACCAAGGGTTGACCACGGTCAACGCTACAACAGAAAGCCCTAAACAGATCCACAAAAATTACTAGCTTCGCTCCACACATGTGAGGGGAAAAAGGCCTCCAAAAGCTATCGAACCAATCAGATCACAATGAGAGAATGTGTGATGAGTTGATGAGAAAAGGACCTCCAAGTCTCTCCAATTTATATCCATCAATGAGGGTGTGTGACACATCTATTAGGCATGTGAGCCTACATTACAAATCTCGCCGACCTTGCACATGTGGAAAATAAATTCAAAATAAATGTTCTGCTCATTCGATCAAGATGATCTTTCGATCAATCTTGCACCTCTCTGAGAGAGGAATCCAACAAAAATATGACCATCGTCATATGAGCAGTGCAACATGGAGTTTGGACGTAGTTGCCCAAAACTAACACTCCCTCTCAACTAGGGAGAACTCCATCTGTCCACAAGTGCCATTCATCATGTACCAAACCAAACATCGTGCGTCAACCCGCTGTAACTTGCTTTGCTTGCTCTTTATTTCAGAACAAAAGGTGAGTCACAAAGACATCACACTCAGTTGACTCGAAGTCAACTTAGAGGTAAAAACCTCTCTTGGACTCAAAAGAGTCTCTTACTAACCCAAAGTTAGTTCACTGACCCGAAGTTAGTTTAGAGGTAAAAACCTCATCATACTTGATCCCAGATCAAGGTGTTGGACACGTGCCATCCTAGACATAGAGAGTACAACAATCTCCGATGCGTCCATCGGTCTTGCTAAGGTCTCTATCCACATTTCCCACCTCATTGGCCAAATGAGAGGTACTTCCCATGAGTCCGAAACTCCATGGGTAGGATGCGTGTGGGGCACAGATCAGGGAGAGGCGAACCAACTTAATATCATAACAGTGGGGTAGAAGCATAACAAGGTTTGACAAGCCTAGCCTTGTATGTGCTTATAGCTCCAAGAAGCTATCCCCAAGCCCCCTAGAGCTCCTAGAGCTCATAGTCCAACTCAATCAGGACCCTCAGAATAGGGTCTTTCCACGATTAGAAGCTTCTCACAAAAGGTTAGGAACTTGACCTTCCCCAGGGGCTTCTTGAGAATATCCGCTACCTGCTCATCAATTCTTATATGATCGAGCCTTACGTCACCTCGTTGTACTATATCTCGGATAAAGTGGTACCTGATCTATATGCTTGGATCGATCGTGGAACACGGGATTCTCAGAAAGACGAATCCCACTTTGGTTATCACAAAGGATAACAATGGTATCTAGCACATGCCCGAACAACTCACTGAAGAGCTTTCGCAACCAAACAGCTTCACAATAGGCCATACTCACTGCAATGTATTCGGCTTTAGTAGTGTTCAAAGCCACCGAATTCTGCTTCCTTTCATCCAAGATATTGAAGCAAAACCCAAGGTGAAGCAACATCCATATGTGCTCTTGCGATCCAACACAATGCTAGCCCAATCGACATCATTATATCCATGGAGTCTCAAATTCCCAGCAATGTATCTCAGCCCATGGTTGATTGTGCCTCGAAGATATCTCAACAGTTTCTTGGCACCAATCCAGTGAATGTGATGAGGATCAACCATATGTTGACTCAAAGTGTTCATTGCAAAACATACGTCTGGACGGGAGTTCACTAAGAACATCAGGGCCCCCACGAGTTGTCGATACTCGGTAAGATTTGCTAGCACGGGCCCAACAACATTTCCACTCAACTTCTTAAAGTTGAGTTCCATTGGTGTCGACACAGACTTACAGTCCATCATACCAAATCTCTCCAGCAGCTTCACTACATATTTTCCTTGAGAAAGGAAAATATCGCCTGGCCTTTCGCAGACCTCCAAGCCTAGGAAGTAGTGCATTAGTCTTAGGTCTTTCATCTCAAACTCAGAAGCTAACTCCCTCTTACACTGATGAATGAGAGGGTCATCACATGTCATGAAGAGATCGTCCACATAGAGAACCAAAATGAGAGGCGTTTCTCTATCAACCTTAAAATAAAGGTTCGGATTAGCATTACTTCGAGTGAAGCCCAACTTCATCAAGTAGCTATCTATCCTCTAGTACCAAGCCCTGGGGCTTGCTTCAACCCATAGAGGGCTTTTTTCAACCTGCATACATGGGTGTCTCTATCTCGGACTTTGAACCCTAGAGGTTGCTCCACATACACTTTTTCCTTTATAGATCCATGTAGAAAAGAAGTCTTCACATCCATCTGTTGTAGACTCCATCCTTGCGTAGCAGCAAGGGCAATAATAGATCGGATGGTGGTATAGCGTGTAGAAATTTCTAAATCTTATATCTTATGCAAAAATTATTATTGTTAATCTGGTTATGCTCCTCCTACTAAAACAAGTTATTAACTGAATAAATTCAAGTTAAAATCGAAGCAAAACACATAACAAATCTCTACCAATCCAAATCTAGAATAAGCACATGCACACATTGACAAAGTGACACAGTTATTTCTGGACAAATAGTCCTCGGAAAAACCCAATGTGGGAAAACCGGTCTCTGGCTGCTGGAGGGTTATATTATTAAGAATATTTCTGAATACACAAATCTGGGTTCTAGATTTGGAAAACTCGACAGAGATAATGCTAGATCTACAGCTCACTGGCTGATCTAGGGCCAAAATAATGATTGATCCACACCCTCAAACGAGATTTACAGAACTCAGCCAAGATTAGGGCCTAGAAACCCCAGCGCTGCCCTTGAAAGGCTTTGCGTTAGCCTTTGAAGTTCTCCAAACCCTTAGCGCTGCTTCGGAAGGGATTGCGTTACCCCAGACTGGGTAATGCAGTCATTATGCTGCCCTTGAAGGGTCTTTGCGTAACCCCTGGGGGTTTCCTGCTGAAAATCACGCTACCCTTGGAGGGACTGTGCTGTCCTTGCTGCTGCTGCCTTCCTTTGCGCTGTCCTTGAGCTGATCTGTGCCTCTTGTGTATTCTAGACCCCAGCATCAGATCATCCCCTTGGCCTAAATTCCCCTCTCTGCAACTGAAACACTTATGAGTATTCTTAGCAAACCCTGCCCTAGAATCTCAGCTTAGCTTCAGTGCTTTGCCTCTGTGTGACTTTACAAATGACCCCAAGCCTTTCCTTTATACTTTTCTCGTTGACAAATCAACGACCATGATCAGATCTTGAATCAATGGCTAAGATTAAAAGAAAGCTTGATTCGTGTGACTTAAAGACAATTTCATCACATGTTTAATTAATTTCACTTTAATTATTTAAGTTCCCTAAGTCTTAACTTAGGAAATACACTTAAAATAATTAATTAATTTAATATCTCCTAAACCAGATGAAATTTCCCAAATCTGTTTCTGGGTCTTGTAGATCAAGTGTACTCTAGTCCCTCCACAAAGTTTGGGAGCTAGAGCACAACTGATGCTACTTCAAATACACAAAATCTCAAGACTCCCTCTTAGCATCAAGGGTGTACTCTAGCAATACATCACACTATGCATTACATGACTTTGAGTACTGGTTCTGTGCTGCTGAAGCTTGGCCTCCTGCCACTCAACTCTGCACTGCTGCTGCCATTCTGTACTGCTGCCCATGACTCTGCCACTGCCACTGCAACCTCTGCACTGCAGCTCCCTCTCAATATGCTGCATTTGTGCTACTCATAGCACTGCCACTGTTGATCTGCTGCACTGCAACTTCAGTTGTTGAGAGAAACAACTGAATCTCTTGCGCAATCTTTGACAAACAAGTCTGATGGGCTGCATCCTCATCACTGAAGCTCCATAGGTTACATATCTGTGTTTGCATCTAAAGAATGATGCACAATTACAACTCTGCCTGCTTAATCAGACTCCCTCTACACTATTGAAGTCACATCAGCTCCTTGTGCTGAAATCTATCACGCTGCTGCTACATTGCGCTATCCCTTTGAAACTCTCTGTGCTGTTGTAGCTCTGCACTGCATAAGCAGCACTGCTTTGCGTTGCTGAAGTCACATCAGCCTCTGCGCTGCTACTACTTCTACGCTACTATTGCTTTGCTCTGCGTTGCTCCTCCCAGTCTTCAGATCTGCCTCTACCTCTGCTTCATTTGTGATCTATGCACCCATTGCTCCACTTGTCTCGCTACTGTCTCAAGGCTCTCATAGCTCGCTTGTGATCCAAGAGATGAGCTGCTTAAGGATCCTGCCTCTCCTCCATGTAGCTCCTCTACATGTCCATGTCACCCCACCTCCGTGGTTAATGAGCACTCATGGCTGCATCATTTTCTGACCCATCATCTGCCACAACTGCTTTGGAAGAAGATGCTTCCTTGTCCTTCTTCTTCTGAGGACAATGGCTGGAAAAATGTCCCATTTCACCACACTAGAAGCACTTGATCTTTGAAATATCGTTCTTCTTCTTCGACTGCTTCTTTGACGCCAAGGCTACATCTTCCTCATCTTCCTTCTTCACTTTGCTCAGTCTTGGGCTGTGCTGCCTCTTGGTGAACCTGCAGAGTTCTTCTTGATGCAGAATTGATCACAAGCTGTCCCAATTTGGGAGGTCCACTCTGCCCAAAATACTTTGGACAAAGGTTTCCCACTCATCCATGATTGCATTGAGGGCAGTCCTAACTATCATAGCATCATCCACCGTTTCACTCGTTGCAGTTAGCTGATCTCTGATTGACTGCAATCTGAAGAGAAAATGTTCCATGTCTTCTCCCTTGGTCATTATGAATGACCTCATTTGGGTCTCCAACAACATCTTTCTTTGGACAGATTTTCCCTCATACAGGGAAGTCAAGGCCTTCCACATCTCGTTAGCTGTTTTCTTCAAAGCTACGTGTGGTACAATATGGTCCTTGATACCATCCATAATTAGCCTCTTGGCATGCCCAGAAGCTTCCTTATGCTTCCGAAGGAGATCCGCATCTGTCGGTGTGGCCAGAGTCTGCTCTGCATGGTCTCTTAGATTGTATGCCTCAAGGGCAATCAGGATCCTTGCCTTCCAAACCGAAAAGTTTGAGAGGCCATCTAGCCTATCCTGATCACGCAGTCCATGAGGAGCCATCTGCTCAGAATGTGTCGGAACTTCCTTTTCTCTTTGCTAGAGAAATGGATCTAAGGCCCTTGGTGAAACAGGTGCCTTCTGCTCCCTCTAACACTTGATTTCTCTCCTTGGAAATTTACCAAATCAACTATGATTTTGCTTCTTCTTTGATCCTCTGATCAAACTGCAAGTTTCCTTTGGCAAGAAACTTTTCTGAGAAGCTGATCTCCTTCCAATCTTTGTCACTTATGCTAAGGCTAAAAATCTGAAAACTTCAGAATTTTAACCCCACCAGCTTTTCTAAAATTTTGCAGTCTTTTCAGGATTTGACAGATTCATATCTGAATCACACTGGCTAGCTTTAGACCAAACTAGCGTTGTTTCTGAGCTGCCTCTGTGCAGTAATTGCGTGGGCTTGCTAGGACACAGCGCTGGATAGCGTCACCCTTCCCTCTCCGTGAATCTGCTCCTAGAAACTGCGCTGTCCCTTCAGATCTGCGTTTCTGCTGCTTTTCCAGCTGCTTTCTGCAGCTAGTTCCTTTAGACTCTCCTGCTGGTGACCCTCCTAGATCTGCAATTGCTCTGATACCATGTAGAAATTTCTGAATCTTATATCTTATGTAGAAATTATTACTGTTGATCCGGTTATGCTCCTCCTACTTAGACAAGTTATTAACTGAATAAATTCAAGTTAAAATTGAAGCAAAACACATGATAGATCTCTACCAATCCAAATCTAGAATAAGCACATGCACACATTGACAAAGTGACCCAGTTATTTTTGGACAAATAGTCCTCGCAAAAACCCAATGTGGGAAAACCGGTCTCTAGTTGCTGGAGGGTTATATTATTAAGAATATATCTGAATACACAAATCTGGGTTCCAGATCTGGAAAACTCGACAGAGATAATGCTAGATCTACAGCTCATTGGCTGATCTAGGGTGAAAATAATGATTGATCCACACCCTCAAACGAGATTTACAGAACTCAGCCAAGATTAGGGCCTAGAAACCCCAGCGCTGCCCTTGAAAGGCTCTGTGTCATCCTTTGAAGTTCTCCAAACCCTCAGCGCTGCTTCGGAAGGGATTGCGTTACCCCAGACTGGGTAACGCAGTCACTACGCTGCCCTTGAAGGGTCTTTGCGTAACCCTTGCGGGTTTTCTGCTGAAAATCACGCTACCCTTGGAGGGACTGTGCTATTCTTGCTGCTGCTGTTGCTGCCTTCCTCTGCCCTGTCCTTGAGCTGATATCTGCCTCTTGTGTATTCTAGACCCCAGGATCAGATCATCCCCTTGGCCTAAATTCCCCTCTCTGCAGCTGAACCACTTCTGAGTTTTCTTAGCAAACCCTGCCCTAGAATCTCAGCTTAGCTTCAGTGCTCTGCCTCTATGTGTCTTTACAAATGACCCCAAGCCTTTCCTTTATACTTTTCTCGTTGGGAAACCAACGACCATGATCAGATCTTGAATCAATGGCTAAGATTAAAAGAAAGCTTGATCCGTGTGACTTAAGACAATTCCATCACATGTTTAATTAAATTCACTTTAATTATTTAAGTTCCCTAAGTTTTAACTTAGGAAATACATTAAAATAATTAATTAATTTAATATCTCCTAAACCAGATGAAATTTCCCAAATCAATTTCTGGGTCTTGTAGATCAGGTGAGCTCTAGTCTCTCCACAAAGTTTGGGAGCTAGAGCACAACTGATGCTACCCCAAATACACAAAATCTCAACATGGCGGGCCACATGTGCAAATATATCATCATAATCTATGCCTTCTTTTTGAGAGAAGCCTCGGGCAATGAATCTTGCCTTGTACTTTTTAGCACTTCCATCAGATCCATGCTTGATCTTATAGAGCCATTTCAAGGTGACAATAGATTTGTCCTCCGGTCTCGGGACCACTTCCCAGACATCATTCTTCATAATGGACTCATATTCTTCGTGCATAGCATCCTTCCAAACTTAATGCTTTACGACTTCTTCAAATGTTCCAGGCTCAGATTGTACCATCGTACTCATGGCTGCTAGATACCCTTGGTATCTCTTCGACTTCTTGCTTTCACGGAATGTCCCCCTTGGGGCAATATGTCTCTTGGCATCTTTGAGAGTATCCCTATGCCATGAGGGTCTTCTCTTATTTGAAGGAGGTGAATCAATGGGATCCATAGGTCCTTCAACATCGGGCATCAGGTCATCCTTCGACTCTTACAATTTCCCGGCTTCTTCATCTTCTTTGTCTTCCTTGGAGCTACGAAGATTTCTCACTTTCTTGAAGGCAACATATTCATCGAAGGTGACATCGTGGCATATCTCCACTTCTCTTTGACCAGGCACATAGATTCTATATTCCTTCGAAGTTTCATTGTAGCCCACAAACATATTCTTTCCATAAGCATCTAGCTCGCTTCTCTTTTCTTTCGGCACATGAAAGTAAACAGGACAACCAAAAACTCTAAAATGAGAAACATCAAGTTTCTTACCAGAGAAGACTTCTTCGGGAGTTTTGGAGTCCATAGCGGAATGCAGGCATCTATTTTGAACATACACAATAGTGTTCACAGCTTCTCCCCATAGAAACTTCGAAAGACCTTGGTCACATAGCATGGCGTGGGCAGCTTCCACAATGGTCCTGTTCTTTCTTTCAACAACACCATTTTGCTCAGGAGTGTACGCAGTTGTGGTCCCCCTCTTAATGCCAACTTCTCTACAAAAGTCATTAAACTCATTTGACTCATACTCGGTCCCATTGTCGGTCCTCAAAACTTTGATTTTCTTCTCGGTTTGATTTTCAACCAAGGCCTTGAAGGTACGGAACCATTTGAATGCTTCGTCCTTCTTCTTCAAAAAATATTTCCAGGTCTTGCGGGAGAAGTCATCTATAAAAGTCATATAATAGGAACATCCTCCCAAGGATGTCACAGGCCGCATGGTCCCCTTGTATGATTCCCTTCGGCACAACCCTGACATATACCTTCATGATCATCTCTAAATTCGGGCATCCCTGTCACCGCCTTCCTTGCTTCGGGAAGGGCTTTGTAATGAAGGTGTGCAAACCTCTGGTGCCATAACTCTGTTTGAGCTTCCTTGAAGTTCTTTTTCCAGATAAGTACTTTTCCATCAACGAATGCCACCTTGAACCCTTTGTCTTCCATTGCTGAAATGGACACAAGGTTCTTCTTCAAATTAGGTACGTACAACACATCTTGCAATCGGAGGACTTGACCTTGAGATAGATGGAGGGTCATAGTCCCTGTCCCTTTCACGGGATAGGTGGCATTATCTCCAAGGATAATTTCCAGATTAGTATCCTTCTCGACCAAATCAGAAAGGGCTTCTTTATAACCAGTGAGGTGCCTTGAAGCACCACTATCAATCAAGCAGACATCCAGGGTGTTGGGTGGAGATGCAATAGAGAGGGAAGATACAAAAGAATAAATTCATTTCTCTTATTATCAACAACATTAGACTCATCGTACCTGGAATTTCTTGACCTCTTGAAAGATTGCCCATTTCCACTACGATCAGAGGGAGCCTTCATTTTTCCTTGGAACCTGTTGTTCTTGCCATTGCATCTCGAGTTGTTGTTGTTATCATCCCTGGGAGAGTCCCTTCTATTAGGGCACTCTCTTGCATAGTGACTAGACTTGTTACAAGTGTAACATCTTCTCTTCCTTCCTTTGGGCCCCGCTCTACCATGGTTCTGATTTCTTGGGCCACCATGGTTCTTCTTCTTTGCATGAGCGACAAAGGCAGTAGGGTCACTTCCATTACCATTAGAGGCATACTCCATCATTCTTGTTTCCTCTTGAGTGCATCTCGTCAATATTTCATCAAAATTAGGAATCACATTATTATTGAGAATAGTGGTATTGAATACATGCCAATCACAGGGGAGACCTCCAAGTGCAATAAGAACCATCTCTCGATCAGATATTGCTTCCCCAATAGCTAGGAGGTTATTCCTGATTTCAGCGAGCCTCATAAAATAGGATTGAATAGATTCATCTTTGCCCTTCTTGATATTCTTCATTTGATTCTTGAAGAAGAGGATTTGATTAGCATTGCTAGCCCTGAATATGCTCACCAACTTATCATACATCTCCTTAGATGTCTTTAGCTCAAAAATGTAAGCAACCAGGTGCTTATGAATAAAATCTCGGATAATCATCTTTGCTTTGATTTCCCCTTTTCTATACTTCATCTTCGTGGCAGTAGCTGCATTTGATGGAGGTTCTTCTATCTTCCCCTGTACATAGTCCATGACATCTTGATCTTCTAGCACCAAATCCAAGGACATCTTCCATGCATGATAATCAGACTTATTAGTCAATTTATCATCAACCTTGAAACCCTTGCAGATTGAGGAGGCCATTTGTCCTTGATAGGATTTCTTCCTTCAGAGATTGCTTCTAACACCAGCTTGGACTCTTGGACTTTGTCTTCACCTCAACTTCGATACCATGTTAAATTTAGATAACCATGGTGTTCTATGCTTGATGCACTTTTACTTCAATCTTTCTTAAGGCTCGATACAAAATAACAATCACATAAACATGAAAGTAAAATGCTGATAGAACACAATAATAGATCAATAGTAGACAAGCCAAATATAGATCAAATTTACAATTCCTTTTGTCCAACAAAGATATGAGATATTGTTGCGTTACGACGGTCAACAGGATGCTTCAACCAGCAAAGTCTTTCACGGTCAGCCTACACTTCATGTGTAACACCCACAACCCTCAAAGAAAACTCATCACAAGTCAACCCAAGTATGGTGAAGAAAAGTCAACGCAGGCAGCGACAGAAAAGTCAACGCAACAAACTAGGGCTTCGGTCAAACAACCCAAAATTCCTTGATTTTTGTGCCCAGCTGTATGGCCTCCTAAAATCGGATTTTCTGCAGAGATTTGAGGTCAAACGACCAAGGGTTGACCAGTCAACGCTGCAACAGAAAGCCCTAAACAGATCTGCATAAATCAGCAGCTTCGCTCCACATGTGTGAGGGGAAAAAGGCCTCCAAAAGCTATCGAACCAATCAGATCACAATGAGAGAATGTGTGATGAGTTGATGAGCAAATGACCTCCAAGTCTCTCCGATTTATATCCATCAATGAGGGTGTGTGACACATCTACTAGGCATGTGAACCTACATTACAAATCTGGCCGACCTTGCACATGTGGAAAATAAATTCAAAATAAATGTTCTGCTCATCCGATCAAGATGATCTTTAGATCAATCTTGCACATCTCCAAGAGAGGAATCCAACAAAAATATGACCATCATCATATGAGCAGTGTAACATGGAGTTTGGACCTAGTTGCCCAAAATTAACATTATCCCTTCTATGCTACCCAATGGGGTGGCTAAATGAACCATGCTGCTAATCATTAGTGCTACTAAATGAACCAAGCTAGTAGTTCTTATTCAATCAATGACCTAATCTAGTTAGTCTAGTTGTTATCCCCACCTCCTAACTATGGGGTGATAAGCTCCACCTCTATACTAGGTTTTCATCCCTACCTAGTATAGCTAATCTTTAAATAAAGAGAAGCCCTCTCATTTGTTGAGCATGGTTGGATTTGTGAGGGGATCTCTTCCAAGCCTAGTTGAACTTTTTTTAGGATAAAGAAGTCAATGGGCAAACATATGTAAGGTTATCATCTTTCTCTTCTCTTTTTCGTAGATGAGGAGGGTTTATACAAAGATTGTCACTGCTTTTGTTGTAGTAATAATGTCTTTTGGAAGGTAGCTTTGCATATGAGAAGAGATTAGAGTAGATGTTGTAAACCCTCGTTAGTCCTTGTAACCTTGAATCTTGGGCAACTCTATATTGTAATTTCATATTGGATGTTGTAGATATTATGGGATTGTATTTGAAGGTGTGATTTTTGTTGATGTTGTTCATTCTAATAGAAACTATTCTACTGCATCATATTTACTTATGGTTCTATGTTATGGTGGTTCTTCCAATGTTTATGGTTGAAGACTATTCCTTGGCAACAATTTCATGGTTGTGGTAGTGCATCTTGTAGAAGGCCTTCATTAATTTCTCTAGTATAACTTGAAAAGTTGTTTTGAGCCTTCATTAATTACTCTAGTATAACTTGAAAAGTTTTTTTGAACTATTCATGGAACATTAGTGTATGGCTTGACCACGTCTTCTCCAAATTATTCAAACCCTCTTTGCTAGTAGATCTCGATTCCATCACCCATTTGATAGGCATCCCATGGGTTCACCATCCCATTTAGTTAGAGTAAATCTTAATCCATATCTAATGGATTCCCCCTTGTGCTAGAGGAGAGCCAACATAAAGTGAAAGGAAGGGTTGGTGTGATGACAGTGGGCAACCATCCTATGTTCACCTATGGTTGCACTTGTATTTTAGGGCTTTACCGCTTTGAGTGCAGGTTTCAGATGTAACATTTTATTGCCATGGCTGGGGACAATGTGTAGATTTGCTATTTGGTAGTTTTTCTACCTTGATTTCAAGAGGGCATCTCTTTGAAAATCTTTCACTCATCTAGTGATTTCTTGAAGGAATGAAGCCATGTTACTTGAAAGATTCTTGAAGTGATTTATTGTTAGAAGAGGTGAGGACATCCAATAACCTTGGAGGCATTGAAGATTCAGTTGGTGACTACATTGGTATTGACATAATGTATGAAGATTATGCATTTTTGAAGTTTCATATTAGTTTGAAGATTTGAAGTAAAAAGTATGGCACCATCCCAAGGAAGGTGGGATGCCAAAATGTTTGGCCTTTTGGATTTCTCATGCATTTTTGGATGTCCAAATTAGCTCTGTTATAAGAAATTGGTTTAAGCATGCTCCAAAGTTTCATGGATGCTGTCATCTAACCACATAACATGCTACATCTATCATTGAGCTTATAATAGATGGCAGTGCTATCTATGAGGATGCCATGATGAAAATGCTTGCCTTTACCTTGAAAGGTTATGCATGGGAAGAGTTTAGTGATTGCGAGGGGATATCTTTATTTCCAGGTTTAATCAAAGCATATTAGAAATTTCAGGTTTTTGGTTATGATGAAGAAGAGCATGTTGTAGGATCACATGATCCACATGTTTTGGTTGAGATTTGTTTTAGATTGAAAGAGAAGCTTGGTGATTTGATGCTTGCATTTGAGAATAACTCTTCGTTGTGTCTCTTGGTTGAATTAATAAGAAATATGATGCATATCTTTCCTTGGCTAAATATATACACAGGTGCCATATCAAATGAAATGTGTTTATGCCAAGTACCATATCAATAAATTTCTAGGAAATTATCAGGAACCCTTTATCCCAATATCAAGTATATGTATATGTGTTCTGAAAAGAGATCATTTACCAACATGCATATTTAAATGGATGTCTAGTCCAGTGATTAAACGATGTTTACTACCATGAATCATTAATAGAAAATGCTCAGGAGGTTAGAATATTTTGCAAATATGCTTGAATGAGATATGCAATGCAAACTCATCAATCTACAGAAATTGCTGAGTGCTATTGTTAAAGTCGGTTTTAAAATCTGATTTCAGAAGGTGAATATTAATATGGTTTAGTGTGTTATTACTATGAAATCCAGATTATTAAACCACAAATAATGAAATTCAAAAATCAAATGTTGTACGCTTCAGGTTCAATGTGTGATGTATTTCGGAATGCGCAAATACAAGAAAATTGGACAGTGAATCGAGCATTAAATTTGGACTTCCCGGAACATCAATTTTTATTTTTTTAATCTAATCTATAAAATAAATATAATCTAAATTTAATACTAACTAGAAAAAAATTATTAAATATTTAACTAAAAAGAAACTTAAAAAAAATTGTTAATTGCTGATTAAATTAACTAAAAGAAAAATAATTTAAACCTATGATTATATGAAGGAACTAATTCTAATATCTAAAGAAACCATATAAAGTATCTAAAAAAATTTAAAATAACCTTAGGAGAGATCGAAATGATTGTGGAATAAAGCTAAGATTTTTTTTGTTTTGTTTTGTTTAAATCTAATTCTAAACTAAAATAAAAAGGAAAATGTAAAATTAAAAAAATCTAACGTTTTCTAAATCCTTCCAAAAATTTAAAAAATGATATACTTAGGTAACGAAACTAAATTAACAAAAATAACAAGATAGATAAACTTAATTTAAATTACAATTAAATCCTATTTTTACTAAATAACCAAAATAAAACAAAATTAATAAATTCTAAGCTAAAGGAAAATGTATTTTGCATGCTTGATTTCAGAGATATTTGATGAAGAGCTCTCGTTGAGACTGTTGTTCTTACTTTCGCGATTCGCTTAGAATAGTGATGCTGCAAATTTCTTTCACTCAGACATATAGAAGAGAAATTGACAACCTGAAATAACATAGAAAAAACTACCTCTCAAGGGGGTTAAATCCGAACTAGTAAGTTTAACCAGATCAAGTTATGACGTTTGCATAAATAGAACCTAATATCGAGGTTTTTTTGTTGTTGTAATATTCCTCTCAAGTATTTAAACTTATCCTATCTAAGAAACAAACATTAAAAAGGAAAAAATACCCTTCAATGCCAATATCTTGATATAAGGAAAAACTAAGAAAGGAAAAACTAAGAAAGGAAAAAGCAAAAGAAATTATCGGATCATTGGCAAACAATTTTATTATCTTCTCCAAATCTGTCGAATGAGGTAGAGTGCCTTCCTTTTATAGAACGAGGCCTCTAATCCATTAGTTACAATTCCATTTGCTCCCAAAATCCATGGGATAATACAAGTGGTTTCCCAACTATTGTTTGTCAACTTCGATGTGGTTAAAAATAAAATATTAAAAACTTGATAAAATATTTACCCTTTTCTAGAAGATCAATTTAAATCATGAAGTGGTCAAAGCACTTTAAAACTTCTAGAATCTAATATTTGAAGCTAGTTGTGTTCATTTGACCAACTAGTCAATTTTACATCAAATATTTTTCCTAATGTGAACATGGATAAGGAAATTTTTCTCATGTATGCTCTAACAAAACTTTGTATGTTAGAAATAATTCTCCAAATAATGTTGATGTAGACCATTGAAGATGACGAAGCACCATGTAGTAATTCGTGTTGGTTGATAAGACCAAAAATGCCTAATTCCAAACCTTTAATAGCCCATCCAACTTCAACTTATACACATACATTAACATAGATAAGATAAGATAAATTAACACAAATAACTTAGCCAATGTTATCGATTTACTCAAAAACTAAACAAGGGGACAACCTTATCCCGTTACAAGTCTTTGGGCTAAAACTTAAGGTATTTCTCGAGTCCTCTAAATTAAAGTAGGTGGATGATGTTATTATTTTTCATGAAAGGGGATGTAATGCCAACCCCTGGATTAACTTCCAAAGTCATAGATAATGCTGAGGGTGTAGTTTTGGTGCAACTAACCGATTAAATTGTGGTTAGGAGCCTTCTTTATTTGCAAAGCCTCGTGAGAGGGAGTTTTACTACTTTGACCTACACACACTATCCCTTTAATATTTTTTTTATTTAGTTTTTTTCTAAGTCCCTTTTCTTTAGATAAGCATCCTACTCTTATGTCTTTTGAAGTTGGGAGGGGGATGATTAACTAGTTTCTTTTCTTAATTTTATTTTGCTCTTCATCTCTTTAGCCTTGTATTTGACTTGATTTGACTTTTTGGGGCTTTCATTTTCTTTTTATCTTTCTTAACGATCCTTTTTTGGATGATCTTTGGCAAGTTTATCATAGGTTAGGGAATCTATGTTTTTTTTTATGGATGGGATGGAAAGTACAAAAGTATTTAACAAAAAATGTCCAAGTATGGAGAGAATATGTCCACGCTACCCACCTTGATTTCCTCGCAGCACGTAGTGGTCTAGCTTAACACAAACTTATCCAAAAGCAATTATGGCTTGAATGGTTAGAAATAGTAACAAGGTAACATCTTTAGTAAGTGACAAAACATCCATCTAATGCTCTAACATCTACACAACAACTTAAAACTTTGGCATAATTTCTAGATGCAAAAGTAAGCAATGAAACCATACCAACCAATAACTGAAGTAGCATGAGATATCATCTAACATATTTGAGACCAAGGGCATGGGAGGTGATACACTACTATATGTGAATGGCTGATGAGCACAAGAATGTAATTGATGAATGGAGAATAATAGGTCTAGATTGATAAGAAAATCTCGTCCGAGCAACAAAAATCACACCCAACTTAGTGTATCTCTATGAGGGTTGCCTAAAGGGTAATAGGTGGGTAACAGGGCCCAGAGATTATGTGCCTTATAAGGTTTTAGCAATAGTGGAACATGTTGTGTATAGGGATATTAGGTTTTCTTGGTATTACGACTTTATAGGAAAAATCACTTCAAGGTAAAGGGGAGGAGAATTACGTGCCTCGATATTACGTGCCTCATTAGTGCATAAGACCTTTCGTGTTTCATGCTAGAAGGAGGTGGATGGATAGAAGGTGAAATTTCAAACTCATTATCTCCACTTGATGAGGAAGGACATGTTATGTTAATTTCAGAGCACATTTAATCACTTGAGAGAAGAAGCTAAGGACCAAGGTACTGCCATAATAGTTCATTCATTCAAAGGATTTATGGTTGAAGGATGCAATGTGGGAAGGCCCAGAAAACTTGCATCACCCAACACTCAATTTTGGGGCAAAGCAACTGAAGGAGAGACAATTATCATGCTCAAGATAATCAATTTCAACACTAGTTATTGTTACATTATGGTTCATTGGGACAAATTTTGTGTGGGTCATAGGAATATTTAAGTCTTTTATTAGCTGTTATGAATATAATTTAAATAAGAATAATATGAATACAAGTGTTCTGAAGATTATTGCGAAGTATGAACTTTGTTTGTTACATTGGTATCAAAGCTATTCGACCCTTTGGCTGCTCAACTACTGCATAGAGCCAGTTTGATCTAGCCTTTGGCCATCCATTATTCGTCAAGTTTGTTGTCGTTGCATTTGAGGCTTCTAGTCGCATAATGTTGTTCAGAGGTTCTCCATTTTTTCATTAGGCCTTTGGCCATTACAAGAAAAAAATAAATTACAAATATATATCTCGATATATTTAAAAACTAGTCAATAGTAAAAAAAAATATAAAAATAATATAGAAAAGAAAAGAAACAAAAACAAATAAAAACAAAAGTAAAAAAATCAATTAAAAAGAACTATATATATAAAAAGGAAAAAATAAAAATAAAATATATTTTTTTAATTTTTTAATTTTTAATTTTATTTAATTTTATTTTTTTTTCTTTTCTGAATATGGCTACTTCTATATTGATACAAAATAGTGTTACATAGAGACCGAAGCCTCGAGAGTTCCAGCCCATTGCTGCGGCATTCTTACTTTGCAATCTGATAATTGACCATCAAAACATTTAGGAGGTAGACCATGAGAGCTTTGAAGAGCAGTGATACTGTCTGTTCCTAAGAAATGACTGACATCTATGACTGGAAATTGAACAGACCTTGACAGTATGACCCCTATAAAGTAAGCCAGAGTGGCAAGATTTTTACAATTTCGAACCATAACAAAAACAAAAGTGACAGTTCGAGAACCTGTGACCAAAGCATGAACTTGGACATATATCAGAATATAACTCCCACGCAGGGGAGACCGTCCATGAAGCAAAAGAGAAACCATAAGAACAGTAGCACAATTAAGCAGATGCATCATACTGTAGATGAACACCTTCAGGCCGACGGAAACCAAAACTCGGGAGCGCAAACCTGGATACACGTTTAATGAGCAGAGGGAGGATCTTCCTCGACAATGAGGCAGCCGAATTTGTAAGGATCCTCATCTTCAGGAGGAGGGTCATCCTGGCGCTCAGGACCGCCATCATTTGGAGCAGAAGAACTTGCCTGAAGGCCCAAGTTGGCAACCTTGCCAGAAGAAACATTCTGCTGGTTGTCCGCTTGAGGATTGCTGTGCTCTGCCTCCGCTATGGGCTCTAGTGAAGCCTCTGTAGTAGCGCGAACCTGGCCCGAAGAAACCTGTTCAGAGGAGGCTGCCCGAAGGTCAATGGTAACCGTTGCAAGGAGAGAGGTGTTGTTAATACTGCAGGGGAAATGAAAACGAGCATGGTGAGAATGCGCCCTGGAAGACAAGCGAAAGTGCCCAGCGGGATTAAAACGATTACGACCCCTTCCTCGACCTCTTCGCGGAGCAGGAAGACGGACTGGTCCGAATTCAGAAGAGTAAGACGAAGAATCGGAGGTGGAGGGAGAGGATCTGCTGATGGCACGCCCAATGGTACCGCCACGCCTGCAACGCATTCTCGGGCGAAGGCGAGGCATGGTTTCATGGACAGGGGGAACAACAAGGGCGAGATAAACTTGCGGGCGACTTGTAGACGAAAAGGACGGGCGCGAAAGGTTACAGGAGGAGCAATTGGAGAAATGGAAGCCCGACAGTATATCAATGCAACGAGACCCTGTGCTGGTGCGTGAGCTACGCTCAGCAGCAGCAGGGGTGCAACAAACGCGGAGAGGATTAACACACAGGAATTCGCCAGAGCTCGCCATCGCTGAAGTAGAAATGAGCAGGTATCGGGGAGAGAGCTCCCATAAATCTTCATTTAAGAGCCGAACAGTGGCATTTAAAAGCAGGAGCATGCGAGGTTGGGTGGTGGTGGTGGTGAGCCACGCGCCAACCCACCTGACCAGCTGCTCGCAATTAATCACAAAGCCCACCCGCATCCGGAAAAAAATAAAATATTATTATATACAAAAATATTAAAAATAAATAATTATTAAAAAACATAAAAAAATAAAACAAGGGGCTATATGCAGCCGCAACATACTCAGATGTTGCAGTTCAGACGATGAAATTCCAAGTGGAGTAACTGACTCAACAACATCATTAATTGAAGTAAATCAGGAAATTTCCACACGCATGATAAGGGAAAATCATATCACAAGGACTCCTTATCGACACCCAAATCACAAGAGTAGGCATCTCAACTAGTGCGTGTATCTATATCGCTTAGAATAGAAACAACAAACTTATTTTTTGAAGAATATTAATATTTGCACAATCTAGTCTTATCATAACAATTTATCCTAGCTATCAAATAATTGCAAAGTTCCACAAAAGATTGATTTAGGATGGTCAGATCCCTTCTCAGTTCGACAATTTTGTTTATCACTTGGAGGATCTTATCGTCTTGTATCAACAAAGATGACAAATCAAAGAATTTCGAAAGATGCGAATACATTACAAGATAAAGAAATAGATGACACGCCTTTTCAGCAATAAGCTTTGAGGACAAAGCTTTTTGAAGAGGAAGGCAATGTTATGAATATAATTTATAAAAAAATAATATAAATATAAATGATAATAATAATAATCATAATAATGATTAATTAAATAATGATTAGTATAGAAGAGGCATGTCTATAAGGATGACCATGTATGAAGGGGCCTCAACCTAGGTATATAAGCAAGCCCTCATTTGTAACAATCTCATATCAATTCTCTTATACATTAGTCAATATATACATTCTTATCCTCAATGGACGTCTTTATATTCCAACTATTTTGAATTACTTAACTAGTACACGAATTCTCTTCATTACATTAGCTAATGGCATTTCATATTAGTTGGTATACTTTTATGTTAATTTATTGAGTTTATGTTAGTTAGTTGTACTTTTTTATTAGTTAATAGTAGAAGTGTATTTATCCCATATGCGATGGAGTAGGAGCTAACATGGGAAATTAGCTATAATAGTACCCTTAGGAATTAGAGTAGGGATCTTTTTGGTGTAGTGTGCTATTGCAGGAGTTAAAACGACTATTTTGGGCCAAGATCAACATCCATAATGTTTTGGACTTGTCCTAAGTTGGCATCCATACCTTCTCAAGAAGTTCTAGTTTCCATGTGCCGAGGAGTTCAATATTTTTAGGCATTGTTGCTATTTGCTACTGTTGTGTTTTTTGTGATTGAAATTTGCAATGAAAATCTACTAGTGGAGACTTTTTAGGTAGTGCCTTTCTTGTGGTGGTTGGGTTTATTTTGATTATTGTTGTTAGTTTTCCTTCTTTTTGTTATTTTTGCTGTGAAGAATTATTTGTGCTCTGTTTCTTCAAAATAAAAAAAGGAAAGAAGAAAATCCAACATTTCCGTGTTTGAAGCTTGTTACCCATATATATACATGGGCAACCCTGAGAGAAATTTTTTCTACTAGGGTGCATATTTCTAGCCAATAGTCTCAATGATCCTCATACAACAACCCCATATGGCACTCACTTGCTCAGTGGTTAGCTCATCCACTTGATTAACATGCTCACCCGATGAAGGAAGGTCAGCGACCATGAGGTACATTAGTCATTGTTGCATATGAAGGGCTTACAATGTTTAAGGCATTTAAGTAAAGATCGTAGATTGAAATTTTAGAATGGAACATGATGCTTGGAACTTATACTTGTTGTCTCATTTTACCTTGGTGATCATCTCTTCCTTTTAGTAAAGTGCAAATTCCTTGGGTTTTTTCTTTCATTATCTAGGAGGGGCACAAATAGAAGACCTTAATAGAGATAACATGTCCACATCCCCTCATACTTTACACTTGGCATCTATCCCTTACTTTGTTGTCCTTTATTTTGTTTGGTTGTTGTTAGCCGTTCATACTAGTTCTCATTTGCATCATCCCATGAGAAGAGGGGCTTGGAATTTTTCCCATGATTAGTTGCAAAAAGAAAGAAATAAGAGTATGATCCAATTGTTAAAATGCAAAAAAGTGGCAAGGGATGAATATAATTCAAAAGCCAAGAATAACTTGAGATCTACATCCTCATATGAGTTCATCACCGTACTTCCATGCATATCACACTGTTAATTTTGGACAACTAGGTCCAAACTCCATGTTGTGATACTTAGATTAAGATGCCAATATTTTTATTGGATTCCTCTTTCAAAGAGTTGCAAGATCGATCTAAAGATCATCTTGATCCGATGAGCAGAACATTTATTTTGAATTTATTCAAAATATGTGAAGGTCGGCGAAAATTGAAATGTAGGTTGAGGCCCCAATAGATGTGTCACACACCCTCACTGATGGATATATATAGGTCAACGTTGGAGGTCATTTCACTCATCCATCATCACACATTCTCTCTCCTCATCTGATTGGTTCAATCATCACTTGGAGTCTCTTCTTCTCCACATGTGGGAAAAGCAGCAAAAGGATATTCTGTTTTGGACCTAGGGTTTTCAACGTAGATTTGACCAGCGTTGACTTTGGTCAACACATGGTCAAACTGACCCCAATCTTGGTCAAAATTCTGATTTATGAAGTCCACATTTATTGGCACATAAATCGAGGTTGATCTTTGACTTTGATCGGGCTGCGTTGACTTTTTGCTGCTGCTGTTTTGCGTTGACCGTTGACAGGGACATCGTTGACTTTGGGTTGATTGGTATAACTGTTCGACAGGGTTGTGTGACACTTCTGGTTGGTTGACCGTATTGAGACTTTGCTAGTTGAAGTATCCTGTTGATCGTCATAACTCACCACAACACATATTTTGTTGATCAAGTTAAGTGTAATTTTTGGCTCGTCTTCTGTCGATCTACTGGTATGTTCTTTCAACATTGTACTTTCTTGTTTATGTGATTGCTGTTTGATATTGGAGATAAAAGTAAAGTTGCATCAAGCATAGAACATCTACAAAAAATTACACACACCTATCAAAGTAAAGGGGATTTGATAAAACGTCCCAACCCCTATGAGCAATGAACTACCCATCTTAAAAGGGGTTTTTGAATGAAATCAATGAGAGCTTGTCAACCAGGCCAATCAAAGCGAAGAAAAAGACTAAGTAAAAGGTGGAAAATTAGTGCCGAGGATTGGATAACGCATGTAATGCAAGGCTTCCTCCACAAAAGCGCTCATGGATGATGGTCTTGCATAATCCATGTATAATACTATGACACCTCTTATTAAGTACACCCTAGACCATCTCACTTATCATTTACACCTATTGATTGAAGGGCCGGCTTAGGAATTGTTCCTCCCAATAGGGTTGGGCATGTGATCAGGGGCATTGATGATCTTCCCATATCAAAATATGGCAACTTGTGTAAGGTCATAAGCTAGTGTGAAGTTTGATGATGGTACTTTGTGTGATATACTTATATGGCTTTAACATTGAATATGGCCCACCTTTTATGCTTCAATGAATTTTGTGTGCATGTTAGTTGAGCTTTACTTAATTCCTTGAGATTTCATTTGATGATGATTAGGACATATCCATGGTCATTTGGAGGACATTGATGATGCTTCACTCATACCTCTTGGATGTTGATGGCAGAGCCTTTGGATGGCCATGTTGTAGCCATATTGATGAACATTGAGCTTAATGGTGACTTAACATGCACCTTGAGACACTCACCCAACTCTAGAACCTTGGACAAACCCATTTGGGATAGGATGTTGCTCATGGATGATGACATGGCACCCAATTGCATGATGTGGGTTTGAGGAGGATGATGTTGTGCTTGAGGGAGCACTTTTGGATGATGAGACATGAATTTTGACAAGACATGCCCATTGGACAACCATTGCACCTTATGATGGAGAGACATGTCTTTTGAGGATGGTGTCATTCTTTAGAGGACTCTACATTCACATGTGTGGCCTAATTGAGGGCATTTTTCACGTATTATCATTATATGAGGCTATATTTGGGGTGTTAGTTTTTGTAGCATCAGATGTGTTCTAGCCACGAAACTTTGTGGAGAGGTTAGAATACATGAGATCTGCAGAACCCATAAATTGTTTCTGGAAATTCCGCCTAGAAGTGACTTAATTAGATTATTAACCAATCTTTTTAATGTTTCCTAAGTCTAAACTTCGGAAAACAAGTTAGTTAATGAGTATTAATTAAGTCAAGGCGAGAATAATCTAGAAACTCACACAAATCGATCCAAAGATGATCCTAGCCATCGATTATGTTTTAATCTTCGCTGTTGGTGCGCCAACATAGGATTATAAGAGGTCGATGTGGTGATGGAGAAGACACTTGAGCAGTACCATTTCTTGGCAGATCTATTTCTAGAGTAGTAGTAGTGAGTTGCCGGAGAGAGCTAGAGATCGAAGCAATGAGAGAGGGGCAGAGACAGTGAGGCTGGAGGAAGTGATTCCATATCCAACGAGTGCATTTGTAGAGAGGTAGAAGAGCCACAGAGAAGTTGACGCAGGGACAACGCAACAACTTCTAGAGGCAAGTTTGATTTCCTGAGAGGGAAAAATGTCTTTAGTTCCAGAGGTCGGGAAGGAGTCCGAGAGTGCCGGAGAAGCATCTTCCTAGCCAGCAGAGGGAAAAACGACTTCATCAAAGACTAGTCAGAGTCTTGACGTCAAACAGGCTGTGCAATGCAACACAAAGGGTTCGAGGGCCGAGTTTTTGAAGGCAGGTTATGCCAGGGGTTTGTTTGTGGGGTGAGGAAAATTCCTCACTAGATTTTTGCCAGCATTTTTCTCTGTAGGATTTCCAGATTTCAGCATCTAGTTGTACTTAAAATTTTTCACTGCTGCATAATAATAAAACCCTCAGTTGCTGCACTAGTTTTCCCGCATTGGGTTTTTTTGGGACATTTGTCCAAAAGTAATTGTGTTAATTTTATGTGTGCGCTAGGATTTCTTAGCTTCCAGTGTTTTATTTCTTCCGCAGTTTTATTTGTGAAGGTTGCAATTTGATTAATTCGATATTTGCTGTAACAAATAAATTGTTAAATTAATTAACAATTAGGAGAATTAATTCTAGTTGTTGCAATAGGATTCCAGTGTAGGAATTTTCACAGGGGGTTGGCTTGATGACCTATTCTCCTTGTATGATGGATATCATGTTTAGGGGATTTTAGCCAAATTAGTCCTAAAGCGCTTGGTTAGCCTTATATAAGTGGGGGAGTGCTTAGCTCATATGAATTATTGCCCACTTGTGTTGAATTGTGTAGCTTGGGAGGTACTCCGCAAGCCTAGATCTGGGGTTTGTGAGAGTTTGGTCACAAAAGAGGTTTGTGGGCAAGGAACCCAAGTGAAGGGGTATTAGACCCATATGGAGTTTAAAATTCTAAAAAGAAAATTAAAAGAGAAAAGTTAAATCCTAAGTCTAAGTGGATAAAACCCCTAAGTTTTTGAGTGTTCCTATGAGGCTTAGGAGAAGCTATTTAAGAGAGGCCTTAGGACAAGGATAGACATCAAGTGAGAGGGAGCTTGCTTGATCAAATAGGAGGTCGAAGATGTAGTCCTAGAATGCCCTAGTTTGAGGGCCGAGAGGGCTACAAGACAGACCGTGAGCTGATCCAAGGAAAGCGAGGGAGATCCAGGAAGTCGCAACAAAAGACGAGGGTTTTGTTAGCACTTAAGGAGGATTCTTTTAGTCCTGAAGTAGCTGAGTTAATTTCAGAAGCCTTGCTGAACTATGAGGAGGACCGTAGGCCTAGTTTAGGGCATAAAAAGTCACTTAGAGGCCTGATTACTGTGCCAAGAAGGGACTGCAGATTGGTGTGTCTTGCCACTAGAAAGAGGAAGGGCTGCAAGGCCTTATTCACTGTCCAGATTGCAGGAAGAGGGTCGCAAGCCGTAATGAGCATGGTAGGAGGTCTAAAGGGCCTAGATGACTGTGGCCAGGAGGGCTGAGCACCCTCATAACCTCAACGCAGCAAATGAGTGGCCTATGTGCCCTAGTTGATGTGGAACAACCCTAGAAGAATGAGGCTGTGTGATTGTCTAAGGTGACTGGTGTCTGGGGCAAGTGGGCCGAATAGCTAGGACTGTGTAGAGTTGCTTGGAAAGGGCTAGAGCTAAGGAGAAATACCTTAGAATTGAGTTCTGTTATGAGGTATTTAGGACAAAGATTTAATAAGCCCTAGATGAGGGCAAATTCAAGAGTGTTGAAGGAGTTGTTCAAGGTATGAACAACAAAAGTTGTATACCTTAGATTAGGGTTACTCCAATGATGCCGTAGCCAAAGTATCCTTGTTAGTAGTCCAAGTTGTGAAGTGTTGAGAAGGTAAATCCCCTCTGCGGACAGAGGCGATCCCTACTAGCCCAGCAGGGGTCTAGCAACAAACAAACAATGTCATGACGCAGGTTCCTAATTACGAATGAAAAGGCTAGAGATAGAAGCCTACCTGGATTCCAACGCTAGGATCTGAAGAAGAAGCGTCCCCGTTCCTCAGCCTCGGCAGATCACAATCCCTCCACGATCTCCGCGGATGAACACCTGCACATAGAAGAAATGAATAGATACAAGCATAGAAACCAGCATACGTAACTAAACATCAGTCAGAAAGGACATTACTCGCATTAACATGATGGAAAACGGAGTGGAACCATAATCATAATCATCTATTAAATAACCAGCGAAGAAAGATTACAACCAAGTTCTGACGTCGCGGTCTCCTTCGGACGGGTCTCCAGTAGTCCACGTCTCGCAAAGCTCGCCAAGGAAAGGAAAAACCTCTCCAGAGTCTCGTGACAATGGTCTCCTTACTTGAGTCAGCCTTAAGGGAAAGAGAGGGTGCTTTACAACACAAAGGCTCTTGGGAATATGGAGATTCAGAGCTTAGGCACTTCAAGACTAGCTTGCCATTGATTTGAGCAAGCTTTTATAGATGGGAAAGGAGGAGTTGGGATCTCTATTATTATGGGATTGGGCCTATCACCAAGGAAGGTTCCATGGGAGGTGGCAAAACCACTTCCCTCCATAGAACTTCCGCAGCCAACCTCCCAACTCAAGATAGGTGATGGTTTGTGAATTTGTTAGAACTCAACTTCCGCCATCCATATTTAAAAAACAACTCCCAAATTGGGTGGCGCGACCACGGCTCTATGACAGAGCGCCAGGTGGCGCGACCTCTTTGCATTAATTTCCCCATTGGCGCGAGTACTGAACTGCCTGCCCGCGCCAATGCTAAAAGGGCTGTTTTTTATGACTTTTGCAAGGAGATGTCTCAAGGGCAAATAAAGCTCATGTTCAGAGGGATGCATTGATGATGTTTTCAAGGCATGACAATGTCCACAGGTCACAGAATGGGTCCTCCATTGTGTGGGATGGGGAATGGTAAGGACGGTGACAAATTACTGTGTAACAGATGCCCCCTAAAGTATGAGGCCCGAGAGGGAGAGGGGTGAAATGCTTTACGAGAACATGTTCCACTGAAGGCCCGCCGTCGGAAAACCTGCGCAGAAAGATACAACCGATATCTCAAGTACATGATGTATAAGTGGTATGGACGCAGCCATCCGAAACAGAGTATGATATAATCCGGATCCAGGGTATGGGCGCAGCCATCCAACTAAGATCAAATAAATAGACTCAGGTATGGTCGCAGCCATCCAATCAGTGAGTCATGTACATAATGATAATAATCCACAATCGCAGCCTGGATTACAACAGACACAATCCAGGGTCTTGCGCTCCATCTCGACCCAACAAAGTACAAGTTCAAGCATGCGAATATGTGAGCTGAAGTCGAACATGCAAGAACATCGTCGGATTACCAGCCAATAATGAAAGCTGTTAACCGACGCGAGAGAAACCACCAATAATGACAATGGTCCTCAAGGTACTACAGGTACAATCTACGGCGTGCGAATAAATGAGTTGACATCGAACACCCGCAGAATCACTCGATCGGAGGCCAATGATGAAAACCTCTCGTCGAATGCGACGAACCTGCCATTGAGGCATGCAGGCTCCAAGGTACCATAAGGAGTCTCTAGACCAACTTCCTGGATAATGAGTTGATGTCGACAGGAAGTGACCTTGATCGAAGGTGGGCCATAATGATTCCCACATCATCGACACGAGACAGAGGAACATAATGTTTTGTTGTGAATCACGATCGTATGAGAAACAGAGGAAGGTTGATATTTGCAGAGGCCAACTTCTCTTGAACATATGAACGGCACGACAGTGGACTTGGCAGTATTTGACATCAACGGATCAGAGGTCATGGCGACGAGGCAGTGAACAGATGAGAGGTCAAAAAGATTACCCAAACCCATGGAGGCAAAGTGAAGCAACGAGATGAGATGTCCCCAACCCGACACGGATGCAGACAAGTGCCATGTTCAAGAGCGACATACTGCCGACGACGACGACGATGATTCCATTTTTCCCCCACCATTTCTGGCGAGTACCCCAATTATTTTTGATAACAAGCTTGAAGGGGATAGCATATGCTTGCGATATAAGTCCGCCCTTCGGGCGAATCCATCCTAGTGCATTTAACAAGTCCTAGGAAGGAGAAACTCGGAGAACGTCATTTCGACTATATCCGATGTCATCAGGGTTTAACGAGTCTGACAAAGGAAGAACTCGGCGTCTTTTCATGTTTAGAGAGTTTGAAAAGACAGCTGAAAAGAAAACTCCACAAGTCCCTTTTCGTAAATAGTTCCCCAGATCCGAAAAGGTAGAAAACAATATATGGGAAAACCTCCTAGTCGCGATAGGCTAGGGTATTCCTTTTTCGTAATCAATCCATCCCGGCCCGAAAAAGGGTTAAACTTATACCGGGTGAATGTCGATTCGTGTCCATTTTAACGAGATCGAAACGACAAGGGCCTCAGCGATCTTTTCATATTTAGAGAGTCAGAAAAGAGCTGAAAGATGACTCCAAAGTGACTTTTTCGTGTATTTACCGAGTCCGAAAAAGTATAAAATACAACTCGTGTCCATCTTTTTAAGTCGCAAAAACCTGCTGCTGCACATACCCAAGCAAGCGTAAAATCCATTTTCGACATAACACATGCAAATATTTGACAAAAAATAACTTTTAAAGTTCATTTAACGTCGAAAAAGTTATAAATATGTCAAATTGGTAAAAACAAAATTACTTTTACTATTTACCTTGGTAGAAAGCAACAATGGTCCATTTGGAGCAGAAACTTTCGTCGACGATTGCGACCAATCCAGGCAACCATTCAGCTTCTCGTCTGTCACAGGTAAAAGGCGCTCCTATGCTCTACATTTTCATTCATTTTTTAATGATTTTCCCTTAAAAATTAGTTCTGTGAGGCCACTCTTAAAAATTTAGGGCCGGGCCCATTGGCGCGGGTATCGGGCACGGACCCGCGCCAATGAGCTCTTTTTTGTAAAGGGCTCGCGCCACGTGGCGCGACTGTTCGCAAAACAGCCGCGCCAGCGGCCGAACCTTAAATTGCGCCCAAAATTTCGGTATTTAAACCAAATTACTTGAAAATTGAAGCTCACCAAAGATCTAACCAGGGGTTTTTGACCATGTGAATGCAGATAATCACTCAAAATGGCAATTGAATGGAAGGAACGAGAGCACGGAGATGAGGATGAACAGGCCATGCAAAGCCAAGCTTGCATGAACGCACTTAGAGACTGTGGATTGAAAAAGTTCTTCCTCACGCCATGTTTACGAGCTCAGCCCGAGCTCCTCCAATATCTAATCAGCATCTGGGATGAAAATGAACAGGTGTTCAGGTTACGAGACCAGGTGTTAGAACTGGAGGTCACCGACGTTTATTTCATCACTGGATTGTCCTGCAGAGGTCCAATCCCTGTACTGACTGGAAGCAGACCATCCGGGGAAAAGATGGAACAGGTAATGGCACGGGTGTGCCGAGGGGCACAAACAGGATCAGGAAGCAAGAAAGTGGATATCCACACCATCCCTGATCTAGCACTGAGAGTAGTTCTCCATACCATTACGCGGGCTGCTGGGTCGTAGGCTCCGCATGAGGCCACGAAGACCCAACTCCTGTTGGCCTCAGAATGCATGAGTCCCTTACTGTTCAACTGGGCGGAAGCAGTAACTATCAATATGAAAAGGCAGCTCACAAAGTGCAAACAGGGGAAACTGAAACAGTTCGGTTATGGTTCCATCTTGGTATCGTTCATTCTGGAACACATACGAATCTTCCAGGGCCAAGGGGCCACAGTGGCGAGTCCGATACCACGAGAGCCACGAATGGCTCGCTGGGCAGCACTGATGCCCAGATATGGAGGTGGCCAACAGATGTCCTGGAGGCCAGAGTTCTTTAGGTGGTTACAGCGCCAGCTGATCGTCGTGGAAGATTGGCCCTATTCGGGAACTGACTTCACCGGGGACCCAGATCTCCCACTACCAGAAGGAGATGACTGGGACGAGGAGCTGGGTAAGACCTCATATTTTGATTTTATGTTTATATGTTTTTTTTTTTTGTTAATACACATTCGTCTTAACACAATTATATATGCATGCAGATGTAGGACCTGAGAGACCAGCCGGGATGTCTCCAATCTCCCGGAGGACACAACTCGCCCCTGAGATCCAGGGGGAAGGCACCGGAGGAGAGGAACTAATCCAGAACCTCGAGGGGATTGCCCATGGGATCCCAGACTATGCCCGGCTATCAGACGTACCGATGGCATACCAGCGCCACACGGTGGGAGTCCCGAATCGGGTCCACCGAATCCTGAGGCGCCTAGTGCGTGCAGTGACGTGCTACCATGAGCACCATGCGGATTAGTCTTTAGGATTTATACCACACCTATTTTTGAGAGACATAGCGTCTCCGGATGTATTAAGACGACTATGTATATTTTTTGAGTTTTGTGATGCACACTGTGCAAAACATTTCGACACACATATATATATATATATACATATGACTATTTGGATGGATCTTTTTACATGTGACGATGTTTTTATATGTCATGTGAATTTCTAATACAAATGTAATCTAATGTATCAGTTACATAACAAATGACCCAATGCGAAATGTATTCACCCAATGTATCTAATCACACATTTCATTTTTACGCAAGCTTAAAAACACACATGAACACACACATATGCAAACTATGCTTGAAATGAGGAAGACGAGCATGCCCCCCAGCATGATGTCTCAATTCGAGGTGCATGCCCCCCAAGCTTCAGTCCATTGAAAATGGAGTGAAGGTTCAAAACAAAAAGTCGAATTGAACATGCTCGTGTTTCATTATTTTAATGAGGTTGACACACTTAAAAGAACTGTCCTCAAACAACTTGTTTCATGTTTTAAGGAGCTTGACACAAATGAAGGAACTATGCTCCGAGATCCTGGTTTCATTTTTTAAAGAGCTTGACCTAGGGCGGAAACCGTGCTCTACCCGACTTACATCAAAATGAACAAGAAGGCGGTACTTCCAAGAGTTCCACTCCTGATGGAAGGGAAACATCCTGGAAGTCAGGACCCAATGCCCCCAGCACATTATGCACAACGACATCATCACTGAGCACAGGCACGGGGTAAGTAGACACATAGTTGACCTGCGGTGGGGCAGAGACAATAGGTGGATAAAAACCAGGAGGGGGTGATGGCGGACCAGTTGCCACATTAGGACCAAAGAATGACAGCTGATCAATGGTCACGATCCTTCCTTCATGCGGAAAACAGGCCACACGAAAGAGGGAGGAGACGAGCGCTCCCATGGCATAGGTGTAATCGCGTCCCAAAAGCAGATTGAAATCCAAGGGGCCTGGAACGACCATCACGTCCATATGGACGGTTTTGCCTCCCAAAGTAACAGGTAACCTTGGAAGGATCCCCAACGGTTGACTCGTTCTTCTATTGAATGTCAACAGATTCTGCGTAACGGGCGCAAGCGGCAGCGAACCGAAAGCTTGCCAGGTAGTTGATGACAGAATACTAACAGAGGCACCTTCGTCTATAATGGTGCTGGGTACAACCAGACCAAGAGCCTGTACTGTGATCTCGAAAGGCACATAAGACGGAAGGCGAAATCCTGCCAATCGATTCCAGTCAAAGGAAGCGACCAAACTACTAAGAGGGGCTACCATCGACAAGCGAAGGTCTTCCCCTGATGTTACGGTAGAAGAAGCCTCCTCCATGACCTCCATCTCGAAGGCGGGAGGAATATCCTCCGTAGCCTCCATCATGGGAGGCGGAGGAGGGGCTTCTTGAAGTACAGGGATAGGAGGATCTTTCTCCAAGTCTGAAGAATCTGAAGAGATCAGAAGGACATGGGGGGTGTGAGATCCACTCTCGACAGAAAAGACCTGGTGCACCGCGGACGGGGCCAGTTCAACCGATCCGACGACCAACGGTTGGTCAGGGACGGATTCGTGAATTTGAATTTCTGGGGGAGTGGGATTGACCAAGGATGACTCTTGACCAATCATAGGGTCAGCTGGCGGAGGACTCAAAGAAAGCCGATTGTAACCAGGTGGAAGGCGTGGTGTAGAACCGACTGGGTTGTCCAAGACTTGCTTGGCTTCATCCATATAAGGACAAAGGTGAATGGCATGGTGCCCTTCACACAACTTACAGGGATTGGTGATCTTACCCTGCTTCTTAGAGTTCTTATCAGTACCAGTTGAAGACGTGCCCCCAACTTGGCTCCCGAAAGCCAAAGGCAACGGTGGGCGACCGTTGGACCATACTTCGAGTACCTTGGGAATGCCAGGGCAGTCTCGAAGTAGATGGTCTCCCGTGCACAACATGCAAGGGAACTTGACTTTCCGAGGAGGGTTGGAAGGACTATCAAGAGGAAGTGTTTCAGAGACAGCAGTTCCACTTTTAACCTCTCGCTTATCGGACTTCTTCTTCTTTGTCTTCTTCTTCTTCTTCTTAGCCACCTGGCTACTCGAATCCAGACTTTCACCAAGCGAAGTAGAAGATGAGGACGCAGAAACAGGCGAAGAAGGGGAGAGGTCCACCTTGGAATCAACATGATGTTGTTCCATCGGAGGAACTGATTGAACAGTAGTGGAGACATTCGGGACAACAGAGGTTGAGAACAACCAAATAGGCAACCCAACAGTTAGCCCAGGAAGGGACAACGTCGCCATGTAAGGAGCACCAACATTTCCAAAAGGAGGAAAATGACCAGGATTCCCTTCTGAGGGGATTCCTTGGTTGGTGAACTCTGAAAAAGTTGCCATCAAAACTCAAAAGCACACACGGGCTGAAAACGAGTTAAGACACACGATCAAACGGTCAACAAGCAATATCTAAGCAGGCGTGTAATCGTGGACGATTAATTTTACCACATTGGAAAGTAAGAAATTCTACCGTTTCATATTTTAAGAGTCGAGAAACGATAAAAAGATGACTCTATCTCTTTCAGAGTTGACACAAGCGTGAAAGGACAAGCGCTTGACGGTCTTTTCAAGTTTAGGGAGTCAGAAAAGACCAAATGACTGCTCAGGAAAAACTAGGCACAAAGGGTGTACCAAATATCCGTGAACTGCAATATACACCTTGGTTCCAATAATGAAACAGAAATCGACCAAGGACTTTCCGTACGTGCAGGTAGTCTCCCCGAATGCTGTGTTCGGTGTATCACGGGTATAGGGCGGCAGACTCGGCTTCCTGTGGATAAAGGATTGAAAACCTAGAGGGGTCTCCCTTTATGTACGCGACGGTACGGGGAGCGCAAGTCCGTACTAGCGCTGTCTAAAGCCAACAGGCGAACGACAGCTGCTAGGTTTAACGACGCCGGAACACGTCTCTAGCCTAGACCTTCTAAATGTGTTTCGTTAAGTTCCAATGTTGCCTTAGGTTAATTGAATAAATTTTACGGTTGATCTTCAATTAAGTTTCAATTTCCAGGCCCTATCGTATGTAGTGTCTCGAAAGACTCCTAAATGCAAGCTATATGCCACGGTGCAACATTTCGTTCGATGAAAACTAGTTAAATAAGAGTTGAGAGCTTTTATGCAAACGAAATGAACGGAATACAAACAAGAATGTCTCTAATGCGACTAATGCAATTGCACACTTTTCATTCAAACACTAATCACTAGCAATATGGAAAAGATCACAATTTGCACTAATTTAACAAAAGCAAAAGAGATTATTTTTTTTTGATTGATTTTCAATGTTTAATGGCTAATGTGCACTGAAAACAAAAGGAACAATTTGAGAAATGATATCTAAGAGAGTGAAGCAAACAACATTCACTCAACGAAGCAAGCAACCAAATCTCTAAATCGACCCAAAGTCCCTCAAAGCAAAGAAAGACTTGAAAACTTCCGATGGACCGTGTGATCTGGGTCCAAAGCAAGACAAACGAATTCCGAATGAAGGAATGAACAATCACTCAAAAGACGCAGCAAAACAATCAAAGACTGATAAGAGAGCGTGGAGAATCAATCAACAAGTTGACAGGACAATCAAAACACCAAAACTCCCAATGGAGGGCTCGATTCACTAAGCCACTAGATGCCCTAGGGCTCAAAACGCGAAATCGGTAGATAGAGGCAAACAACCAAGGGATAGCGGTGAATTCCAGCCAAACAAGACTCCAACACACTCAGACAATCAGGAAATCAAGAAGAAAAGTACTGGTCAAGCTCAGAAAGCCAAAAAATGAAGAAACTCAAAAAAGTCACAGGGGTGGCGCGACTGTGGCCTTGAAACTAGCGCCAGAGGCCGAGTGGCGCGACACAGACAAATGCAGCAAGCGCCAAGTGGCGCGACTGTCGGGTTAAAACCCGCGCCAGTCGAGTTCTTCAATAAAAATTAAAAAACAAGCTATTCTAAAAGTAGACCAATACAAGCTAAGCAAACCAAGAGGCTAAAATAATGAAAGAATCCAACCCCGAAGGTTCATCAAGCAAGGAGAAACAATCAAAGCGAACCAATCATAAATGGGACAAGGAAAACCGGACGATCCCGGTAAGTCCTCGAACATTGAGGAGGCACGTCCCCCCTCTGGGACGGGGCGATCCCTACTAGCCCGGCGAAGTCGCGGCAAGCCGGCGTAATGCTATGACGCGAGCTCCCTGGTTACGAATGAAAGACTTGGGATAAGAGCCTGGGGTTCAACGCTAGATCGAAGAAGATGTCCCGAGTCCTTCGGCCACAGCGGTCCACAGTATGCCGGTCCCCGCGGATGAACACACGCACACGAAGAAACGAGAAACAGAACTACCTAAGCATAGGAACGAACGTACGTAACTAAACATCGGTCAGAAAAGATATTACTCGCATTAACATGATGGAAAAAGGAGTGGAACCATAATCATAGTCATCTATTAAAATGATAAACGAATAGAAGTTACAACCAAGTTCTGACGTCGCAGATTCCTTCGAACGGGTCTCCGGTCGTCCACGTCTCGCAAAGCTCGCCAAGGAAAGGGAAACCTCTCCAGAGTCTCGTAACAATGGTCTCCTCGCTTGAATGGGCCTTAAGGGAAAGAAGGGATTCTTTACAGCACAAAGGCACTTGGAAATAGGGAGATGCAAAGCTTCAGCACTTCAAGACTAGCTTGCCATGGATCTGAGCAAGCTTTTATAGATGGGGAAGGAGGGAGTTGGGATCCCTATTATTATGGGATCGGCCCTATCAACAAGGAAGGTTCCATAGAAGGTGGCAAAACCACTTCCCTTCCATAGAACTCCCGCAGCCAAACCTCCCAACTCAAGATAGGCAATGGTTGTGAGTTTGTTTGAACTCAACTTTCGCCATCCATATTTAAAAAACAGTCCCTAAAATGGGTGGCGCGATTGCTGCTCTATGACAGAGCGCCAAGTGGCGCGACCTCTTTACAGGATTTCCCTGATTGGCGCGAGCACTGAACTGTCTACCCGCGTCAATGCAAAAAGAGCTGTTTTTCATGGATTTTGCAAGGAGATGTCTCAAGGGGAAATGAAACTCATACTCAGAGGGATGCATTGATGATGTTTTCAAGGCATGACAGTGTTCACAGGTCACATAATGGGTCCTCCATTGTGCGGGACGGGGAATGGTAGGGACGATGACAAATTACGTATGCTTAGTGCTGTGAAATATATAAAACATGGTTGCGGTTGTATTAAAACATGCCGCGTGGTCTGTAGACCCACGGGCCTCAGCTTAACGGGAGGGCGATTATTAATGTAATAAAATTGTAATATATGTATGTTCTGGCCTGCGGAACTCGCCACATCAACAAGACACTTGCTGCGTGTAAAGGATTGAATTACAGTCAGCAGATTCATTTATATATAAAGCGCTAGTATAAAACTAAAATAAAAATGCAGTTCATAAATTCAGGAGTTACGCAGCAGCCATAAACAGAAAGGCATACAGAGAAGAGAAAGGGACAAAGAGACAGTTAGAGAAAAGACAAATGCGCAGCAAGCCAAGAGACAAAATGAGTGAGCTGGAGTTCAAATTGTAATTCAAATGTAAATGTTTTAATTGTTTTTATTGTTTGTGATGCATTGGCAAGTCTCCGGAAGAAAGAAAATATCCCACTGTAATATTAAAATAAGCACCTACAGTTACATTTTTCTGAGTGAGCTGAAAAGAGATGAGAAGGCAGAAGGCAAAGAGACATGGCTATCCATTTCGAATTCCCAGTGGAATACAAACAGCCATGAAGCTATTTTTGTATAAAACAGGGTAATATCCAAGGGGAGAGAGGTTGATGAAAATAGAATGAGAAGAGGAGAGAGTGTGCAGCAGAATTGAAGATAGTTGAAGAAAATAAAGTAATTTCTGCAAGAAGAATGTGAATAAGGAGGAGGCAGAGCAAAAGAATAAGAAGGGAGCTAGCGAGAGATGATGCGGATACGATATAAGAGTTGATGAACAGCGAGATTTTAATGTGAAAACGGGAAGTGATATATGATATCAGGTAAATCAGCAAGTGTTTTCTTTTGAAAAGAGTAAGGAAGTTGGAGCTTCCCTATCAAGTTGTAGCTTGATAGATGTCAGTTGTAGCTGACTGAGGTAGGAGCCTCCTGTAGGTTGGTGCCTGCATAAAATAGATGGGAGTTGGTGCTTCCACATCAAGTTGTAACTTGATAAAAAATCAGTTGTAGCTGACTGAGGTTGGAGCCTCCTGTAGGTTGGTGCCTGCAAAAAATTGATGGGAGTTGGAGCTTCCTTGCAAGTTGTAGCTTGCAGAATTGAGGATAGAGCCTCCTGTAGGTTGGTGCCTGCAGAAAACAGTGGTGAGAGGGAGTTGGAGCTTGCCTTTGCATCACAACAATAATAAGATGTGGTTTTCTCCCTTTATGGGTTTCCACTTATATTTGGTGTCTCTGTGCATGATGTTTATGTGTTGATGTGGTTTATCTCATCTGCTTAATACTTGCTGCTCTCATATTCAATCTGCTATTACATTAACAAATCTGTTTGATAGTAATACTTGTTGCTCACAAATTAAGATTGCTCACATATTAAGTTGACCATGAAATGAAGGTGTAAATAAGATTTAAAAGAAAAGTATTAAAAGTCCATGTATGTGTTAAACTGATTCACCCCCCCCCCCCCTCTCAGTTTAACTAAGGGTTCAACAATTGGTATCGGAGCCAAGTTCCTTTAGTGTAAGCTTAATAACTTGAAGGATATCTGGTTGAGTCATGGACTATCAAAATGTATCTGTGTTAAATACAACTAACTTTCCTGAATGGGGAGATAAGGTTAAGACAGGATTTATGGCTGATGATCCAGAGGTTTGGAAACTTGTTTGTGATGGTTACTGCACAGACTCACCCACAGTGAAAGAACAACAGAGGAATGCTAAGGCAAAATGTGTGATATATGACAATCTTCATAACAAGGACCTTGAGTTGATAATGGATTTAACCTCTGCAAAAGAAATCTGGGATAGATTGCACTTCATACATGGAGTAGACACTAAGGACTGCACTGACAAGAAGGATAAGAGAATTAAGAAAAAGATAAATTCATGTCAAAAAGAAGATTATCAATCAAATGAAGTACCTGCTAGTGTGAATGGTAGTAAGAACCATGAAGAAATTACAGCTGAAGAAAAAGCCAAGCTTGACACTGCTTTGACTGAAATAGAAAAATTGAAAAATGAAAACAAAGACCTTAAGATAGTGGTGCAAATATGTGATGAGAGAGAATATGAAGATAAGAAAGAAATTGTTGGCCTGAAGACACACCTTGAAGAAGCAAGGAAAATAGAAGACACTTTGCTGCAACAAATGAGAGAGAAAAATCTGGAATGTGAAAAATTGGAAGAAGAAGTAGTGAACCTAAGAAAGAAATTAGAAAAGGCCCAAAGAGATTTATTAATGAATACTCCTCAAATGAAAAGCTCCGGACAGTTGGACCAAATTCTCAATGCTCAAAGACCACCTCACATAAAGGCTAGGATAGGATATGAAGGGGAAACCAGCAAGTCCAAGGATGAAGATAACAAGAAAATCATTCTTGTAAAAGTTGTAAAGAAGAATGAAGTAGTCCAGCAAATTCCTCAAGAAGCAGAAACCAGCAGGAACGTGAGTTGTGAAGAAACAAATAAGAATGAGAAGATGAAACAATCAGTTGCTAAAGGCTCATATGCTCCTGAAGATGAATTGAATAAATTTGGAAGATGTCAAAGGAGGTTCTTTCCTCCTATGAAAAATATCACTTGTTTCTCCTGCCACAAACCAGGACATGATGCAGCACATTGCAAGACAAAGAGAATCAATGATTACCAGCAAAAGATGTAGAAAATGAGAAGACTACCTCAAGAAAGAAAATGGCAAGGACAATCTTCCGCCAGGTACACAAATCATTTCCATGGCTACTGTTATGCATGCAATGAATTTGGACATAAATATGTTGATTGTAAATTATGTTCAAAAATGGGAATGAAATATTATGCATCAGCTCAAATATACTTTGATAAAATAAGATGTTATATATGCCTCAAGCTTCGCCACAAAGCAAAGGACTGTAAACTGCCCCATATATTAAAGAACTCCAGACAGATGAT